>JAANYP010005761.1:0-272280 GCA_020465985.1 Centrapalus pauciflorus | reverse complement strand
AAAGAAAATAAATGCAAAATACAATAAATACATATAAATACAAAATACAAAATAAATTCAAAATTCAAAATACTAAAAGGGGGTAGTACCACCTTGCTTTACCTAACACATACAGTACCACGCAAAAAGAACTTGAGAGAAAGGGTTATTCGAAAACCCTAAAAGAAAGTAGTAGAACAAGAAACCCTAAAGCAGAAGCTGGTGAAGGATGATGGTGGGATATGAAGGCGCATGTACAGTAGTGCGTCTGAACCAGAGAGAGAGAACGTAGCAGAGTTGCCTTCAAACAAACAGCCCCGTCATACGCTTGAATTGTTGAACCAATTCGATTGTTCAAATTAGCCATTGATATTGTACAAACGAGGTTGCTGGGCCATGGAGCATATGGTTTTGATATCAACGATAGACCCAGATTGATCGAGACCGATAATAATCAGCTGTCAATCAATTTACTACTTAATTAGCTAAGCTAATGTGTAAATAGCTCACACAATCTGATAGGATTTTACTATTAGACTATTAATAAATTCTAGAATATACTAAAGAAGGAATGTGTGCATTTACATATCGGAGAATGAATGAAGGGTTGTTCCAGGTTGCAAACTGGAGGAAATTTGTGTCATTTGTGAAGAAAATGAGACAGGAAGCTGATGTTGCTCTTAAGCTTTAAAACCCACTTATTCAATACATGGATTTAGATCAGGGTGTGTTTGTATAAATGTAAATGTGTAAGGAAATAGAATAGTTGTAAAAAAAAATTGTTAACTACTTGAAATTCAAGCTCCTAATAACAAATATAAACCATATGACAAGAAAGCAACAAACTGATGTTTCAAGTATTTCTGGAGTATATTTCTGTAGTATAATTCTGTTTCAAATCGAATTTCTGTTTCAAATCAGAATAACAACTGACAAATTCATTCTCATGTGTTCAGCCAGTTTATGAAGAATCAGAATAACAACTGAAGGCATAGAAACAGTCCTTCATCACTGATTGAGCATATCCAATTCAAGACTAATATATAAACATACAGAAACATACCTTAACAATATACTCCATCGATCTAATGACCGACCTTAACACATGAATAAACGAAAAAACGAGATGAAAGAGGAGATACCTTTCTGCTTTTGAAAGAAAATCGATGGAGGTCCGCCGACGCTGCCGCTGGAGGTCCGTCGGAGATGGAGAGGTGCCGCTGATGAAAGAAAGCAGAAGAGGAAGGAGGTGTCGGCTGGTTAAGCAAAGCAGAAAGAGAGCAGACGCTTAACGAAAACCAGTCTTTCTTTTATTTCAGTTTTCAATTTACAGCTTTTAGAAAAAAAATATATATATATATATAGTTTTAAGAAAAATAAGATAAATGATTATAAAATAAAAAAATAGGATAGGTGATGGAAAAGTAAGAGAGAAATAGAGTATTATAAAAAATAGGGTAGTTAACAGAAAAGTAAGAGAGAGAATATGAAAAGTAGTATTTTAAAAAGTGAAATAAAAATTTATGAAATTGTTGTTAAGTAAACAAGTTTTCATTTTTGTTGAAAAATAAGATGGAAATTTTGAAAATTTTCACACCAGGATTTTTTTGAGAATGTAAGAAGAAATGAGGTTGAGCAGCGGGTTTGGTAGTGGGGACTGGGGAGGGGGCAGGGGTGATCAGTGTTCAAAAAGTTACCAAACCGAAAAATCAATACAAAAAACCATTTTGATTTTGAGGATTACGAATCGAATTTTTCTATTATTTTCGGTTTGATTAATCGAAATGAAAAAACATTCTGTTTTGGTTTAGGTTCACGATTTTGGTGACGGATAGATAACTGAAAAATCAAAAAAAAAAAAATTGATATTATATATTCTAACTTTTAGGTTTGTAATATTAAATTTATCCCAACAATAATTTAAAATTTTAGCTTATTTATTAGTTTACATTAATTGTTAAATCCAAAATAACAAAAAACTATACTTGAACAATATAATTTATAAAGATTATAAACTAGTGTTCTTGTATCTATTAGATTTTTAAAAATAATATTTAATCTTTTGAAGATATTATATAAATAATTTGTAGTTTTATTCATCGCTATTATTATATTTGACATTTGAAATTTTTAGAAACTATTTGTTGGAATTTTTTTAATTTGAAATTTAATTGGTTAACCGAATAACCGAACTGAAAAAACCGGATAACCGATTGTCGATTAACCGATTTTTTTGGTTTACGTTTAGGTTTAGGTTCACGAATTCCTTGAACCGCTATCTTCGGTTAACCATCCCAAATACAATTTCAGTTTGGTTAACCATCCATGAACACCCTTGGGGGTTGAACAAGTCTCTAATATTTTTATCAATTCTCTAGGAAGTTAAAATTTTCAATTCTCCTCAAATCTGGGGGATTGAACAAGTTTCGTTTTCCTTATCAATTCCATAGGGAGTTAAATTTTTCGGTTCCCCTCATTTCTTTGCTTGTGGGAGGGAAATAAAAATAGGAAAAATGAATTTGTTTATTTCTCATTATGTAATTCTCAAACCCAAACAAACAATGTAATTCATTCCAATTCCATTTCATCGTCTACATTTCTCTATGACAAACACGCCCTAAGGTGTGTTTGGTACAGAGAATGGAAATGCAAAAAAAAATGACAATAGAGAATGGGATTGCAGAGAATTATAATTAGTCTAGAGAAAGGAAATTGATTCATTAGTTTGGTAGAACAGAGATTCGGCAGAGAAATGTAACAGATAATCATGTCTTTTGTTTGGTACAACTGAAAATTCAACAGAGAATTCTATAATTAAACATTTTATTATATGCAATCATAATTATTCTGTAAAAATTCCTTATTCAAAGTCAAAAAATACTAATAATTAAACATTTCATTGATAAAACAAAAAAAAATTACCAACATAATTTACCTAAAAAATTTATATCTATATATATTAAGAAAAGAAAACATTTCATGCCACGTGTCACTACCCCATCCATTTAAATTTTTGATTTCCCGTTTTTTTTCAATAATTAGATTTCTAATACTAATTTATTGTTTTAAAAAAATACGAAATCTAATTCAAATACTTTCATATTTTTTCCATGTAACTAAAAAAAAGAAATACTTTAAATATTCTAATACTAATCTAAATTTACATTTAAGATTAAAAAAAAGTTGATTTTTTAATTAAATTATACTTAAAGCGTATAAAATTGTTATCTTACAAATTTGATATCTTCTCGGTATAAAAAAATCAATTATAATCGATGAATTGTAATTTGAGAATTCATGTTTATTTATTTACAATATATTCAACAGTTAAATTGTACATTAAATATTTTAATTAAAGATTAGTGTTTATGTTATTTTTTATAAATTGGATTTAGATTACATATTTTGAGTTATTCTTATTTAGAAAAAAAATTAAATGATCTTATTGTATTAATAATTAGATAATAATAAATTCTTTTAAAAATTTATGTTTGGACGAATTTAATGTTTATACGTTAAAATTTAAATCAAGCACACATTTTTTAATACTTTTTATATTGAACTAATCTCACATGCGTATAAAAAAATAAAATTAAGTTTGTGTTAAAAGTTTATGGAAATTTTTTTATGACATTCTACATTCATAGTATACAATATGGTATAATTGAGAAACATTATAAATGTTTAAGTTGAATTGAAATTCTGATAAACTAGATATATGTTTATATAACATGCATATAACAATTGTGCATTTTATTATAAGTTTATATTCACAAAAAATAGTTAGTTTTTTTAAATACTCATGTAACACCAAATGTCACGTGTCACCTCCACATTTAATCGGAAAAAATTAATACATCATATTATTATAAAAATAAAAGATTAAAAATTAATACAACATATTATTATAAAAAAAAAAAGATAAATACAATTTATCATTTTTATAAAGATAAATACATTCTCTTATTTTTAATCTATATAAAAGATAAGTACAATTATTATTTTTAAAAAGATAAATAACTTAATTATTTTTAGTCTATAAATATTAATTTGTAATAAAATATTTAAGTATTACATTACATATAAACTAAAATTTCAATGTATATCAAATAAAATATATTAAATTAAAAATAAACTTTTAAAAAATTATTTACGAATAATAATAGTATGCTTATATTATTTTAAATAATTAATAGTTATATATTTTATTTTTATTTATATACATTTTATATAAATAAATTTTATTAAAAATATCCACGTATTACATGGGTCAAAAACTAGTATTAAATAAAGTACTACAATTTAATTCAAATCAGAACAAATTACAACAATTTGATTCAAACCAAAACAAACTCATTAAATATTTTCTACGTAAAGTTCGTAGTTCAATTGAACGACACCGATGAAAAACACACATCATCCACCAACGTTATCATACATTACATAAAATGCACTTATGCCAACTATTTTTCTATGTAATGTTCATTCTTTCAACGGTGATCTTGTCTACATATTCAAGTAATGAATTACAAATTAGTGTATCATAGTTCATTTGAATATATCAAACAAGTACAACTTTAAACTCATATATAGAAGCTTTAAATGATGTCATCTAAACAAGTATAGTTTTTTGAAACAAATCAAGCATAAATAGCTTTTAAAACTACAACATAGTCAAACAAGTTCATAAATAAGTATGATTCATTGAAGCAAACTAAGCATAAATAGCTTTTAGAACTACAACATAAAACAAGTTCATAAACAAGTATGATTCTATGTAACAAATCAAGCATAAATAGCTTTTAATACTACAACATATATCAAACAAGTTCATAAACAAGTATGAATCTTTGACACAAATCAAGCATAAGTAGCTTTTAAAACTACAACATAATCAAACAAGTTCATAAACAAGTATGATTCTTTGAAACAAATCAAGCATAAATAGCTTTTAAAACTACAACATAAATCTAAGAAATTTGAAATTTGATATCAAAACAAAGAAATTTGTAATTAACCTTTAAGTATATATCTTTATGATTGAATTTCTTTACAAATACTAACCTACAACTCTCAAAATTGTTAGGAAATTGATCCATTTGCATTGCAAACTTGCTAACCTAGCACTCTCAAAAGTGATCAATATTTATGTGATGTTAAGTAATCAAAAAGCGTCCATAAACTTGTTCATTTTCCAAACTCATAAAAACATCCAAAGGCACACGAGCGAACAAATAATGAATTAAGAAACTCAAACAATTCAAATAATGAAACTCAACTGAACCAGGATCGAAGAATAAGTGAAATTGGAAAAATGATATATATCCAAGAAACAAATCAAATGATACTGTTACTTGGTTTTTATCATTGGTATTCTAGATTTTGCAACGCTAAAATTACAAACCAAACCTTATTAAATCGGATTGGAACAGGAATTGAATAATTAAATATTTATAAACCATAATTTGAAAACCTAACATTGATTAGGTTTAATCGCCAATTTAAATTATTGGTTTTATGATCAAATCAATTAAAGTTATAATCGTAATGTCTTCAATACATCGATTAGGATTCGCCAACATTATAATAGTAATGTTCAATGTTAAACATTATAGTATTTAATAAAAAAACCTAAATATTAATTAGTTACATTTTAATTACAAAACAATTTCATTGGGATCGCGTATTGTGCGTTTAAATAATAAAAGTATTTTTTATACAATTAAACATAACCTAATAGTTTCAAAAGACAACTCCAAACATAAGTATAATTAAAATCATAATTTTAATTTGTAAGAAAATAATGTAATAATAAAGGGGATAAATAAAAGATAACGCTAAGATAAGGTGTGTTATAAAAATTTAAATTTGGAAAAAAAAACCATTCATAGGTTGCCATGTTACAAATTTTCATTGGCCAAAACCATTTGGAAATTGTATGTATATATAACAAATTCTCCGTTATTGTAATTTAAGGATATTTAATTTAATTATATACTTATTGTATTTAAGTTGGATTATTAATGAAAGTTTATTTATTCGAAATGTAAAAGTAGATTATTAGGTTTAAAAAATTAAGAAATTTTAGAATTTCGATTTATAAATAAGTATGATTGATATCGTCCAAGTTGTACATGTTTTATCGGACGATATCTCGTGTTTTACATAGCTTTTTGGTTGTTTTTCGTCTCAAACTCGATCTTATAGGTTCATGTTGTCATTTCAGGTGTTTGTTGAGTAAATAGAAGTGGAAGGAGCTGAAACAACAAGAACTCGGCGAGTTCGCATCAAAACAGAAAGTCTGACCTGCTCCTGAACTCGGGGAGTTCCCCCTGAACTCGGGGAGTTCCCCCTGAACTCGGGGAGTTCCTCCTGAACTCGATCGAATGAGGAGTCGACAACTCATGAACTCGGCGAGTTCCCTTCATGAACTCGGCGAGTTCCCCCTCCTGGAGATCAAATCAGAAGCTGACAACTCATGAACTCGGGGAGTTCAAGCCTTGAACTCGGCGAGTTCTCCCCAGCCTATAAAAGGAGAATTCTGCTCATTTATTTAGGGGACGAATTTTATCACCAAAAACACACACACTCTTGATTTCTAGGGGAAGAAGGAAGGCAAGGAAGGAGATTTTCTTGGAGTTTTGACATGGTGGATTGCATCTTCATCATCACATACATCATTAGGGAGTTATTCTTATACCTAAGTTTATCTTAATGTGTAGAATTCTTTCTTATTTTGAGATGGTGTTTTACTCCATGAGAATGGAGTAGTTTTGTTATGTAATCATTTGGGTAACAAACCCTAAACATTGGATGATTTATATTTTGTATATGATTGGATGATATGTCATAGTTTGCTTATATTGAATGAAAATCTTGTTGTTATGTTTAGATTCTTTAAACTTGCTATGAATGCTTTATTATGTCCATAACGAGAGTTCGAGATAGTTAGTATTCATTTTTGATGATCCAAATATCTTGGTGTCTTTGAACCTTTCTACTAGAGATGGTGAAAGAGTATGTTTAAAAAGTGTTTTCATAACAATGAGAGGGAATTTGTGTATTTATGAGAATATAACATGAATTTTATGATTCGGTGTCAACCGAATCATCTTTCAAAGTTCGTAAACTTATTGTGAGCATTCGGTTTTGCATGACTCAAGTTCTGAACATATAAAAGAGATTTGCGTGTTCAATTCGTGAGTTATGGGATTATTGTGCTATAACGAGAGATCCGCATAGCTAAATTGTCATTGCTCGCATTATGAGTCGATATTGTTTTCATGTATAAGAGATTTGAGTGATCAGAATATTGGCTATCATGATTAAATAATTCAATCATAGCTTAGAGATTTGTGTGGTTGTTTCATTAAAAATCATGTAGGCATATTATCCAATCTGCGCTTTAAATTGTTCATCCGTTGTTTAGGGGGAGTGATCCCATTTGGTTACATATTCCCCCTTGTTAGAAATCCAAGTTATTAATCTCCTTTCCTTCTCGTGTGTGTCATTGCGATAAATCTTTGTCCATATTTATCTTACATGCATTTTAAATCAATTTCAACAATAGCTAACCATTAACTGACGGTTCCTATCATCATTACACCAATTGTCCCTGAGTTCGACAACCCGGACTTACTTAATCTATGCTAGTAAACGATAGGTAATACTTGCCTATTTGTCCGCTAGTTTTGGTTTATTTATATCCATTTCTTAATTAAAATTAAGGTGTGCTAGCGGCATATCAATGATGAAACTTAAATATTTGGTAGTGAAAATATAAGAATTGAAACTTCATTTAAAGAAGATATACAAGTGAAGGGACCACTTGTGTAAATAACCGAACTCGAGCATAAAAGACTCCTTGAGTCTTACAAATTCATTCTTGCAACTTCTCATCTTCAAACCAAACTCTTTCTCTCTCAAGAAATCTGCTGGAATTTGAATTTTGTGGAAGAAATTTGTGATAGGAACTGATATTACAACGATTCAAGTTTGATTAAGTTAAGAAAAGTGATTTTTATGTTGGGGTGTTCTTGGATGAGTTTAAAAATGTAAAAACGGAATTGAAATCTGAGAATTTGTTGTTGCATGTATGTTTTTATAGTTGAAAAACATCATTTGAAGTCTCTTGAAGAATCATTAACAGATTCAGCCAAAAAGTTAATAAATATGAAATTTTGTTAAGTTTGGTGTTCTTGAAGTTTTCCTCGATTTTTGGTCAAATCTGGAATGAAATAAGTGTTAATGATATGGAAAATGGTTTAGAAACACTCAATATATGTTAATATATCGTTTGTATGGATTGCATGTTAGTAAAAATGAAATTGGTGAATTCTTTAGTTATACCCGTAGGTTTCGACTTGATGAACTGGAAGTTGACTCGTCGAGTCAAGCAATGTGACTCGGCGAGTCGCTATGAACAATCAACCGGAAAATTCTTCTAAGTGTTTGTGACCCGAACATCGGGTAGAAACGAACTTCGGGTTTGACCCGAACTTCGGTTGGGTTATTTTCGGGTCATATCTCGGGTATAAGAGAACTTCGAAAGCGATGATCCGAACTTTGGACCTTGAATTGACGAGTAGAGGAGGGTGACTCGACGAGTCGACCCCATTTCAAGCGAACTTCGGTTCTGACAATATAGACACGAACTTTTGGACTAAAACCAGATGACAGGTGTAGCATCCCCGATGGAAAATTCCGCCTCAATTGAATGTGTTGTTTCGTGCAATGGCACGATGGAGCTGTGTGCTCATATGTGTTTCCGTACTTCATGTACGAAGGGGTGCACAACGTTTGTCGTTGGTGTTACTCGTGTGTGCTGCATAAATACTTATAGAATATATAATCTATGTACTCGCTAACCTTTGTTTATCCTTTAGTTATTGATATTTTTTTCAAGAAAAGGTAAATCCGTTGTTGGACCTTCAAGCTAGGTCAAATCTTAAAGTATTTGAAGATCTCTATTACTCAATCGGTAACTTGATAATGAAAATTCCATTGGAATGTTTGGGATGGTTGTAATAAAATTTGAGTATGTAGATTTAGAATGAAACTTGTAGCAATGTAACGTGTTTGACTTTAATTTCAACTATGTACTTTCCAATTTCCTATATTGTACTAAGCATTTGGACTTATGAGTTGTATGTTAATATGAGAGGGAGGTTCCGAACTTATGGATGTTAGAAAGGGGCTCGACTATGCAAGTGATTGTGGTTATTGTGGCAAGGACGTCACACATCTAGGTACAAAGGAACTTATATCATCCATTAGATCAAAAAATAGTATGGATTAGATTAAATGACAAAAGGGTAAATAGTGTGATATTTTATGCATCTTGTGCATTGTAAAACAAACATGGAAGGGCATTTTGGGGAATTTGCATATCTCATTAAATTTAATATTTTATCAAATATTTAAATAATAAATGCTAAAAATAAATTCATTTGATACACTTCCAAATTTAACAAAATTACACAAATTCGAAAAAGACGTTGGAGATATCGATGCATTTCATATTAATCGTTCAATTCGTGATGCATCTCGACTTTATCTATACAAAATCAATACAATTCGTGACGCATCGCTGTTAATCATCATCATCGTATTTATCGTTCATCTATGCATCGTGTTCATCGTGATGCATCGCTGTTAATCATCAACATCATTCATCGTTGATCTATGCATCATATTTATCGTGTTCATCATGATGCATTGCTGTTAATCATCATCATCATCGTTCGAGGTGGCGCTGGTGCATGTGGCCGAGGTGGAGGAGAAGGAGACGGGATGGCCAAGTGGAGATGGTGATTGGCGTGCAGGGGGAGGCGGAGGCGGTTACAGGCAGTGCAGGCGGCGGCATCAACGGTTTATCCGCGATTTCTCTAAGATCGCAGTGCCCCTGACGGAGATGACGAGAAAGAATGTGAGATTTGTTTGGGGAGAGCCGCAGGAGCAAGCTTTTCAGGAGCTGAAGCGATGTTTGAGTGAGGCTCCGATTCTTTCCTTGCCAGAGGGTAATGAGGAGTTCGTTGTTTATAGCGATGCATCTTTACACGGTCTGGGGTGTGTTTTGATGCAACGGGGAAGAGTGATCGCTTATGCCTCGAGACAGCTGAAGGTTCACGAGAAGAACTACCCGACTCATGATTTAGAGTTGGCGGCAGTGGTGTTCGCGTTGAAATTATGGAGACATTATTTATATGGCACGAGATGTCAGCTTTTCACCGATCATAAGAGCCTGAAGTACATCTTCGACCAGAAGGAGCTAAATATGAGACAGCAGCGTGCCATGGAGTTGATTAAGGACTATGATTGTGAGATCCTTTACCATCCTGGTAAAGCGAATGTAGTCGCTGATGCGTTGAGTCGCAAACCCTATTCTGGTGTATTGTGTTGTGCGACAGCACGCCCTCCTGCGAAAGATTCCATGATTGTAGATCTTTTGAGATATCAGTCTGAGGCGTCATCGGCGGAGCATCTGAAGTCTGAGCGGATGGTTGGTTATATAGAGCGTCTTTCTCCTGATAGTCGCGGGGTATTGTTGTTTGATTCGCGGATTTGGATTCCTAGACTCGGTGGTTTGCGAGATATTTTGTTGGCTGAGGCTCATAATTCTCGATAATCTGTCCACCCTGGTACTACAAAGATGTATCGTGACTTACTTTATGATTTTTGGTGGCCCGGCTTGAAGCGGGACGTCGGTCGATTCGTTGAGCAGTGTACTACTTGTTTGCAAGTGAAGGCCGAGCATCAGAAGCCATATGGCAGTTTACAGCCTTTACCTATTCCGCAGTGGAAGTGGGAGGAGATTGCGATGGATTTTGTCACTAAGCTCCCGAAGACACAGCGACAACATGATTCGATATGGGTTGTAGTTGACCGACTTACGAAGAGCGCGCACTTCATTCCAGTTAGGGAGAATTACTCGATGGATCGGTGGGCACAAATTTACATAGACGAGATCATTGCTAGACATGGGGTGCCTAAGAAGATAGTGTCTGATCGAGATTCGCGGTTTACTTCTCGGTTTTGGCAGAGCTTACAGAACGAGCTGGGTACGCGTGTTACTCTTAGCACGGCGTTTCACCCACAGACGGATGGCCAGAGCGAGCGTACGATACAGACTCTTGAGGATATGTTACGAGCCTGCGTGTTAGAGTTCGGTGGGAACTGGGATGCTCATTTGCCGTTGATCGAGTTTTCTTATAATAACTCGTATCATTCTTCTATCGGCATGGCACCGTTCGAGGCGTTGTATGGTCGTAGGTGTCGTACACCCACATGTTGGCGAGAGGTAGGTGAGAAACCTATTGGCGGACCCGAGCTATTGCAGATTGCGCACGACAAAATTCAGATTATTCGCGAACGATTGAGGGCTGCCCAGGATCGACAGAAGATGTATTCAGATAAGCGGCATCGACCAGTGGAGCTTGAGGTTGGTAGCTTTGTGATGTTGAAGGTGTCGCCCTGGAAGGGTATCATGAGGTTCGGCAAGAGGGGCAAGCTTAGCCCTAGATTTATTGGGCCCTATCGGATTTCAGAGCGTATAGGTGCACAGGCATACCGATTAGATTTGCCACCAGAGCTGGCCGGGGTGCACGATGTCTTTCATGTCAGCTATTTGCGGAAATGTTTGAAAAATGCCGAGGAGATGGTGCCGACTCAGGATGTTCAGATTGATCAACGACTCAGATATGTCGAGGAGCCCAAACAGATAGTTGATGAGAAGATCAACAAGTTGAGGAATCGGCAGATAGAGATGGTTTTAGTGAAATGGCGACATCATCGTGGACCGAATTATACGTGGGAGCCAAAGACGGAGATGAGGGTGAAATACCCCGATTTGTTTAAATCTACATGATCTCGAGGACGAGATCAATCCAACTTGTTGGAGATTGTAACACCCGTTAATTTTGAGGTAATTAATTTAATTTTAGTCGTTTAATTTAGATATTTATTCGAGAAAATATGATTTAAATCACCATCAGATTCTTGATATATATATATATATATATATATATATATATATATATATATATATATATATATATATATATATATATATATATATATATATATATATATATATATATATATATATATATATATATTAGAAACTATTAAATGCATAAATGAATATAGTGCATAAATAAATAAATATGGTTGTGCATGCCTAATCATCATCATCATCCAACCTCTTTTACATACATTTCTCTATATATATGTATATGAAACCCATTACCATTTCACCATCAAATATCATATTCATATCAAGAACACACATTCTGAAAATATTAAAGAAACTTGGGCTGGAATTTAAAGTTGGATCAACAATCATCATCATCATTATCATCAAATCAACACTCTTAAACTTAAGGTAAACAATAAATTCAACCAAAACTCAAATTTCCGTATGTAGTTTTGGTTCATGTTTGAATTCATAAATATGAGTTTAAATATTGAATACTAGGCTGAAAATGAATCACCCATCACTGTTTATTACCATCACCTTCATCATTCTTGATTTAAAAAGCTTTAAAAGAACAACAATGGAGGTTTAAATGGGTTTTGTGATTCAATCCGAAAATAGGCACAACATTGATAGGAACGTGATTAGAAATCAACATAGAATGTTTTAGATGCTTAAACTCTGGTTTGGATGCTGTTTTGCGGCGGCGACGGCGGCCATCGGCGACGACGGGCCTTCCGTCTGTTCTGCCAACCGCTGCCTCTGTCTGCCTTATTTTGTTTCTGAGTGCCTATCGAGAAAGAGAGGAGAGGGTTAAGAGAGGTGTGTGGGGTGGTGTGTGGCCGGCGACCGCACGGCGGCAGCAACGGCGTCGCCGCTGCCTGCGCTGTATGTTCCTCCTTTCTGTTCATGGGTCTGCGTTGCACCGAGAGGGAGAGGGTGAGAGAGTAATAGATGCGGTTGTGTGTGGTGGTCCGGTCAGCGCCAGAAGCCGGCGAACCGCTGCCTTGTTTTGGTGGCCACCGGTGGATATTTTTTCCCTCTCTGCTGTGTGTACCAAGAAGGGAGAAGAGAAAAGAGATAATGGGATTAGGATTTTTATTTTTTTTAAATTCTTTTAAGTCTTTTGGGCTTTTAGTTTTTTTATATTCTTTTAATTTCCTTGGGCTCAATTAGTTATTTGTTTGGGCTAGGTTAGTTTTCTTAATGGGTTATGTTAACCTATTTTGGGCTTAAATGAAATCTGATTTTTGGGCTTATTTAAAGGTTGTTGAGGGCTAAATAATTAAATTTTCTTTTTAGTTCATTTCTAGTTAGTTTAATTTGCATCTATATATTTTAAATCACTAAATTTGAGATTTAGTTTGTTTTTATTTTCTAAGTCCAATATAAATTCGTTTTGGGTGAAAATGTTATTTAGATTATATGAATATTGTGGATTTATATAAGGTAGAAAGGAATTTGTAACTCGATGACCCATTTAATTAATTTAATAAAGTAGTTTAGATTTAAGAATTATTAATTGAATTGAACTTTCACTAAAGTGGAATAGGAACTAATAGATAGAATTAAATATTCCATATGTAAAATAATTAAGTTACTTCTAGAATTAAGAATATTGGTAAATAAGCAATTGTTATCAGCATTCTAGTGACTCGATTGAGACGTGAGATTCTCAGTAGGGTTTTCAACTGTTACTTGGTTAGTCGCTTGGCGGGTTACAGATTGGCGAGCACTGTGAGTAATTGATTTAATTACATAAATGATCATTTATAATATGTTTATGCTTGTTATCTGTTTCATTTCTTTTACCGTGCTCATCCTTTTCGCTGCCATATTGCCTTTGATATATGCTATTCTTTTTCATCACCATGAATTGTTGCATGATAACCCTTATTCCCCGGTATGCATACTGTGTACTTATGTGACAATTGCATGCCTGTCTGGCTGCATGTTATTTTTATACGCTGTAAGTCTGAAGTGCCGCAAGCTGTGTTACTGTGTATGCATTGCTGGGAAGGCCGGATGCTACACAGACTACCTATTCGTGGACGCACTGCTGGGAAGGCCGATTGCTACACATGTTTACTTTGTGCCGATACTTGTATCATTCATGTTATTCTTGTTTATTTGTGCTATTAAATCTGTTACTCGCTAGGCGACGGCTTACCCCGGTTGTGGGGGTAATGTTTCAGGTTTAGCTGATAAGGGGAAAGCACCAGCTTCAGGGTCAAGGGTTTGAGAGCTCGTGGTATCAGATAGACTTCCACATATTTTGTTATTATTGCCGAATTTGTAATTGGGATGGGTAGACCCCTAGACTTTCAATTTAGTTGTAATAACTAGATTATTTATTTTAGCGTACTCTGAATGTTATGGTTTAGTTTATTTATGCAATGAATTTGAGGTTTAACTTATATAACTTTTATGATATTTAATCTTGAGGTTTATGTTGCAAAATTATAGTAAAAGCGCCGCGTTATTAGAACGGGGCGTTTCAATATCAGAGACAGGTTTGGTTTAAGTGAATTAAGTACATTTTTGGTACTTAGTTTTAAACCATAGGATGCATAATCACTATTAGTTTAAGTTGTGATTTTACAAGTTCAACTCAACCCTGATGGCCTAGGAAATTGGGAACGGTTAAGATGGGACTTAAACTGTAACTTTCATAAATATATATCATGCACCGTTATGAGCAAACCGTAGATTAATCAAGCATGTAGAACATAACGAATTCTTATATTAACTCATAAATTTAATTTTCAGCACCATGGCTGATGACGAGAGCCACAATCATCCACGCGGTGAGCAAGTTATTGTGGAGTCAGAGGATATAGAGCATTCTAACGGGGAGCGCGAGGATGAGGATGATTTAGATGATGACATTGGACCCGAGGGAGAGCCGTTGACCCCTCGTGAGACTTGGATGATGAGGTACATGATCCGTTATGTACGAGATGTTATGGATGAGAGCCGCGCGGACGTGCAACAGGGTTTTCAAGAGTTTCGTGACTTGATTGCTTCATCCCGATCTTATGCGGTAAATCCTTCGGTATCTGCTCCTACTAGCAGAGGTAATATTGTGGGGACCGAGACTGGCGGACGACGATCTGACCATGCTTCGTTTAAGGCCTTTAAGGGGTCTGGAGCGAAAGAGTGTGATGGGACCATGGAGCCTGTGAAGGCTCTGGAGTGGCTCTAGTGTTCAGAGAGGTTATTTTGCCTGAGTCACTGTTTAGAGACTGATATGGTAGAGTATGCCGCGGGGATGCTAGTTGACCCAGCGTTGACTTGGTGGAAAATCACTTCGAGGGCTATTGGTTCCGATCTGGCGGAGGCGATGACTTGGGCTCAGTTCAAGCAGAGATTCCAGGATCAGTACTGTCCAGCTGACTTGACAAGGGAGATTGAGAGGCAGTTTCTAGCCTTACGACAGGAGGGTCTGACAGTTCAGGAGTATGAGGTTGCGTTCAGGGAGAAATCCCAGTTTGTGACCAGATATGTGATGGATGAGGAGACGAGAGTAGACATGTTCGTGACGGGGCTTCGATATGAGATCAAAGAGTTTGTGGTGATGCAGAGATATAAGACTCTTGAGGAGGCAGCTATGAGTGCGCGAAAGCGCGAGCGGACGTTGTTGGGTCCTACTTCTACTTCTTCTTTGATGCCACCTCCCAAGAGGTCTCGATCTGAGGGTTCATTCCAGAGATTTCAGCCTATATCATCGGGTTCATCAACTGGGGCTTCTAGGGGATTTTCTTATGGGTCATCTGCGCCAAGGAGATTTGCTCCTCAGGGTTCTGGTCAGTTATATCAGGCTACACCTGGATCGCAGGGTTCATCTTTTTCTCAACTTCAGCAGTAGTAGTAGCAGAGATTGCAGTCCCAGGCACCGCGAGATTGTCGGAGATGTGGCAGGAGACATTCGAGGACTTGTAGCGGGGTATCTACAAGGTGTCGAGCATGTGGCGATTCACGTCATGTTTGGGCTAAATGCCCGAAGTTTCCACTTACTTGTTATGATTGTGGGGGATCTGGACTCATGGCGAGCGATTGCACTCGTAGGGGGCAGAGACAGAGTATGAGTGGTAGTACTGCATCAGCGAGCCACCCAGCTACAGGACATACTCAGACTACGAGAGACGACACCGTTAGAGTTCCAGCTCGTGCTTTTCAGATCACGGCAGACGAGGCCTGCGAGACACCTGACGTGGTTACTTGTATCTTTTTACTTAACACCTTACCTGCTCGTGCGTTATTTGACTCTGGTGCGAACCGTTCTTCTATATCTGTTGCATTTGCACGGCATCTGAGTGTTACACCTTCTGTGCTACCTGCTCCTATATCTGTTGAGACCGCAAATGGGTTAGTTGTGATGATTTCTGATATTTATTTGGGTTGCATGCTTAGTCTTGAGTATTATACTTTTACTATTGATCTTGTACCTATGATTATTGGGGGGTTTGATGTGATTGTGGGCATGAATTGGCTGGCTGCCAATAATGCACACATTGTTTGCTCGAGGCGCATGGTTCGTATTCCGAGTAAGCAGGGTAGGGATATTTGTATTTATGGTGAGAGGCGGCGGGGTGAATTGGGGTTGATATGTATGGTTAGGGCTCGTCGTTATATGACGCGGGGTTGCGAGTCCTTCGTTGCCTATGTCGTTGATGCGAGCGAGGCAAAGAAGACCGTGGCTGATGTTCCGATAGTGCGTGAGTTTGCTGACATGTTTCTCGAGGAGTTGCCTGGTTTACCTCCCGTGAGGGAAGTGGTTATCCGTATTGATCTTGTACCGGGTGCAGCACCGATTGCTCATGCGCCGTACCGTTTAGCACCTGCTGAAATGCAGGAGATGATGTCCCAAATTCAGGAGTTGTTGGATAGAGGTTTTATTAGACCGAGCACTTCACCTTGGGGTGCTCCGGTTTTGTTCGTTAAGAAGAAGTATGGTAGATTTCGTATGTGCATTGACTACCGTGAGCTGACCAAGGTGACTGTGAAGAACAAGTATCCATTGCCACGTATAGACGACCTGTTTGATCAGTTGCAGGGTGCCAGTTGTTTCTCCAAGATCGATTTGAGATCTGGCTATTATCAGTTGAGGGTTCATGGCGATGACATTCCCAAGACTGCTTTCAGGACCCATTATGGTCACTTCGAGTTTTTGGTGATGCCTTTTGGCTTAACCAATGCTCCGGCAGCATTCATGGATATGATGAATAGAGTTTGTCATCCGATGCTTGATCGATCTGTCATTGTATTCATCGATGATATTTTGGTTTATTCTAAGTCTGAGGCTGATCATGCCGTACATTTGAGACAGTTGCTAGAATTGCTGAGGAAGGAGAAGCTCTACGCCAAATTTTCCAAGTGTGAATTTTGGTTGCCGAAGGTATATTTATTGATTTATTGTCGAGTCTAATTCCTTTGTGAATTCTAACTTTTCTTTGTTGAGTTATCAGGTTCAGTTTCTTGGTCACACAATTAGTGGCGAGGGTGTATCTGTTGATCAGACGAAGATCGAGGCTATTCGAAATTGGGGACAACCCCGGAATGCTTCGGAGATTCGTAGTTTTCTCGGTTTGGCGGGTTATTATCGGCGTTTTATTCGCGATTTCTCTAAGATCGCAGTGCCCCTGACGGAGATGACGAGAAAGAATGTGAGATTTGTTTGGGGAGAGCCGCAGGAGCAAGCTTTTCAGGAGCTGAAGCGATGTTTGAGTGAGGCTCCGATTCTTTCCTTGCCAGAGGGTAATGAGGATTTCGTTGTTTATAGCGATGCATCTTTACACGGTCTGGGGTGTGTTTTGATGCAACGGGGAAGAGTGATCGCTTATGCCTCGAGATAGCTGAAAGTTCACGAGAGGAACTACCCGACTCATGATTTAGAGTTGGCGGCAGTGGTGTTCGCGTTGAAATTATGGAGACATTATTTATATGGCACGAGATGTCAGCTTTTCACCGATCATAAGAGCCTGAAGTACATTTTCGACCAGAAGGAGCTAAATATGAGACAGCAGCGTGCCATGGAGTTGATTAAGGACTATGATTGCGAGATCCTTTACCATCCTGGTAAAGCGAATGTAGTCGCTGATGCGTTGAGTCGCAAACCCTATTCTGGTGTATTGTGTTGTGCGACAGCACGTCCTCCTGCGAAAGATTCCATGATTGTAGATCTTTTGAGATATCAGTCTGAGGCGTCATCGGCGGAGCATCTGAAGTCTGAGCGGATGGTTGGCTATATAGAGCGTCTTTATCCTGATAGTCGCGGGGTATTGTTGTTTGATTCGCGGATTTGGATTCCTAGACTCGGTGGTTTGCGAGATATTTTGTTGGCTGAGGCTCATAATTCTCGATTATCTGTCCACCCTGGTACTACGAAGATGTATCGTGACTTACGTTATGATTGTTGGTGGCCCGGCTTGAAGCGGGACGTCGGTCGATTCGTTGAGCAGTGTACTACTTGTTTGCAAGTGAAGGCCGAGCATCAGAAGCCATATGGCAGTTTACAGCCTTTACCTATTCCGCAGTGGAAGTGGGAGGAGATTGCGATGGATTTTGTCACTAAGCTCCCGAAGACACAGCGACAACATGACTCGATATGGGTTGTAGTTGACCGACTTACGAAGAGCGCGCATTTCATTCCAGTTAGGGAGAACTATTCGATGGATCGGTGGGCACAAATTTACATAGACGAGATCATTGCTAGACATGGGGTGCCTAAGAAGATAGTGTCTGATCGAGATTCGCGGTTTACTTCTCGGTTTTGGCAGAGCTTACAGGACGAGCTGGGTACGCGTGTTACTCTTAGCACGGCATTTCACCCTCAGACGGATGGTCAGAGCGAGCGTACGATACAGACTCTTGAGGATATGTTACGAGCCTGCGTGTTAGAGTTCGGTGGGAACTGGGATGCTCATTTGCCGTTGATCGAGTTTTCTTATAATAACTCGTATCATTCTTCTATCGGCATGGCACCGTTCGAGGCGTTGTATGGTCGTAGGTGTCGTACACCCACATGTTGGCGAGAGGTGGGTGAGAGACCTATTGGCGGACCGTGCAGATTGCGCACGACAAGATTCAGATTATTCGCGAACGATTGAGGGCTGCTCAGGATCGACAGAAGATGTATTCAGATAAGCGGCATCGACCAGTGGAGCTTGAGGTTGGTAGCTTTGTGATGTTGAAGGTGTCGCCCTGGAAGGGTATTATGAGGTTCAGCAAGAGGGGCAAGCTTAGCCCTAGATTTATTGGACCTTATCGGATTTCAGAGCGTATTGGTGCACAGGCATATCGATTAGATTTGCCACAAGAGTAGGCCGGTGTGCACGATGTTTTTCATGTCAGCTATTTGCGAAAATGTCTGAAGAATGCCTAGGAGATGGTGCCAACTCAGGTTGTTCAGATTGATCAGCGACTCAGATATGTTGAGAGCCCGAGCAGATAGTGGATGAGAAGATCAGCAAGTTGAAGAATCGACAGATAGAGATGGTCTTAGTGAAATGGCAACATCACCGTGGACCGAATTATACGTGGGAGCCAAAGGCGGAGATGAGGGTGAAATACCCCGATTTGTTCAAATCTACATGATCTCGAGGACGAGATCAATCCAACTTGTAAGAGATTGTAACACCCGTTAATTTTGAGGTAATTAATTTAATTTTAGTCGTTTAATTTAAATTTTTATTCGAGAAAATATGATTTAAATCACCATCATATTCTTGATATATATATATATATATATATACATATATATATATATATATATATATATATATATATATATATATATATATATATATATATATATATATATATATATATATATAAAAGAAACTATTAAATACATAAATGAATATAGTGCATAAAAAAATTTAATTAAATAAATAAAAATGGTTGTGCATGCATGCCTAATCATCATCATCATCCAACCTCTTTTACATACATTTCTCTATATATATGTATATGAAACCCATTACCATTTCACCATCAAATATCATATTCATATCAAGAACACACACATTCTGAAAATACTAAAGAAACTTGGGCTGGAATTTACAGTTGGATCAACAATCATCATCATCATTATCATCAAATCAACACTCTTAAACTTGAGGTAAACAATAAATTCAACCTAAACTCAAATTTCCGTATGTAGTTTTGGTTCATGTTTGAATTCATAAATATGAGTTTAAATATTGAATACTAGGCTGAAAATGAATCACCCATCACTGTTTATTACCATCACCTTCATCATTCTTGATTTAAAAAGCTTCAAAAGAACAACAATGGAGGTTTAAATGGGTTTTGTGATTCAATCCGGAAATAGGCACAACATTGAAAGAAACGAGATTAGAAATCAACATAGAATGTTTTAGATGCTTAAACTCTGGTTTGGATGCTGTTTGGCGGCGGCGATGGCGGCCATCGGCGGCGACGGGCCTTCCGTCTGTTCTGCCAACCGCTGCCTCTGTCTGCCTTATTTTGTTTCTGAGTGCCTATCGAGAAAGAGAGGAGAGGGTTAAGAGAGGTGTGTGGGGTGGTGTGTCGCCGGCGACCGCACGACGGCAGCAATGGCGGCGTCGCTGCCTGCGCTGTATGTTCCTCCTTTCTGTTCCTGGGTCTGCATTGCACCGAGAGGGAGAGGGAGAGAGAGTAATAGATGTGGTTGTGTGTGGTGGTACGGTCGGCGCAGGAAGCCGGCGACCCGCCACCTTGTTGTGGTGGCCACCGGCGGATATTTTTTCCCTCTCTGCTGTGTGTATCGAGAAGGGAGAAGAGAAAAGAGATAATGGGATTAGGGTTTTTATTTTTTTTAATTCTTTTAAGTCTTTTGGGCTTTTAGTTTTTTTTTATATTCTTTTAATTTCCTTGGGCTCAATTAGTTATTTGTTTGGGCTAGGTTAGTTTTCTTAATGGGTTATGTTAACCTATTTTGGGCTTAAATGAAATCTGATTTTCGGGCTTATTTAAAGGTTGTTGAGGGCTAAACATTTAATTTTCTTTTTAGTTCATTTCTAGTTAGTTTAATTTGCATCTAGATATTTTAAGTCACTAAATTTGAGATTTAGTTTGTTTTTATTTTCTAAGTCCAATATAAATTCCTTTTGGGTGAAATTGTTATTTAGATTATATGAATATTGTGGATTTATATAAGGTAGAAAAGAATTTGTAACTTGATGACCCATTTAATTAATTTAATAAAGTAGTTCAGATTTAAGAATTATTAATTGAATTGAACTTTCACTAAAGTGGAATAGGAACTAATAGATAGAATTAAATATTCCATATCTAAAATAATTTAGTTACTTCTAGAATTAAGAATATTGATAAATAAGCAATATACCTTGTTATCAGGATTATGGTGACTCGATTGAGACGTGCGATTCTCAGTAGGGCTTTCAGCTGTTACTTGGTTAGTCACTTGGCGGGTTACAGATTGGCGAGCACTGTGGGTAATTGATTTAATTACATAAATGATCATTTATAATATGTTTGTGCTGGTTATCTGTTTCATTTCTTTTACCGTGCTCATCCTTTTCGCTGCCATATTGCCTTTGATATCTGCTATTCTTTTTCATCACCATGAATTGTTACATGACAACCCTTATTCCCCGGTATGCATACTGTGTATTTATGTGATGATTGCATGCCTGTGTGGATGCATGTTATTTTTATACGCTGTAAGTCGGGAGTGCTGCAAGCTTTGTTGCTGTGTATGCATTGCTTGGAAGGCCGGATGCTACACAGACTACCTATTCGTGGACGCACTGCTGGGAAGGCCGGGAGCTACACATGTTGACTTTGTGCGGATACTTGTATCATTCATGTTATTCTTGTTTATTTGTGCTATTAAATCTGTTACTCGCTAGGCGACGGCTTACCCCGGTTGTGGGGGCAATGTTTCAGGTTTAGCTGATAAGGGGAAAGCACCAGCTTCAGGGTCAAGGGTTTGAGAGCTCGTGGTATCAGATAGACTTCTTCATATTTTGTTATTATTGCCGAATTTGTAATTGGGATGGGTAGATCCCTAGACTTTCAATTTGGTTCTAATAACTAGATTATTTATTTTAGCGTACTCGGAATGTTATAGTTTAGTTTATTTATGCACTGAATTTGAGGTTTAACTTAGATAACTTTTATTATATTAAATCTTGAGGTTTATGTTGCAGAATTATAGTAAAAGCGTCGCGTTATTAGAAAGGGGCGTTTCAGCTTGATCCTTCGATTGCTTCCATATGTTGGTTCGTCCAGAATATTTCTACAAGAGTGTTCGATTGACTTTGAATATCAATTGAGAAGAAGGAACGAGTTGCAGAGGATGGGAAGAAGAAGGGACGGGATGGAGAAGAACGGTAGGGGTTAAAAGGGTTACAATGGGTAAAAAGGGTTTATACCGGTTTAGTAGGTTGCAGGTGGGTAAATCACGTTTTTACCCCATTTTAATCCGGTAATTTGGAGTTTAATAGTTAAATGGAGGAAACAATTAGTTAGGTGGTTAAATGGGTCAAATCTGAAAGTAAAGTGGTCAAGTAAGTACTTAACCCTTTCCTTTTTAAAGGCAATCTAAAGAATTATTTTGTAAGTTGTACTAACAATGCATCTTTTGTGTAGATCATCGAAGCAGTGGTATTTTTTCTTTTTTAAGATTAGTGGAAAGTGACTCAATGACTATTGATAGAAAACCAATTACTAAAGGAAGCACATGTGAGTGGGTTGATGGTAGTCACAGTGCTAATAAAGCTGTGAATTGTGATTATGACAGCTTCATCAATGATGGCAGACAATCTGTGAGTGATTTTATGGATGTTATTCTTTAATTGGCTTGGTGTGCATGCATTTGTTGAGAATATAATTCTAGGCTGCTACATGCTTGTTGTGTTTGCTTTGGTAGGTAGGTCTTGTGTTTTTTCGAAGCAACAAATTGATTTTTATTTGTGCTTTATGGTTGCTCTTTTGCTGCATTGGTACATGATTTGTAGGCTGGTGACTACTAATGTTTTGTATGATTTGGCACTGCTACTTAATTCGTTGGCTTTTCCAGGGTGATAAAGGATTTCACAGTCATAATCCTTAATTAATTCCACGGCACGTCGCTGTCGCATATTTAACTCTTTCTGATCGAAGATATGCCTCAAGCTCTTATGATGAGTAAACAACTGACACTTGGTACCATACAGGTAATGTCGCCAGATTTTTAAGGCAAACGTGACAGCATCTAACTCCAAGTCATGTGTCGGACGACTTTTCTCATAATTCTTCAGTTGTCTCGACGAATAAGCTATCACTTTTCATCGTTGCATCAACACGCAACCGAATCGATTTATCGAAGCATCGCTATAAACAGCAAAATCTTTGTTCCCTTCTGGCAACGCAAGCACCGGAGCATCGGTTAATCGACTCTTCAGGATCTGAAATACCTCTTCCTGTGGCTTTTCCCACACAAACTTCGCATTCTTACGCGTCAACAAAGTGAGAGTGAAAGATATTTTAGAGAAATCTTGAATAAATCGTCGGTAATAGCCAGCCAATCCAAGGAAACTACGAATCTCAGCAACATTTCTAGGCGCTTCCCAACTTTTAGTGGCTTCAATCATGGAGGGATCCACAGAAACACCTCCCAAGATATGACATGTCCTAAAAATTACACTTGCTGCAACCAAAATTCACACTTCGAGAATTTAGCATACAATTGTTCGCTGCGAAGAAGTTCGTGCAATTGCCTCAGATGTACCGCATGATCCTCCTCCGTCTTGGAATACACCAATATGTCGGCGATAAACACTATTACTGACTTGTCAAGCATTGAACGGCACACACGATTCATCAAGTCCATAAAGGCCGCAGGGGCATTAGTGAGCCCAAAAGGCATCACTAAGAACTCATAATGCCCATATCGGGTCCGAAAAGCAGTTTTCGGCACATCTTCCTCACGAACCTGAAGTTGGTGATACCCTAAATGAAGGTCTATCTTCGAGAAATATGCAGCTCCTTGAAGTTGATCGAACAAGTCATTAATACGATGCAAAGGATACTTATTCTTTATAGTTACCTTGTTCAGTTCCTTATATTCAATACACATTCGTAAGGTTCCGTCTTTCTTTCGCACAAATAAAACCGGAGCAGTCCACGGCGAAGTACTCGGTCAAATAAACCGCTTCTCTAAAAATTCTTCTAATTCCGCCATCATTTCCTTCATTTCCAAAGGCGCAATATGATACGGAGCACGCGCAATTGGTGCAGGTCCCGGCACCAACTCGATTCGAAACTCCACAGATCGGTCCGGTGGCAATCCCGGTAAGTCATCAGGAAACACGTCAGGATATTCATTAACCACTGGCCCATCTTTGAGGTTTTCCCCTTCCTTCTTGGCATTTAAGACACAAGCCAAGTACATTTGCAAACCTTACTTAGATTTTTCCGAGACATAGCCACCGAAATAACTGCGACTTCCCTTTTACGTCTATCCCCATACACAAATATTTCTTTGCCTTCCAGCGTGAACAAACAAACAATTCTTTTATCACAAACAATAGTAGCAAGATTATTGGCCAACCAATCCATGCGAACTATTATATCAAATTCTTTAGTGTCTATGGGGACAAGGTCGATATCAAAATTATGTCCATCTGAGGTCAGCACACAGTCATAATATATTTGGGTGGCACAGACTGATTTCCCGCTTGCCACATCAACAGATAAAGGGAAAGGCATCAAAAAAGGTACAACATTAAACATTTGTGCAAATTCTTTTGAAATAAAACACACGCTTGCACCAGAATCAAACAATATTACAGCAGGTAAAGAATTCAGGAGAAAAGTACAGGTTACGACATCCGGCACATCTTGCGCCTCGGCAGCAGTAATCTGGTAGTCTCTGGCTTGAGGCTTAGGTGGATTCCCTTTCGATTGAAAGGAACCACCAACGTAACTAGGCTTTGCAACTGAGCCTTTACTTTCAGACGCCGCTAACTTCTTTTTCGGGCAATTGCAAGCGAGGTGGCCCACCTGGCCACATTCATAGCACACATCACTACGTTTGGGGCATGCAGGACGTATGTGTCCCTCTTCTCCACATCCATGGAAAACAATAGGGGACAAACATTCCCCACAATGAAGCTTCCCACGTCGGTTACAGGTAGGCACCGAATTCAGAAACTGAGATTTAGACTGAGAGTTGTTGTGGGAGCCCGCAGATATCTTTGAGTGTCGGGATGATTGGGAACGTGAACGAGAGTCCACGTTCTTTGGGAAGGATTGTTAGGGTTGTTTAAACATCCCCGTCGAAGACTTAGCCTTTGCTTTCTTCGATCCCGCTGATTCCTGTTCCCAACGGAACAATTCATATTCTCGGAGTCGCGCATACTCCACAACTTTCTCAAAAGATTCGACTGCGCGGACTGTCACCATCTCACGAATCTCGCTCTGCAGTCCCTCGACAAAATAGTCAGTCTTTTGCTTTTCATCAGCAACCACTGACTCCACAAACATCGCCTTCGAGTTGAACTCGATCAGATAATCGTCGACCGATAAGTCTCCTTGCTGAAACGTAAGGAAGTCTCTTTTTATTATCTGCACCGCCACTGCCGGACAGAAATGTTTGTCGAACCTGGTCTTGAACTCGTCCCAGGTCATCTTTACCACAGCATCCAACCCAAAATCTCAACTTCATAATCCCACCAAGTCAAGGTAGGACCAACGTATTGTGCAGCCGCGTACTACACCTTCTTCTCATTACCGACTTTAGTTACTCGGAATAGTTTCTCAATTGCCTTGATCCAATCCAAGGCCTCACCAGCAGTTGTTTGTCCGTTGAACTCTGGAGGACGACAGCCAGTGAAATTTCTATACGACATCCCCTTCTTTGACTTAGAGGAGCCGTGCCTCCGATCTTTATCCTATTTAGGCTTTTCAGCCCTACTTCCACTTTCAACGACTAAAGTATCATCGTTACTTGCTTGCTGGTCTTCAGCACCAACTTTCTTTCCCTGAACATTTTGGGAAGCAAGTAACTGCACCATTAACTCATTCTGTTGGCGATTCTGCTCCAGCATTTGAGCCATCATCTGCATCATTTGGTCCTCTCTAGACCCTCCACCAGTACGGAAACTGGATTCACTTTCATAATCTTGAGACTGATCTCTGTCTCCCCCAACGTTGGTTCGTTCTACCTCTTGGTGTAGAATGCGATTTGACTGGTTATCCGAAATTGTCTGCAACAAACAGTTACAGGTCGGTTCAACATTTCTTTCACACCAAGGTGTGCACATAACATTTATGTATACATAATTATACTTTCATTAAGTTAAAACCTTAAAACTCTACCCAATATTATCCCATCCTAGGCCAAAGTTCACTTGGATTTGTTATAATAGTGACAAATCTTTACGAAGCCCCAAGAGTAACACCGATGACAAATCTTTATGAAGCCCCAAGAGTAACACCGATGACAAACATCGTATAATCTCTTCGTACACCAAGTACGGAACCAGAGCCGCAGCCCCTTCGAGCCCAAAGCTCGGCAAAAAACATAACATCTGAGACAAACGTACGTTCGGGGATCACATACTGCCTACCATCGGAGGGATCAGCTCTAGGTCATATACCGCAGTAACATCGGAGTAACTGATGCGACCCACCGGTCCATCACTAGAAGCACAACAAACGAACGGACATGCAACAAATGTGAATTTGCATCTAAATCTACGCAAGTTAGTAGAGTTCCAAACAACAATTGAAGCAACACGTCTCAGTAGGCAAAAGCTATCATAAAACAGATATAAACATGCGAAATCTACTGTACTCACAATGGGTGCGTAAATAAACTTTAACCAATAATTATTTCTCCTCGGAATTTCAACCGGATCCACAAAGTACCCCACTGTGAGTTAGACAACACCACAAGGGTTCTTGCGTTTAGTACCAAAATCGAGTTTGTTCTTGCATTTCGACTTTGTTCTTGGCGTTCTCGAATTTGTTCATATCTACAGCTGAAATAATTCATTTCAAAGCCTAAAAATCACGAATATGTTAAGTTTTAAGCCTAGTTTCGATTCTATTATACATACTCTAACATATTTTGTTAAAACTCAAGCCAATCTAGCTTTATTCACACAACCATTGATAAACTCGAATTCATGTCTTCAAAACCGAAATATAAAAGCCTAAAAGGGTCGATTCTTACCTCAAATTCGTACGAAATCAAGAATGCAACCGTAGATTGTTGTAGTACTCCTCGAGATCTTTCTGATGACGTATAGAACTCGATAATCGGCCGGTCGGTTTGGGAGAAAATCTAGAGAGAAGGTAGAGAGAGTATAGAGAGAGTAATTGTGAAATGAAAGGCTTTTAGCCTTTTTTATTCTTATTTTTCCTCATTTTGCACATTTCAATCCTCAACTTATACGGTTCCCATTAAATACTGATTTTATCATAATTTTCATCGTCGCTAACTTTTAAAACAATTATTCTTAATAACTAAAATTTAAAATTCTCAAACTTCTTAATTTCTTAAAATAACAATTAACTTCCCAATATCCAGATACATAAACATTTTTAATAATTTAACTTAATATAAAAATTCACCTAATTAACCCAATTACAACATATTAAATCCGAGGATGTTACAGCATGGGCTCCACCACGCTCAACTTCGTCCTCGAAGTTACTCGGATTCGAACAGTTTCGGATACTTCTTCAACATCTCTGCCTTTGTCTCCCAAGTGTGATTCGCTCCTTTGTGATGCTTCCAACGTACAAGCACCATTTCTATCTCTTTACTCCTTAGCTTTTTCATCTTAGTATCCAATACGCACTCCGGCTCTTCAACATATCGGAGCCTTTCATCAACTTGCAGTTCAGTGTGGTCAGTCCAATCTTCTTTGTCAGCAGTAAAAGACTTTCTAAGATTCCCCACATGGAATACCGGGTGTATGCCCGACATTTCTTCAGGCAGCTCTAAACAATAAGACTGGTTTTCAACCTTTTCGACAATTCTGAATGGTCCGACGAATCTCGGAGCCAACTTTCCACTCTTCACAAAACGAGTAACACCTCTCATAGGTGATACTTTCAGATATACCCAATCATTTACATCAAAACTGATTGGTTTGTGCCTCCTGTCATAATAACTTTTCTGACGATCCTGGCCCCTTTCATATTCTGTCTAATCAATTGTATCTTCTCGTTTGTTTCTTGAAGAAATGCCGGCCCAGCAATCGGTGTTTCACCAGTTTCTCTCCAACAAGTAGGAGTCCTACACCTTCTCCCACATAAACCCTCAAACGGTGCCTTCTTGATCATCGCGTGGTAACTGTTATTATACGAAAACTCTATTAGTGGCAGATGATCCTCCCAATTGCCACCAAGATCCAGTACACATGATCTCATCATATCCTCCAAGGTGAGGATTGTTCATTCACTTTGGCCATCGGTTTGCGGACGGTAGGTCGTACTCATAGCGATCCTTGTTCCCAACCCTTCTTGCAGTGCTGACCAGAAGTTCGATGTAAATCGGCTATCTCGATCCGATACTATGGACATAGGCACTCCATGTCTAGAAACGATCTCGTCCATGTAAATATGAGCCAACTTCGCCAGCGAATAATTTTCTCTAATCGGTATAAAGTGAGCCGACTTAGTCAATCTATCCACTATTACCCAAACTGCATCGTGTTGACGCCTAGTTTTTGGCAGTTTCGTAAAGAAATCCATCGTTATGTGCTCCCACTTCCATTCCGGAATGGGAAGCGGTTGCAGACTGCCATAAGGTTGCTGATGTTCGGCTTTCACCAGCCGACAAGTTCGACATCTTTCCACATATTGACCTATGTCCTTTCTCAATCCTGGCCACCAAAAGTCTGCTTTCAGCTCGTTGTACATCTTTGTACTTCCAGGATGTACAGAAAACTTGGATTGATGTGCCTCTTCAATGATCACTCGTCTCATTCCACCAAACTTCGGCACCCAAATCCTCCCGTATACACCTTTCAATCCCGACTCACTTGTTTCCATTATCTTCATCTGTACCCTTATATCTTCATCACCAATGTTTTCTTCTTTCAAAGCTTCCACTTGAGCAGCTTTAACATCATCAATTATTGTGGAAGTTAACATCGTGGACGTCATCATGTAGCAGCAATCTTTAGCGTAAGCTTTTCGACTCAAAGCATCGGCTACTACATTAGCCTTTCCCGAGTGATAAAGGATTTCGCAATCATAATCCTTTATAAGTTCCATCGATCGTCTCTGCCTCATATTGAGTTCTTTCTGGCTGAAGATGTACTTCAAACTCTTATGATCCACGTATAACTGACACTTAGTCCCGTACAGATAGTGTCTCCATAACCTCAAAGCAAATGTAACTGCGGTTAACTCCAAATCATGAGTCGAATAATTCTTCTCATGCTGCTTCAACTATCTTGAAGCATATGCTATAACCTTTCCACGCTGCATCAGGACAGCGCCTAATCCTAATCTCGAGGCATCCGTGTATACTACGAAGTCCTCATTACCCTCTGGTAGGGCAAGTATCGGCGCTTCACTTAGCGTCTTCTTCAAAATATCAAACGCCTCTTGCTGCACGGTTTCCCAGATAAAAGGTGCGTTCTTCTTTGTCAATGCAGTTAAAGGAACTGCAATCTTTGAAAAGTCCTTTATAAACCTCCTATAGTAGCCCACCAGTCCAAGAAAACTCCTAACTTCTGTAGCTGAACGAGGCGGCTCTCAATTCTTTATCGCTTCTACCTTAGCCTGATCTACTGAAATCCCAGCCCCCGAAATCACATGTCCTAGAAACTGTATCTGTTGTAGCCAAAACTCACACTTTGAGAATTTGGCATACAACCTTTCCTTTCTTAACAACTCCAATAACTCCTTTAGGTGATCAGCGTGCTCAGCCTCAGACTTAGAGTACACCAGAATGTCGTCTATAAACACAATTACCGATTTGTCTAACATCGGTCTGCAAACTCGGTTCATTAGATCCATAAAAACAACTGGGGCATTGGTTAACCCGAAAGGCATAACCAAGAGCTCATAATGCCCATATCGTGTCCTAAATGCTGTCTTAGGCACATCCTCTTCTCGTACCTTCAACTGATGGTACCCCGACCTCAAATCGATCATGGAGAACACACTAGCTCCATGCAACTGATCAAATAAGTCATCTATCCTTGGTAGCGGATACTTTTTCTTAATGGCCAACTTATTCAGCTCCCGATAGTCAATGCACATTCTCATCGTGCCATCCTTCTTCTTTACAAACAATATCGGAGCTCCCCACGGTGATAAACTCGGTCGAATTTAGCCATTGTCCAACAACTCTTGAAGTTGTTTCATCATCTCTTGCATCTCGGTAGGAGAAAGACGATAAGGAGAACGAGCTACCGGTGCAGCTCCAGGGATCAAGTCAATTCTAAATTCCACTTGTCTCTCAGGCGGCACGCCAGACAAGTCTTCCGGAAACACATCCGGGAATTGTGAAACAACAGGCACATCGGCCAAAGTCCTCTTCTCAGCCTTAGCATCAATCGCATATGCTAAGTAAGCGTCACACCCCTTTGCAACAAGCTTTCGGGCTTTTGCAATAGTCAGCAAACACAGATCCCCGCTTCTCCTATCCCCATATATACATATCTCACGCCCCTCCGGAGTAGTTATCTTTATCATACGATTCTTACAAAATATGTGGGCTTCATTTTCGATCAACTAATCCATCCCGACAATCACGTCAAACTCGCTGAACTCTATCGGAATCAGATCTAAATTGAAGACTACATCTTCAATTACTAATGTGCAATTACGGTGTACGTGATCTACCTTGACTAGAGTGTTGCTAGCAGTTTCAATATCAAGTATAGCAGACAACTTAGACAGTGGCATAGCAAGTCGTTGTGCAAAAACAGTGGAAACAAACGAACGATTTGCACCTGAATCAAATAAAACTCGTGCTGGCATAGAATTTACGATAAACGTACTGATAACCACCTCCGGGTTTTCCCTTGCCTCCTCTGCCGTTATCTGAAATGCACGAGCCGGTGCCCTTTGTGGCTGGTTCCGACGGTTGACTGAACCACCACTAGATCCTCCAGATGATCGGGTCGATGATGGAGCAGCAGCTGCTGGAGCATTCTTCCTACAGTTCCTACTATAGTGTCCCCACACCCCACACTTATAGCAAGCATCAGCTTTTCGTGGGCACTCGCTCTGAAAATGGCCCAATTCTCCACAGCAAAAGCAACAGGCAATACTGCGGCCCGGTGTTGATGGAATAAGCACGAGCGCGACCAGAAGAACAAGACTGTCGGCGATATGACTGTTGAGGCGAGTACTGCGACGATCGGGAAGATCCCGAGTATCCTCCCTCACGCTGGTGCTTCGGCAGTGACGGCTGTGTCGGGTTGGTGGAAGCAGCAGTGGACCCAATGAGTAACCCGACATAATCGGAATCTGTTCAACATTTCTGGCAGCCTCAAGTAAACCAGCAAATGTAGGGTAACGGACGTTGCTCATGACCCTCCTAATCTCAATATCCAGACCAACCTCGAACCTGGTCACTTTCCTTTCCTCAGTATGGACTTGATGAGGCGCAAACAAACTCAGCCTAGTGAACTGCACAGCATACTGGGACACAGTCTTAGTCCCCTGCATTAAAGCCATAAACTTCGCCTCCAGTCTTCGGCGCTCATCAACCGGACAGTACTGCCGAGTGAATAAGTCCGTGAACTGAGCCTAAGTCATCACAGAAACCTTCTCCAATGTCAAAGCATTCACCATAGTGTTCCACCACATAATCGCATCATTGGTGAACATAGCGGTAGCATACCAAACCATGTCCTTCTCAGCACAGTCGCTGATTCGGAATGTCCGTTCGGTTGCCGTTATCCATTCGAGTGCGGCAACAGCGTCTCCCAGTCCATTGAACTCTACAACACCATTTCCTTTGAAATCCTTAAACCGACAAACTTTGGGTTTGTTAGATGACCCAGTATTGTCATCTTGTTCCTCATTGTTACCCCCTTCTTTTTCCTTGTTCTTTCTCTTATCCTCCCTTCTCTTAGCTTCGGCCTCATCTCGAGCCCGAAACTGATCTTGAATCATCTTGTTCTGCTCAGCCATCATGGCTAGTATCATCTCCCTTGTTTCTTCAGGTGTCATTCCTCCTCCAGACATGTTCTGAAAATATAAAACATATAACTTGTTTAGTAACATGTCATTAATTTAAAGACACCACCCATTTGTCCCGTATGATAGTCACTCTCCTATGATTACTAGATCGTAACCTATCTTAGTTCAGATCATTACTTAAACCACTACATATCATCACTTAATGTTTGAGTCCAAGACCTCACCGACACTTGAATCTCAAACTACTGCTCTGATACCATACGCTGTGACACCCTTGCCACAATAACCACCATTTACATTACACCCACGATTAATCATCAAACCCAATAACATAATGATCTGATAACCTAGTTTAAGTGCGGAAGCATTAAATACAAAAATAAAGTAACACAACAGTGTCAAACACCCTTCGGTGCTACAAGGTACCAAATCTAAGTCTACATACCCAATTCAATTATTACAACATCCAGAAAATAGTACAACACTCTCCCAAAGCATAATTACCGATTGAGTAGTAGAAATCTTCCAAGAACTTCACACACGACCTAAGTAGAAGGTCCGGCAGCAGACTTCCCTTTCCCTGTAAAATTACAACAACTGAGAAGTAAGCGAATGCTTAGTGAATACACAGATTACGCATTTTTATAAATCTTTATGAAGCCTCAAGAGTAACACCGATGACAAACATCGTATACTTTCTTCGTACACCAAGTACGGAACCAGAGCCGCAGCCCCTTCAAGCCCAAAGCTCAGCATAAACATACCATCTGAGACAAACGTACGATCGGGGATGACATACTGCCTACCAGAACCTCGGAGTGATCAACTCCAGGTCATATAGCGCAGTAACATCGGAGTAATTGATGTGACCCACCGGTCCATCACTATATGCACAACAAACGAACGGACATGCAACAAATGTGAATGTGCATCTAAATCTGCGCAAGTTAGTAGAGTTCCAAACAACAATTGAAGCAACACGTCTCAGCAAGCAAAAGCTATCATAAAACAGATATAAACATGCAAAATCTACTGTACTCACATTGGGTCCGTAAATAAACTTTAACCAATAATTATTTCTCCTCGGAATTTCAACCGGATCCACAAAGTACCCCACTGTGGGTTAAACAACACCACAAGGGACCTGTAAGTCAGTTGCAATAATACCTCATGTCAATAACTTGTTTAATTTTCATACATCCAAATTTATAAGTTTGCAATATTTGATCCCCATTTCGGATCCAAGATAAATTCGAACCCCAACTAGTTTGAACCCATCTCAAGTTCGGACTTATTCCTTTGAATATCTTTTGTTATTTTATGCATTTCATTCAGTATATTCGGGATTAGAGAGTGGGTTTCAATTTTAGGCATTAAATTCGAATCCTATGCATTAAATTCGAGCATGTGGACAATTATATGCATCAAATTCGAATGTGTGAGGTTAAAATTCGAACCCATCTTCGAATTTGAGGGTTAAATTCGAACCCATCTTCGAATTTGAGGGTTAAATTCGAACCCATCTTCGAATTTGAGGTTAAAGTCGAAGACAATGTGCTAAATTCGAATACATACTCAAATTTAGTATCAAAATCGAGTTTGTTCTTGCATTTCGACTTTGTTCTTGGCATTCTCGAATTTGTTCATATCTACAGCTTAAATAATTCATTTCAAAGCCTAAAAATCACGAATATGTTAAGTTTTAAGCCTAGTTTCGATTCTATTATACATACTCTAACATATTCTTGTTAAAACTGAAGCCAAACAAGGTTTATTCACACAACAATTGATAAACTCGAATTCATGTTTTCAAAACCAAAATATAAAAGCTTAAAAGGGTCGATTCTTACCTCAAATTCATACGAAATCAAGAATGCAACCGTAGATTGTTGTAGTACTCCTCGAGATCTTTCCGATGACGTATAGAACTCGATAATCGGCCGGTCCGTTTGGGAGAAAATCTAGAGAGAAGGTAGAGAGAGTCTAGAGAGAGAGTAATTGTGAAATGAAAGGCTTTTAGCCTTTTTTGTTATTATTTTTCCTCATTTTGTACATTTCACCCCTCAACTTATACGGTTCCCATTAAATACTGATTTTATCATAATTTTCATCGTCGCTAACTTTTAAAACAATTATTCTTAATAACTAAAATTTAAAATTCTCAAACTTCTTAATTTCTTAAAATAACAACCAACTTCCCAATATCCAGATACATAAACATTTTTAATAATTTAACTTAATATAAAAATTCATCTAATTAACCCAATTACAATATATTAAATCGGAGGGTGTTACAGCATGGGCTCCACTACGCTCAACTTCGTCCTCGAAGTTACTCGGATTCGAACAGTTTCGGATACTTCTTCAACATCTCTGCCTTTGTCTCCCAAGTGTGATTCGCTCCTTTGTGATGCTTCCAACGTAGAAGCACCATTTCTATCTCTTTACTCCTTAGCTTTTTCATCTTAGTATGCAATACGCACTCCGGCTCTTCAACATATCGGAGCCTTTCATCAACTTGCAGTTCAGTGTGGTCAGCCCAATCTTCAATGTCAGCAGTAAAAGACTTTCTAAGATTCCCCACATGGAATACCGGGTGTATGCCCGACATTTCTTCAGGCAGCTCTAAACGATAAGACTGGTTTCCAACCTTTTCGACAATTTTGAATGACCGACGAATCTCGGAGCCAACTTTCCTCTCTTCACAAAACGAGTAACACCTCTCATAGGTGATACTTTCAGATATACCCAATCATTTACATCAAAACTGATTGGTTTGTGCCTCCTGTCTTAATAACTTTTCGGACGATCTTGGGCCGCTTTCATATTCTGTCTAATCAATTGTATCTTCTCCTTTGTTTCTTGAAGAAATGCCGGCCCAGCAATCGGTGTTTCACCAGTTTCTCTCCAACAAGTAGGAGTCCTACACCTTCTCCCATATAAAGCCTCAAACGGTGCCTTCTTGATCGTCGCGTGGTAACTGTTATCATACGAAAACTCTATTAGTGGCAGATGATCATCCCAATTGCCACCAAGATCCAGTACACATGATCTCATCATATCCTCCAAGGTGAGGATTGTTGGTTCACTTTCGCCATCGGTTTGCGGACGATAGGCCGTACACATAGCGATCCTTGTTCCCAACCCTTCTTGCAGTGCTGACCAGAAGTTCGAAGTAAATCGGCTATCTCGATCCGATACTATGGACTTAGGCACTCCATGTCTAGAAACGATCTCATCCATGTAAATCTGAGCCAACTTCTCCAGCGAATAATTTTCTCTAATCGGTATAAAGTGAGCCGACTTAGTCAATGTATCCACTATTACCCAAACTGCATCGTGTTGACGCCTAGTTTTCGGCAGTTTCATAACGAAATCTATCGTTATGTGCTCCCACTTCCATTCCGGAATGGGAAGCGGTTGCAGACTACCATAAGGTTGCTGATGTTCGGCTTTCACCAGCCGACAAGTTCGACATCTTTCCACATACTGACCTATGTCCTTTTTCAATCCCGGCCACCAAAAGTCTGCTTTCAGCTCGTTGTACATCTTTGTACTTCCAGGATGTACAGAAAACTTGGATTGATGTGCCTCTTCAATGATCACTCGTCTGATTCCACCAAACTTCGGCACCCAAATCCTCCCGTATACACCTTTGAATCCCGACTCACTTGTTTCCATTATCTTCATATGTACCCTTACATCTTCATCACCAATGTTTTCTTCCTTCAAAGCTTCCACTTGAGCAGCTTTAACATCATCAATTATTGTGGAAGTTAACATCGTGGACGTCATCATGTAGCAGCAATCTTTAGCGTAAGCTTTTCGACTCAAAGCATCGGCTACTACATTAGCCTTTCCCGGGTGATAAAGGATTTCGCAATCATAATCCTTTATAAGTTCCATAGATCGTCTCTGCCTCATATTGAGTTCTTTCTGGCTGAAGATGTACTTGAAACTCTCATGATTCGTGTATAACTGACACTTAGTCCCGTACAGATAGTGTCTCCATAACTTCAAAGCAAATGTAAATGCGGTTAACTCCAAATCATGAGTCGAATAATTCTTCAGATGCTGCTTCAACTGTCTTGAAGCATATGCTATAACCTTTCCACGCTGGATCAGTACAGCGCCTAATCCCAATCTCGAGGCATCCGTGTATACTACGAAGTCCTCATTACCCTCTGGTAGGGCAAGTATCAGCGCTTCACTTAGCGTCTTCTTCAAAATATCAAACGCCTCTTGCTGCACGGTTTCCCACACAAAAGGTGCATTCTTCTTTGTCAATGCAGTTAAAGGAACTGCAATCTTTGAAAACTCCTTTATAAACCTCCTATAGTAGCCCGCAAGTCCAAGAAAACTCCTAACTTCTGTAGCTGAACGAGGCGGCTCCCAATTCTTTATCGCTTCTACCTTAGCCGGATCTACGGAAATCCCAGCCCCCGAAATCACATGTCCTAGAAACTGTATATGTTGTAGCCAAAACTCACATTTTGAGAATTTGGCATACAACCTTTCCTTTCTTAACAACTCCAATAACTCCTTTAGGTGATCAGCGTGCTCAGCCTCAGACTTAGAGTACACCAGAATGTCGTCTATAAACACAATTACCGATTTGTCTAACATCGGTCTGCAAACTCGGTTCATTAGATCCATAAAAATAGCTGGGGCATTGGTTAACCCGAAAGGCATAACCAAGAACTCATAATGCCCATATCGTGTCCTAAATGCTGTCTTAGGCACATCCTCTTCTCGTACCTTCAGCTGACGGTACCCCGGCCTCAAATCGATCATGGAGAACACACTAGCTCCATGCAACTGATTAAATAAGTCATCTATCCTTGGTAGCAGATACTTGTTCTTAATTGTCAACTTATTCAGCTCCCAGTAGTCAATGCACATTCTCATCGTGCCATCCTTTTTCTTTACAAACAATACCGGAGCTCCCCACGTTGATAAACTCGGTCGAATGAAGCCCTTGTCCAACAACTCTTGAAGTTGTTTCATCTTCTCTTGCATCTCGGTAGGAGCAAGACGATAAGGAGAACGAGCTACCGGTGCAGCTCCAGGGATCAAGTCAATTCTAAATTCCACTTGTCTCTCAGGCGGCACGCCAGACAAGTCTTCCGAAAACACATCCGGGAATTGTGAAACAACAGGCACATCGGCCAAAGTCCTCTTCTCAGCCTTAGCATCAATCGTATATGCTAAGTAAGCGTCACACCCCTTTGCAACAAGCTTTCGGGCTTTTGCAATAGTCAGCAAACACAGATCCCCGCTTCTCCTATCCCCATATATACATATCTCACGCCCCTCCGGAGTAGTTATCTTTATCATACGATTCTTACAAACGATGTGGGCTTCATTTTCGATCAACCAGTCCATCCCGACAATCACGTCAAACTCGCTGAACTCTATCAGAATCAGATCTAAATTGAAGACTACATCTTCAATTACTAATGTGCAATTATGGTATATGTGATCTACCTTGACTAGAGTGTTGCTAGCAGTTTCAATATCAAGTATAGCAGACAACTTAGACAGTGGCATAGCAAGTCGTTGTGCAAAAACAGTGGAAACAAACGAACGATTTGCACCTGAATCAAATAAAACTCGTGCTGGCATAGAATTTACGATAAACGTACTGATAACCACCTCCGGGTTTTCCCTTGCCTCCTCTGCCGTTATCTGAAATGCACGAGCCGGTGCCCTTTGTGGCTGGTTCCGACGGTTGACTGAACCACCACTAGATCCTCCAGATGATCGGGTCGATGATGGAGCAGCAGCTGCTGGAGCATTCTTCCTACAGTTCCTACTATAGTGTCCCCACACCCCACACTTATAGCAAGCATCAGCTTTTCGTGGGCACTCGCTCTGAAAATGGCCCAATTCTCCACATCAAAAGCAAGCCCGTCCATTAGTACACTTACCAAAGTGTTCCAGATGACACTTATTGCCTAACTGCGGCTCGGTGTTGATGGAATAAGCACGAGCGCGACCAAAAGAACAAGACTGTCGGCGATATGACTGTTGAGGTGAGTACTGCGACGATCGGGAAGATCCCGAGTATCCTCCCTCACGCTGGCGCTTCGGCGGTGACGGCTGTGTCGGGTTGGTGGAAGCAGCAGCGGACCCAATTGAGTAACCCGACATAATCAGAATCTGTTCTACATTTCTGGCAGCCTCAAGTAAACCAGCAAATGTAGGGTAACGGACGTTGCTCATGACCCTCCTAATCTCAATATCCAGACCAGCCTCGAACTTGGTCACTTTCCTTTCCTCAGTATCGACTTGATGAGGCGCAAACAAACTCAGCCTATTGAACTCCACAGCATACTGGGACACAGTCTTAGTCCCCTGCATCAAAGCCATAAACTTCGCCTCCAGTCTTCGGCGCTCATCAACCCGACAGTACTGCTGAGTGAATAAGTCCGTGAACTGAGCCCAAGTCATCACAGAAACCTTCTCCAATGTCAAAGCATTCACCATAGCGTTCCATCACATAATCACATCATTGGTGAACATAGCGGTAGCATACCGAACCATGTCCTTCTCAGCACAGTCGCTGATTCGGAATGTCCGTTCGGTTGCCGTTATCCATTCGAGTGCGGCAACAGCGTCTCCCAGTCCATTGAACTCTACAGCACCATTTCCTTTGAAATCGTTAAACCGACAACCTTTGGGTTTGTTAGATGACCCAGTATTGTCATCTTGTTCCTCATTGTTACCCCCTTCTTTTTCCTTGTTCTTTCTCTTATCCTCCCTTCTCTTAGCTTCGGCCTCATCTCGAGCCCGAAACTGATCTTGAATCATCTTGTTCTGCTCAGCCATCATGGCTAGCATCATCTCCCTTGTTTCTTCAAGTGTCATTCCTCCTCCAGACATGTTCTGAAAATATAAAACATATAACTTGTTTAGTAACATGTCATTAATTTAAAGACACCACCCATTTGTCCCGTATGATAGTCACTCTCCTATGATTACTAGATCGTAACCTATCTTAGTTCAGATCATTACTTAAACCACTACATATCATCACTTAATGTTTGAGACCAAGACCTCACGGACACTTGAATCTCAAACTACTGCTCTGATACCATACGTTGTGACACCCTTGCCATAATAACCACCATTTACATTACACCCAGGATTAATCGTCAAACCCAATTACATAATGATCTGATAACCTAGTTTAAGTGCGGAAGCATTAAATACATAAATAAAGTAACCCAACAGTGTCAAACACCCTACAGTGCTACAAGGTACCAAATCTAAGTCTACATACCTAATTCAATTATTACAACATCCAGAATATATTACAACACTGTTCCAAAGCATAATTACCGATTGAGTAGTAGAAGTCTTCCAAGAACTTCACACACGACCGAAGTAGAAGGTCCGGCAGCAGACTTCCCTTTTCCTGTAAAATTACAACACCTGAGAGGTAAGCGAATGCTTAGTGAATACACAGATTACGCATTTTTATAAATCTTTATGAAGCACCAAGAGTAACACCGATGACAAACATCGTATACTCTCTTCGTACACCGAGTACGGAACCAGAGCCGCAGCCCCTTCGAGCCCAAAACTCGGCATAAACATACCATCTGAGACAAACGTACGATTGGGGATGACATACTGCCTACCAGAACCTAGGAGGGATCAGCTCCAGGTCATATAGCATAGTGACATCGGAGTAATTGATGCGACCCACCGGTCCATCACTAGATGCACAACAAACGAACGAACATGCAACAAATGTGAATGTGCATCTAAATCTACGCAAGTTAGTAGAGTTCCAAACAACAATTGAAGCAACACGTTTCAGCAAGCAAAAGCTATCATAAAACAGATATAAACATGCGAAATCCACTGTACTCTCAGTGGGTGCGTAAATAAACTTTAACCAATAATTATTTCTCCTCGGAATTTCAACCGGATCCACAAAGTACCCCACTGTGGGTTAAACAACACCACAAGGGACCTGTAAGTCAGTTGCAATAATACCTCATGTCAATAACTTGTTTAATTTTCATATAACCAAATTTATAAGTTTGCAATATTTGATCCCCATTTCGGATCCAAGATAAATTCGAACCACAACTAGTTTGAACCCATCTCAAGTTCGAACTTATTTCTTTGAATATCTTTTGTTATTTTATGCGTTTCATTCAGTATATTCGGGCTTAGAGAGTGGGTTTCAATTTTGGGCATTAAACTCGAATCCTATGCATTAAATTCGAGCATGTGGACAATTATATGCATCAAATTCGAATGTGTGAGGTTAAAATTCGAACCCATCTTCGAATTTGAGGGTTAAATTCGAACCCATCTTCGAATTTGAGGGTTAAATTCGAACCCATCTTCAAATTTGAGGTTAAAGTCGAAGACAATGTGTTAAATTCGAATACATACTCAAATTTAGTACCAAAATCGAGTTTGTTCTTGCATTTCGACTTTGTTCTTGGCATTCTCGAATTTGTTCATATCTACAGCTTAAGTAATTCATTTCAAAGCCTAAAATCATGAATATGTTAGGTTTTAAGCCTAGTTTCGATTCTATTATACATACTCTAACATATTCTTGTTAAAACTCAAGCCAAACTAGCTTTATTCACACAACAATTGATAAACTCGAATTCATGTCTACAAAACCAAAATACAAAATCTTAAAAGGGTCGATTCTTACCTCAAATTCGTACGAAATCAAGAATGCAACCATAGATAGTTGTAGTACTCCTCGAGATCTTTCCGATGACGTATAGAACTCGATAATCCGCCGGTCGGTTTAGGAGAAAATCTAGAGAGAAGGTAGAGAGAGTATAGAGAGAGAGTCTAGAGAGAGAGAGAGAGAGAGTAATTGTGAAATGAAAGGCTTTTAGCCTTTTTTATTCTTATTTTTCCTCATTTTGCACATTTCACCCCTCAACTTATACGGTTCCCATTAAATACTGATTTTATCATAATTTTCATCGTCGCTAACTTTTAAAACAATTATTCTTAATAACTAAAATTTAAAATTCTCAAACTTCTTAATTTCTTAAAATAACAACCAACTTCGCAATATCCAGATACATAAACATTTTTAATAATTTAACTTAATATAAAAATTCATCTAATTAACCCAATTACAATATATTAAATCCGAGGATGTTACAGCAATGCCATGAATTTAACTATAATCACAGGAGGCCAACTAATGGCTAATAAGCTACCACATTGCGGTTACCACACACTCAGGCTTACCGTACAATGGGTTTACAATCTACTGCTCGATTACCACAAACCAAAGGCTTATTGATATGCAGTTTATAGTGATGCCATACAATTACCACGGACCACAGGCTTATCGTTTTATAGACAGTAATGGTTACCACATGCACAGGCTTACCATTAAAATTCCGCTAGGTTACCACACACAGGCTTACCGTCAGTGGAGAGGTCAAATGAATGATCAGCAACTTATCAACTGAGTGATAAATAACAACTATAATGTATGTGATGGCAAAGCATGTAAATGATAAGAATGATATGAAAACAATAACATACAGTTCTTAATAAGCATACGAATACATTAATACTAGAACTACTGCTCGATTACCACAAACCAAAGGATTATTGATATGCAGTTTATAGTGATGCCATACAATTACCACGGACCACAGGCTTATCATTTTATAGCCAGTAATGGTTACCACATGCACAGGCTTACCATTAAGATTCCGCTAGGTTACCACACACAGACTTACCGTCTCAGTGGAGAGGTCAAATGAATGATCAACAACTTATCAACTGAGTGATAAATAACAACTATAATGTATGTGATGGCAAAGCATGTAAATGATAAGAATGATACGAAAACAATAACATACAATTCTTAATAAGCATACGAATACATAATACTAGAACTCACAGTGGTGCACAACAAGCTCTCTGTCTCAGTACCGAGTTACAATCGTCAAAATACGATTAATAGTCTCCAAGGGACTTTAACCCGTCAAACCCCTAAAATAGGTTCATCATATAATATTTATAAGTCTCACAACTTATAATTTCTTAACTTTCATCCGGATACATTAGTCGTAAGACTTAAATTAATTTTGGCATTAGACCTCAATAATTATTTTGGTCTAATATTCTTTTTAATTGGTGTCATAAACTATTATGGCAAAAGATCCCAAAGAATAATTAAAATTACAATTTCGGACCTAGGCCCTCCGAAATTCGGCCCAAGCCCATCCGAAATTCGGACCAAGACCACATCCGAAATTCGGGTCCTTTCGAAAACTCAAGTGATCCGAAACTTGGACCGGGCTATCCGAAATTCGGGTGATCCGAAACTCGGACCGGCCATCCGAATTTCGGGTGATCCGGTACCCATACTTAGCAGATATTCTGAATATTTAAGGCCGAGCTGCACTTTTGCCTTACGGATTTTAAATACCAAAATTACCAAACTTCTTATTTATTACAAACGGTTGGGAAGTCATTCCCATACATATATATATTCTTTATTAAACTTATTTTTACCATTAAAACACTATTTTGACTCTTCTGAATCATCAAGCGTTCCTATGAACTCTATTTCGGGTTTTTGTGTTAAACCCACCAAAATACATTGAAACTTGCATAATATACTTTTAAAAGGTGGATCTAACATATTTCACCATTATACTCCAAGATCTAGAGATTTCTAAGCATTATTCATAAAAACCCATTTGGGTTCTCATCTTCCGCATATGAAAATGGTGAAGAGAAGAGAAAAGCAAGAGATCTACAAATAAGAGTTAGTACCTATTGGATCCTTCAAAATCGTAAGAAGCTTCCCCTAAAAATCTGATTTTTCCTCCTCTTCACAGAGAATTTCTATAATAAGCCGATTTTTTATAACAATTCTAATAAATGAAAATACCAATAATAACAATTCTAAAAATAAAAAAAATAATAATAATAATATTAACTTAATAACGTTAATAAGCAACAGATTATAAAAGGTAAATAAAAGGGACCAAAGTGATAAATTATATAACCTAGATAAATTAATTAAACAGATAGGCTTAATTAATTAGGAAACTAACTTGGACTAAGCAAGCCCAACCCAGATAATTAGGGTTACATCTGTATTTATTATCATTAATCCCAAAAACGCTAAACCCTAATTAAGTTACCAACTCAGAAAAAGAAAACGCAAAATAAACCACCGGCCGTTCAAGTAGTTGGAAGAGATCAGAAACGGAATCTGCAAATTGAGGTAGCCAAACTCTTTTAATATCATGTTTTTGTTATTTAGTTTATATATGACGTTGATGTTATAGAAAAATATGAAACAACCAAAGTAAAAACAAAATAAGATCAACGAACATGTTACTTGGGTTGAGAGGCGGTGATGGTGGTGGTTCGAGACCGGTGGCGCCGCACCAGGGACGCCCGCAATGGTCCTGGTCAACGGCGGCCGTTGAAGGATATGAGTGTGTGAGATCCGAGACCAGCGAGATCGAGCGAGTGAGATGAGTGAGACTGAGCGGCGGCGATGGAGTTGTGGTGTTGTGCGGCGGCGGCGGCGATGCTAGGGTTTAGGCCGCAGCCGCTTTGGTTTACGAGGCTGATAGACGGAGTGAGCAAGGGAGAGACGAGAGGGAGATGGAGAGTCAGGGGTGACTGGTCGTTGGGGTGGTCGCCGGCCGGAGGGGAGAGTAGAGAGAGAGAGAGACAGAGAGAGAGGGTTTGTGTGTGGATGTGTGTGTGCGGGGGTTGTATCCGAGAAAAGGGGGAGAAAGGAAGGAAACCGGGTCAAATGACCCGACCCGACCCGTAAACTTAAATAATGAATAAAATATAATAATAAATCTAAATTGTTTACTTTATATAATAATAATAAAATCTAAATTGTTTTATACTTTAATTCTTTTGCAATTATTATTCCTATTAACTGAATATTAGTTTTTGATCTTTTAATAAACCTAATATATGTTATAATCAAACACTAAATAAATTAATATTGATTATATGCTATCACTAGTTATTAAAGGATTAATTAATACCATACCTTGGAATATATATATATATATATATATATATATACATATGTATATAAACGACTTATTATTTAATTAAGGTTCGCTTATAAGTTAATTTAAATGGTCAAAGAAAATAAAATATATACATTAAAATTATTGTACTTGAATACCGACTAAAGTATAGGAAAATTACATAATTAATTATTGGAACACCAATTCGATTAATAATGACTAATGAATCATTCAAGTTTAACAATCAACAATTGTAAACCGAACTTAATAATTATTAAATATAAAAGTATGTATTAAAATAGTGGGAATGGATAGGTAGAAGACCAACCTAGCTGAGTTCTAATTTAAGTTCGTTCTTATAGATCGAATCTATTCGTAGTGGATTCAGTCTGTCGTCGTAATTTTGCGGAGCTGCTATTAAGGTAGGGATCTCGTACTTCTTTCAGCTTTACTCTTGAGTTGTTCGTTGTGTGAATTGCATGCTAATACTTAACAGTGAATTTTTATATCTCGTGTCAGTTTCTTTTTCAAAAGCAAATATCATTTTTAAAACGCTCGTAAAACATTTGCGAAAAGAAAACATATTTGGAAAACAGTTATTTTCATGGCTTTTGTGAATATGATATTGTCTTGTGAAATGTGGCCCTTTTTGTGTAACATCCCTATTTTTCAGTTACTTGTAATAGACAATTTAAGACTCAATTATTGTATTAATGAATTATTATATCAATTTAAGCTACTTTTGATCATAATATAAGTTAAGTAAGAAAATACGAAGTTGAGGGGTGTATAATACAAATGAGTCAAAATAGAAATAAAAAGGGGAAATACCTTTTATTTTTCAAAATCCACTCTTTCACTACTCTCTCTCTCTCACCGATTCCTATACTACAAATTGAAGCTAACGCAACACTTTTAAAAATTGTTGCTTTTTTATTTAAGTTCACTCTAAAGCAACACATTGACAATAAGTGTTGCATATAATGGTTTAATGCAACACTTTTTTTAAACTGTTGCAATTTTTACCAAAAAAATGCAACAGTTTTCTAAAGTGTTGCTATTTTTACTAAAAATTGCAACATTTGTTTAAAGTGTTGCATATTTCAAAAAAAAAATGCAACACATTTTTAGAGCGTTGCATTTATAATGAAAAAAATACAACACATTTTTAGAGTGTTGCATTTATAATGAAAAAATGCAACACATTTTAAAAAACATATAACACTTTTTTAGTGTGACATATTGTTTTTAAATGTTGACTATACTGTTTCTTCTAGTTTTGTAATTTTGATTAAAAAATACACACAAAAGCTCAATGTCTGATTTGTTAAGATTAATAAAATACAAGATTGATAGTACATATTTTATTTTTTTATTGCAATTAGAAAATTGGTTACAAATTTAAAATATCACAAGTATGTGTGTGCGCGTCTATATATATATATATATATATATATATATATATATATATATATATATATATATATATATATATATATATATATATATATATATATATATATATATATATATATATATATATATATATATATATATATATATATATATATATATATATATATATATATATATATATATATATATATATATATATATATATATATATATATATATATGAGTGGTAAACTAATTTAAAAACATATTATGTGTTTATTTTGACTGATTTTAAAGTCGGTAATTTCTTTTAAAAAAATAAAAAACGTAATTCTTTTATTAGTGACACTGTAGTTATGTGTTTATTGTGTAGATTGCCCCTTATTCTAGTCTAAACCTAATACACTTATACACGTACGCCTCCTCACTTCTGCTCCCTCGTCCCTCACGTAGACCACTCTCTCCTTCACCTTCATCCATCGCTGCTGCCACCATACACCACCGCCGCCCTAGACGTACGGCACCAACAGAGACCGCCGCCGCCCTAGCGTTGTATCGTCTTCTCACAACAACGGTAGGTTTTCAATTCACAAGTATAATTTCAGGTTGGTTTTCTTATCTCATTTTACTTTTATAGGATTAGGGAGTTATCGTCACTGATTTGAGACGTAACCCTTGCCTCGATCGAGAGCTATGGTCACTGATTTGGGATGGATTTGTAACCCCTTGCCTATATATATAATACTTTTTTCTTATTAGTTAAAAGATTGTGATTTCCTGTTGAAACAAATGGATTTTTAATGATGTATTGTTGTATAAAATGGTTGTGGTTGTTGAAATAATATAGAACTATCTAGTAAAATGGTTGTGATTGTTAAAATAATATAGAACTATCCGGTAGTTTTATTCGTTGCAGATGCATCCAAATTAGGAATCTGCACAAGTTGTATAGTAGCAGCAGGGGGAAGTGTTGTGCTGTTGATTCTTTACAGCTTACATTATATGAAAACCAAATACTTGCACTTGTAGGTACCTGCATCTATTTTACTTTATGTACAACTCATCTTGCATGATATGACATAAAATTAGTTTTATTTTATAGGTGCTAAAGTTCATCTGCATGAATTTGTGGAGACATATATGCACATAATATGGTCCTGCATAATATATCAATGTGTATATTTAGCACCTATTTCATTATGAACACAAAGTAACAAACTTTTAATGTTATGGCCAATTGTGTATATTAGAATTCCAATAATTGACATATAAAATCATCAGGTGTATCCTGAAAACACCAGTATAATATTTAGTTTGTTGTGTACTACTTGTATTGTTAGGTTTCTTTCAGAATAGGTATAACTTTGATTTCTTTTTATTTATAGATTGATACTTCCTTTTGTTAAATGTTATTATGCTTCTCATACTTTGAAAGATGCAGGTTTTTTACTCTTTCCATTATTAGTGAAGATTCTAAGCAAAGTCATTGATTTTCTTTGGAATCATTGAACTTTATCATCTGCATAAATAGATTTACAGTATTGGAAGTTATGGTATAGTTCAAACTTATAAAAACAATCCTTGAGAGGTAAAAAGACAAATACCTATGGATTAAAATTGGAGAATAGACTCCAGACATAACTTGTCAAACTTGATGTCTTTATGTGTATCTATTTATGCACTACAGGTTACAAAAGTGCCTACTGCTATGCATATGGAAAATTGGATAGACCAATCTTTGGGAGTAAAGAGAAGAATGCCTGAGAGACTTCAATTTTTTGATGCGTGTGGTACTAAAAAACAGAGGTATCATTCTGGATCATCTTCATGATTTTTTATCACGATCTTCCCTGCTTTCCAATTTGGGTCATCTTCATGACTTTTTATCACCAATTTTTGAACCAAACTCAAAGTCCATGCATATTAGATTACAAGAGACCAACATATTGTTTTTAATATGAAACCAATTTATAGGTTTCTTACAATAAAGTACCATATGGATTAAAAATAAAACATGCAAGTAGTGAAAAATATAAAAGTATCAAAAAAAGCAGACGATTCATGTCGACTTGTTAAAATCTTGAAAAAAAATGAAGCTTATTAAAAAATCAGTACTTGAAATATTTGCTTTCTCATGGTGATGGTGTTGAGATAATGATGGGACTTTAAGGTGTTGTATGTGATTTTTGGTTGCTACTTTGTAACATGGTTGTGGATCTATTGATGTTTCTCAGTTTTGTATTGGACTGTTTGAGCCTTGGTATAACGATCGGTACAGCTTGTTGTGTTGGGTTATTTTAGCCTTGCTGTTACGATAAGTTATGACTGACCAACACACCGCATGGTTAAACCTTGCTTCGATTTCTCTCCGCCTGGTTTTCACTTGCATGTTGTTGATATAGGAACAGAATCATGGGAACTCCAAACTCTAAACAAAGATACATGGCCTGAGGTAACTTACCCATGTTAATTAGTTTGTATTTTTATTTAAATGTGTTGTTTCCTTATTCCAAACTAACAGATCGTTGATTCGGTTTTTATTTTTGTTTTGCTTAGTAATGTTCGTAGAAAGAACTAACCGCAAAACTTATAAAAATATTTTAATTCCCGTAATAATCTTTGATTTCTTGTTCATTTCATGTAGCGGTAGCAGTCACTCTTCTGTTTTGAATCTGCTCGTCGCTGATGCTTCAGTTTTTATCTGCAGCAGGTTTCTTTCGCTCTCGTCTATGTGTCTGGTAATGGGGTTTTGGTTCGTTGTGCTTGTGCAGCATGTTATTTTGTGTTTTTATCTGCAATAGGTTCATTGCACATGCTTTGATTAGATTTCTACGTTCATATATGGATTTGTAATATATAAGACTGGTTTTCTTAAGGTTGAGTCCAGAAACAAATCTACGTTTCTGTTTGAGTTCGTACCATGAAGTTGTGGTTGCACATGCTAATGATCTTTGTCTGTCATTCTGTTTTAATTCAATCATCACACACACACCTATACTTAACTGTTAAATATATAATAACTATGGTGCTGCTATTTTTTCCCCTCTGTTTTGGACAACAATACACTAAAATTTACACTCATACCCTTAGTTTTTATTTCTGTTTCTATTGTTCAGTTGCTGTTGTTCATCTTTCTGTTTTCCATACCCAAGCACACACACATGACTTACATTTAGTTTTGTTTCATTATTGAGGTGATACTGCTATTCCCTTTTCTATTTCTGGCTTCACACACACACACACTACTCCTATACTTAGTCTATATATGCTTCGCTGCTGTTGTTTTAATTCATCAGGCATACAAACACAAACACACGCATGCTACACACTGACTTAGCTTGTTTCTTTTTTGTCTTAATTTAATTAATAGGCAGTTGGGGCTGCTGATTATTCTTTTGTAGCTATCACAAACACACGCATGCTACACACTTAGTATTTTTTTAAATTATCATCACAAATACATAATAATTTATAATTAAAACATATTACTTAATTATTGCTTTTTTTTATTAACTGATATAAAGTTTTATAGCTAATATTGTAAATAAAGTAATTATATTGACAATTACAGGAAAATTAAAGTCAGGTTGTTACATAACGAGTTCAACTCGTTCATCTCTTGCGGTTATTTAATTCTGTGTTTGTTAGTTTTTGTAGTTAGATTATTTGTGTCAGATGCATTAAAGTCTAGATCAATAGCAATTCTTCATATGTACTATGAGAAATCTAAATTAGAAGTATATTTGTAAGGGTTGCTAATTGAAGTAGTTGATAACACAGGGATATGTGGCTTCCCTTTGTGAAAGAGAGCCAGGAAAATGTTGGCCCTTTTGCATGGAGTTTAGTTTTTCTAGTACCATTCTAAATAAAGCTGTTGTTAATATTGCATATATTCTAAACAGAATTGTTGTTTTTGGTATTACAATACATGTTGTTAGTATTATATACGTGTAACTAATCTGACATAGATTGATATTAAAATAGTTGACTTATGTAATCAAATTTGATACATGCCTCCCTTTTGGGTTTTTATATAATCAATCTCCTTTCTTAATTATGTTTGATTGACACTACAACTAGAAGTTGCTCAGCCTTTATCCAAGATTCTATTTGAATTGCCAGCTATCTACATTGTTGGACTAGCTTTCAGGATCGTGAAACAGTAGAAGCATTCATTAAAGCACTTCGTTTGTTGCACCTCGTCAAGAAACAAATTTACCCCTAATCCTCGTTCTTTTCAGCCCCAACTCAATATCATGAAATCGGTATTAACTTATCTTCTACATATGTGTGTTCTATTCTTTTGCAATGGTATCGTTGGACATTTTTTCATCAGTTATGCAAGTGTGGCAATAAACATGTATGTGCGCATACTTGATGGAATTAGCTTAGCTTTACTCTGGGTGCTTCCCATCACATATAAATTAATTTAGAATCTCTTTGTTTCTTATTAATTTACTTTTTAATTGAAGCATGCCTCTCATCGATCTTAATGATAGATTTCATAACATGTTACATGGATGTTCTAATTCCAATATATAACTAGAAAAGCATTCTTACATGGGTTTAATTCCAATAGAGAAGAATATGTTTTAATGCATCAGTAGTTTGTATATATAGTAGAATATGTTTGGTCAATTGGCATCCATTTTAATTTGCATCAGAGTTAGTATCGTCACAACATATTGTCATATTGTGGTAAGTAGAATATTGTGTATTGTTAGTTCTCATGCTATCATAGTATTTTCCTGTTGCAAGAACACATCTTTCTTGTGTTAGTTCTCTGAAATAGGAAACCATGTGCCATATATGTATTCATGATTTATTAAAACATCATCAGAAACATGAACATAATGCTAAAAAATCAAGAACCCTGGAACCAAAAGCATATATGTATTCATGATTTATTCAATTTTTTGTGTATCCACTTCGTCAATTTTTTGCAATCTGTTTTATATGATTCAGCATTTTCTTAAATCAAACTTTTCAGTTAATTGTACTTCCAGCAACACTATGCCCAAAAATTCTCTAATTATGTTGCTGAACTATGTCCATTTTTTGCCTAAATTCACAGCCCAAGTCTCGGGGTCTCAATCTGTTGCATAGTTATAGTTTTGGTATTCATTCTATAAAACTTTTATGGGGTTCCATTGAACAGTTATAGTTTTGGTATTCATCCTATGAATATACATATGTATGCACAGGTATGCTGCTGTTTTTGCAGCTTTAGTTGTTGGATTGGCTTGCTTGGTTGGGATTGACTTTGGTGCAAAGCTGCTTGCTTCACTTGCAAAGTGTTTTGAGGTTACATTGTTGTTCCTGAGATTGACTTTGGTGCAAAACATATATGATTAGGCAGGTAAATCATCTAATTCTGGATTATTTCGCATTTCCCAACTACGAATATTTAATAAACTTAGTCGAATTAGTGTATAATGACTAGGGTATCTAGAATAAGAGTTGACCATATGACACACGCTTACCTTGTATTTGGATGGGTTACATGAGAACAAACAGCTTACTAATCAAGTTTTATATAAGATTGTTAACTGATGACTTTATACCATTGTTATTGACAAAATTTGTTTCTATTATCACGTTATTAAATTCTTCTTATTATTAAAACTTCAATATATGTGATTATTTGTATAATTTTGTAATAGATATTGAGGCTTATGGAGTTGATCTCAACAATCACTTAACCTTATTTTCACATGGTTAACTTCATATAAAAACTGTTAATAGTGGCATCCATGTGGTTTAAGCATCCTTTCGCTATTTAACTAATTGTTGCGTTATTTCTTTGATTGACAGATGGAGAGAATGAGAGTTGTGCGTGATAAGCGTCGGTTTCGTATGAAAGAAGGAGTTGGGCATGATAAGCATCGGTTTCGTATGAAAGAAATTACAAGAAGAGGAATTGAATATGTATTCCCGAGATTGTAATTTACTTTTTTGTTGTATCACTTATACATTTGATGATTCTTATTATAGTTGTAGACGTTTATATACTTGAAATACTTTTTGAATTTGCATTAATTTTAAAAAATAATGAACGTGTTTCTTTTGTCTAGAAAATATTGCATTTATGTAATTTAAAAAAATAGTAAAGTGTTGCAATAGATTGATAATGGTGTTGCATTTACAGAATGACAACATTTAATAAGTGTTGCATTTGATAAGTAACGTGTTGCTATAAGTTGGTAACAATAAATTTAAAGTGTTGCTTTAGAGTATAAAAAATGTTGCGTTTAAAAAGTGTTGCATTTATAAAATAATGGCAACACATTAAAAGTGTTGCTTTAGAATATAAAAAGTGTTGCATTTATAAAATAATGGCAACACTTTTGAAAAGTGTTGCATTATCTAGTGAAAGTGTCGCTTTAGACCTAAGGCGACGTTGGCTAAGGTGGCACTACATAAAGTGTCGCATTAGGCCTATAGCAACACTTTAAAGGCTTAACACAACACTTTCCCCATGTTGCTTTAGGTTTATTTTGTTGTAGTGTCAGAACGTGCAGAAAGGTGTTTTGTCTTTTTGGAAAGACTTTCCACTATCTCATCTGTCCAATGAAGAAGCTTCACTAAGATTCTCCTTTTGAATATAAAATGAAGCTTCTAAGGATTGTGAGATATCAAGAGTGTGAAATTAGAACGTGCATTGAAGTGTGTTATTCCATGAATGCAAGTCTGCTTACATAAAACAGTAGAGTGTGTCTAAGCTGTTTTTGCTTAAGCTGTCCATCTGAGTCTTTTAAAAACAGTGAGTGCTTCTAAGTGAGTGCAGTCATTGTATCTAGTCTGAGTGAGTCTTAGATTAGCTAAGCAACTGTTGTATCTGTCATCTCAGCTTGAACCTTTCCGCATTCAAGCTTGTTTGTAATTAACACTTGTTAATAAATTTACACAAACATTGAGAAAAAGATTGTTAAGTTTTAAATAGCTGTATTCACCCCCCTCTACAGCTTAGAACAATACACCTGGGAAAGATTTTGGGACCTACAACTGGTATCAGAGCAGATAGAGTGTGTGTCATCTCTAGATCTCTCATTTTCCCTACGTTTCCATGGACAACAGTGCTGCAAGTTCCTCTTACTATGACAATAATGGTCATACCCCCAAAGTTTAATCATCAGAACTTCTCTGGCTGGAAGTGCAGAATGATGCTCTACTTAGAGAATCTGGATGTACAACTACCAGAGATAGTAATGCAAGGTCCCTATGTGCCAACCTCTGTTACTACCATAACTCCTGCTGTTGAAGGAGCTGCCGCTGAAATCAGAACCTTTGAGAAGGCCAAAGCTCAATGGTCTGATGAAGACAAAAGACTGGTTGCTCTGGATGCATAAGCCAGGAATAACCTGGTTATCTCTCTGCCTGATGATGTGTTCAAATAGGTTGAGAAGATGAAGACTGCAAAGGAGATGTGGGATACTTTGTGTACTGTCTATGATGGACCCACAATCACACTGACAATAGGATTAACAATCTTGTTAGACAGTATGAACTCTTCTTTGCAAAACCAAAGGAGACACTCACAGAAACCTACACCAGGTTTACTGCTCTTGTTAATGATCTCAAAGCTGTTGGGATCACAAAGGACAGCCTGACTCTGGTAAAAGTCCTTGGACATCTTACCTGAAGAGTGGAACTACTTTTCTACCATCTTGAGAAATTTAGGTACCATCAAAGGTATGGATCTTGTAAACTAATATGGATCTTTACTAAATGATGAGCAGTCAAGGCAGAAGAAGAGAAATGCCATGAAAATGTCCATGAGAGGTGCTGCCTTAGTGGCCAGCGTGAGACAACCTGTTGGGCAGGTATGTGATGTGTTCACACAACCTTATCAACAGGCTGATGATGAAAGAGAGGAAATGTCTGATGAGGAAGACAATGCAGATCTTGTTGAACTTGATGATGAGCAAATGATTGCAATGCTTGTCAAAAGGTTCAATAAGAAAAGGTTTGGAAGAAATATGCTGCAGGGGAACTCAAATGCTGTCAAAAAGAAGACATTTGATAAATCTAAGGCTGAGTGCTTCAAATGTGGCAAAACTGGCCACATAGTTGCTGACTGTGTGTCAAAAGCTGTTGGACAGCCTTCCATACCATACAAGACTAACAGGGATGATGGCTATAGGGTTAAGTACCTTATGGCCATGGCTAAGCTGAAAAAGTTGGAAAACTCAGTGGCTTCCAACAAACAAAAGGGACTGATGGCAGAGACATGTGACTGGGAGGAGTCTGATTCATCCTCAGATGAGGAAGACAACAACTGTCTGATGGCCAATATTGACGTCCCATCAACTAGCAACTTCAATTAGGACTTGGCTGAAGCTGAAGCCTTCAGCAGCTTAGAGAACTGGAACCCTACAATGATGTACAAGGTACAAAATTTTATGGCTTACAGCTCTGAGGAAAAAGTAAAAATGTTTGAATATATGCTGGTTGATTTAAAAGCTGCTGTTGAGAAGCATAATGTTTTATTATCTGAAATCTCTAAGCTTAAAACTGAACTTGAAATAAAATCCAGTAAACTGGACAGTTTCCATAAGTTGGAAACTGAGCTGGATGAATTAAAACACATCAACTCTATCTTACTGGAAGAAAAGAGAGAAACAGATGTAAAACATGCAAAGCTTCAAAAGATAGTTGACTCTTGGTGCCGATCTGCACAAAAAGTCAACCATTGCATTATTCAGTAGATCCCTGCACAAATCCAAGCCTATCTTGGAAGGATCTTGACAAAGCAGCTTCTATTGTTGAGATTAATAATATGAAAGATGACTTATCCACTCTTGGTGAGCTTCCCAGTACTTTCATCCAGAATGTTAATGGAAAGCTGATCTCAACAAACAGGTTTGTCAGGCCTCAAAACACTGACAGCTTGTGTGAAAATGGCCCAAAGGCTGATAGTGGAATGTGTTCTCCATCAAATCAGCCTGTTAAGTGCTATGCTGATTCACACAAGCAAAAGAAAGGAAAACATGCTCAAACTGCGGCAGTGGACAATAAACCTATTAAAAAACAGGCTCTGGGTCCAAAGCTGATGGTAAGAGACATGTTAATCCTTTTGATGCTAAAAATTTTTATAATAAGTTTTCAAAAGATAAGCAGCCTACTTTCAACAAAGGTAAGTCTCATGTTAAAAGCAAATTTGCTGTGGTTTCAAATAAGTTTTCAAATCATAGTGGAAAATTGGTTATAAATTAAAATAAGTCTTTCAAAACCAGAAACAGTGACTATGCTGATAGGCAGCATCAATCAAATCTCAGTAAGGGCAAAGGCAAAGCCATTGCTCAGCCTGAGAAATCTGGGAATATGTTTTCTAAACCTGTGGAAGGTCAGAAACCAATCAAGCTTCCTGTTTTTGACATCTGTTCTCCCAAAAAAAGGAAAGAAGAAACAGGCAAAGTTGTTGCTATTGTGCCTTCCACCCAAGCTGTTGATTCATCGAAAAATAGTAATAAGTTTTCTAAACCTGCTGATAAAATCAACAGAAATAATTCAGAATATGTTTCTGAAAGTTCTTCTTCCAAAAGGGCTAAAAAGAGAAAATGCTATAAATGTGGGAAGAAGACGCACATGGCCAAAGACTGTCCTGAAACTGAGGACATGAGGCCTGTTGACTCTGCTAGTTCCATCATTGCTAAAACAAGCAGTGTTGGAAGTAACTTAGTCAATGAAAGTGGTATCCAAACTGATACCCTTCAAATAGGAAATATTAGTGTGGATATCACTAGCCCATCAACAAATGTTAATGAAGTAGGAGAACTCATCACAATGATGAGTTCCCCTAAAAGTAACTAATATTTTTCTATGACATTTTGCAGGACAAACAACCATCCCAGGTTTGGTACTTGGACAGTGGCTGCTCAGGGCACATGACAGGTTGCAAGGACCTGCTGAATGATCTCAGGCCTGAAAAAGGGCCAAAAGTCACATTTGGTGACAATGTACAGGGATCCACTGAGGGATATGGAACTTTAAAGCTGGTGCTGCAGTGTTCAAAAGAGTAACCAATGTGGTTGGGCTAAAACATAACCTGGTTAGCATAAGTCAACTGTGTGATGCTGGCTACAAGGTTAACTTTGATGAGCACCTGGGTTACATATTGGATCCCCAAGGCAAAGTTGTGATGTGTGCTCAACGGAAGAAAGGTGTATATGTTGTGGACAAGAAATCTGCTGATCTCACAACTGAAACCTGCTTTCTCACAAGAACGAATGCATACCTAAACTGGTTATGGCACAAAAGGCTATCTCACCTGAACTTCAAGAATATCTATAAACTTTATAAGAAAGAGTTGGTAACAGGTTTGCCTTCTATGACCTTTGTTAAGGATAAACTCTGCACAGCCTGTGAGAAAGGCAAGCAGAGAAAATCATCTTTTAAATCCAAGCATAATTTTTCTATTGATACTCCTCTCTTCTTAATACACATGGACTTGTTTGGACCAGTTAATGTCCCAAGTCTAGGAGGAAGAAGATACGCTCTAGTAATGGTTGATGAGTTCTCCAGGTTTACATGAGTAATCTTCTTGAAGAACAAAGGAGAGGCTGCTAGAGAGATCATTAGATTTATTAAAAAGATGGAAATGTTGAACTCTGCTCAAGTGAAGCAGCTTAGAAGTGATCATTGTACTGAGTTCAATAACAGTACTCTTGAGGACTTCTGTGAAAAGGGATCTCAAAAAATTTTTCAGCAGTAAGAACTCCACAACAAAATGGAGTTGTTGAAAGGAGAAACAGAACCCTTATTGAAGCTGCTAGAACCATGCTGCGTGCATCTGGTTTACTTTCATCATTCTGGGCTGAAGCTGTTAACACTGCCTGCTTCACCCAAAACAGATCCTTAGTGGTGAAAAGGTTCAACAAGACTCCCTATGAGCTGCTCAAAGGGAGGAGGCCAAATATTAGCTACTTCCATGTGTTTGGATGTCCCTGCTTCATTCTGAATCAAAGGGACCAACTGGCAAAGTTTGAACCTAAAGCTGATGAAGGTGTGTTTGTTGGATATTCTGCTATCTCCAAAGCCTACAGAGTATACAACAACAAGAGAAAGGTGATAGATGAATCTATCAATGTCACCTTTGAAGAGTCCAGGAGTGCATCTACCAAAGATGTTCCTGAATCAGTTTCAGGAGAATTCAGTTTTGATGATCTCATGCATTCAAACAGTGAAGAGGACTCAAAAGCTTCCACTACACCCAGAGTGGAACCTGCCAACCATGATGGATATGATGATGATTATGTTGATGCACCCTGTGTCAATAAGTGTACTGACTTAATTACAACTTCATGTCCTGAACCAATCAATGTTGATTTTCCTAGATCCTCTGATGATGTGTTCAACAATGGAGAGTCATGCTCAACAAGTGAACAGGCTCAAGATATCAGTGTGTCTGAAAATCTTGAAAGCTGTTCAACAGGATCTGTTGAAGATGCAAACAACTCAGGAGAATCCTCATTGAGGAATGATCCTAAGTGGATCAGGTGTCACCCCAATGATCAAATAATTGGTGACATCAACAAAGGGGTACAAACAAGATGGGACAACTCAGGGAACTTTTGTATGCTCTCTAGCTTTGTGTCCCTAATGGAGCCGTAGAAAGTGGATGAAGCACTTACAGATGCCAATTGGATCACTGCCATGCAAGAGGAACTCAATCAGTTTGAGAGAAACAAGGTATGGAAGCTGGTCCCTGCTCTTAAAGATAAAACTATAATTGGCATCAAATGGGTTTACAGGAACAAGATGGGATGAGCAAGGTCATGTCATTAGAAATAAGGCAAGACTAGTTGCTCAGGGCTACAAGCAGGAGGAAGGCATTGACTACGATGAAACATTTGCTCCTATAGCCAGGCTAGAGGCAATTCGTTTGTTTCTAGTCTACGCTGCTCATAAGAGCATGAAGGTATTTCAAATGGATGTGAAGAGTGCATTTTTGAACGGGAAGCTGCAAGAAGAAGTTTATGTCAAGCAACCCCAAGGTTTTGAAAATGAACATCATCCAGGTTTTGTCTATAAGTTGGACAAAGCTCTCTATGGTCTAAAACAAGCCCCTAGAACCTGGTATGACACTCTTACTGATTTCCTTATGAGCAATGGGTATTCCAGATGTAATGTGGATACCACACTGTTCATAAAGAAAATGAAGTATGATATTATGCTTGTTCAAATCTATGTGGATGACATAATATTTGGTTCTACTAATGAGCAATTATGCAAGAATTTTTCATTACTCATGAAATCCGAATATGAAATGAGTATGATGGGAGAACTTACTTTCTTTTTAGGATTACAGGTTAAGCAAACCTCAAATGGAATTTTTATAAATCAAAGAAAGTATATACTTTAGATCTATTGAAAAAGTTTAAACTTGATCAAAGTTCTCCTATTAAAACCCCAATGGCAACCAATGTAAAATTGGATGCAGATGCCAGCGGCAAAGCTGTTTCAGTAACAGCTTACAGAGGCATGATTGGGAGCTTGCTGTATTTAACTGCTAGTAGACATGATATTATGTTTGCTACTTGTTTGTGTGCTAGGTTCCAAGCTGGTCCAAAAGAATCACATCTAGCTGATGTGAAAAGAATCTTCAGATACCTTAAGGGTACACCAGGTTTGGGTCTTTGGTATCCCGAAGACTCAAGCCTTGAACTAACAGGTTATTCAGATTCTAACTTTGCAGGCTGCAGACTAGATAGGAAAATCACAATAGGTGGATGTCAACTCCTTGGTGGTAAGTTGATAAGTTGGTGTAGCAAGAAGCAGAACTCAGTTTCTACTTCTACTGCTGAAGCTGAGTACATTGCTGCTGGAAGCTGCTGTGGGCAGATTCTGTGGATGCAGCATCAGCTTGAAGACTATGGACTTGTATATAGGAAAACTCCTATTCTGTGTGATAATACACATTCCATAGCTATCTCCAACAATCCAGTGTTTCACTCCAGAACAAAGCATATAGAGATTAGACATCGCTTCATCAGGGATCACCTTCAGAAAGGTAATTTGGGGGTAAGTTTTATTTCCACAGATGAACAGCTTGCAGACATTTTTCACCAAACCTCGTGACGAAAACAGATTTAACTATCTGGTAAGCAAGCTGGGCATGTTAAACAAATGTGACTAAGTGTCCAAAATGTTCTAAGTAATTATATGTCTTACACTGGTCAAATTTCTCAGAACAGCTTAGACAAAACAGGCTATGCATGCTCTATACTTAGCCGTTTTCTGCAAAACTTGAACAGCTTGAGCGTATAACAGGTTTGACAATAACAGTTTGTATGTCAAGCCTAATCTGATGATCAAACCTCCTCCCTGCTCACTCTTTCAATCTGTGTCATACAAGACATTGTCTTGTAACCTGATCAGCTATTGAACACAACCTGTTCTTACATAGCTGAACAGGTTAAAGGAACAGCTTGAAGACTGAACAGCTTGTGATGACCCTGCTCATCACAGGTTTGACCATCAGCTTAGACCATCAGTTTAATTACCTTTTTTCACAATTAAGTTACTTAATTTCTGTTTTTATTTAACTTAATTACTGCGGATAATATGTGTTTACGTGTGTTAGTGAATAAAAAGGGCTCAAGTGGTCTGACAAACGGTCTGACATGGACAACCGTTGCGTTTTCCGTTAACGACCATTTCAAATCAACCGCCAAAATGTTTCTCTCTCATACCCACTCACATTCAAATCCTATAAATACCCCTTACTGTTTCATCTTCATTTTCCTCACTACTTCCATAACTTCCTAAGAACCCTAAAACTTCGACTAAGTGTGCTGTGCTTCTACTACTCTCACTACTTCCCAAATGGCTCACCGTAACAACCCCTTTCTACCAATGTTTGTCGGTGCTGATGTTCAGAAACATCCATCAGTCACCACAATGCTGACCTTGAGACCTACCAACTACCTTGCTAGCCTAGCCATCCCCAAAAACTATGTGGGGAAAGGCTACGAAGAAATGGTGGAGTTTTTGAAAGTTCATCCGTTGAACTATGCCATGACTGCCACTCCTGGTGTCCTGTACCAGGAGATGGTGTATGAGTTCTGGTACACCTGTGCCTACAACCCAGACACCAAAGTCATTAAGGGCACCATACTTAATGGGACTCAGACCATTGAGATCAACATTCGTCTGATCAGGGAAGCTCTTCGACTCCCTGTGGGTGAAACATATGATCAGCCGCAGTCTGAAGATGAACAGATGAAGAATCTGCTGCACTTCTGTGTTGTTGCAGAACCAAAAGTTGGAGCTACGCTGTTCAGGAAGGATTTGTCTCCTACTTATAGCTTTTTGTTTGCCTCAGTGGTTATGTGCTTCAGCAGTAAGGTTGGTTCCTTTGACCAACTAAGCCGTGATGAGATTCTCATAGTCCTACAGTTGGTGGATGGGACTACTATCAACATGGCCAGATGGATTTTCATGAATCTGAGGAATCTGGTGCAGCAGGAGACACGTCCAGCTGCTGTTTGTTACCCCAGAATTCTGAGCCTCATTTTCAAGCACGTTTGTGGTGAGCATCTGTATAACTCTCAGCCTTTACTCCGTACTGCTATTTTTCCTGTTATAGGAAATAGAGTTTTCTATACTCCGGTTCTCCCAGATGAGCCTCCTCTCTCTACTCCAATGAGGAGGCTGCTAGGATTGGTGGAAGGGCCCCCTGATGTGAGGGTGGATCCGGAAGCTACTCCCAAAAGAAAATCCAAAGCCAGGGCCAAATTTATTAAAAGGACCCTGGAAACGACTGAAGCTAGGCCTGTCCACAAGAAGGCCAAAACAGCTAAGTCTAAGTCTGCACCCTCAGCCTCTGTGGCTGAGGGGGAGTAGGCTTCTCACCCTGGTTCATTTGTTGAACCTGAAGCCTCTGTGGCTGGTGCCTCTGTGGCACCTGAGACTATGGAACACGCCATCCCACCTGTTTCTGACCCAGTCTCCTAACCTGTCCAATCTGAACCTCTCACCTCTCCACAATCACCCACCTCATCTCTTGCCAAATCCTACCAAAGAAAATCCCTTGCCAAAAAGAAACCAAAACCAGCCCCTCTGTTCCCTCTCAACAGGGTTCAGTTGAAAAAGAAGCTACCCCTACTGCCTCTCCTATTTTGGGAGAAGGTTCAGCACAATTGGAGCCTGCTTCACTCCACCATGTGTCAACCCCAAGTCAGCCTAGACCCTCTGGTTCCTCCCAATAGGAGCCAGATATACATATGGAGACAACCACATCAACTATTCCAGCCTCCCAACAAGCTGAGAATATTGAAAGACAGGAGTTCTCTCCACCCCATACTGAGTCCACACTGTCCCCTCTTCATACTTCTTTACACACTGAGTCTGCACGAGGTGCCCACACTGCTGGTTTAGACCAACCAGCATCTCAGCCTCAAATTTCTGTTCCTCATGATGCAGTTGTTCTACACCAAACAGCTGCTGAAGGACCAACTACCCAGGCCAATGAACCTCAGGGAACAGAACATCCATTTGGTGAGGCTGCTTGTTCTATGCAAACTCCATCAGCAGGTTTTACCGCTGCTGATGTCGAAATGCACATCCCATCTCCCAATGATGAGGTACCTTTAAACAAAGGTGCTGCGGAGGGAACAACCACTGGCCTTAATGAAGGTGCTGCAACACAAGCAACATCTGAAAGGCTCCCATCATTTACCCCATCTCCTGATGATGCAGCTACTGCCACTGCTGAAGGACCTATCGACCCCTCCAAGCTGGGCCACATTACTTTTGCCCAGGCTATGGAGCTTCTTTCCAAAGTACCCTCTCCTTCTACATCACATCCCCACACACCAGCCTCATCCTCTTCATCTCCATCTACCCACTCCAAACAATCCACTCATACACCTCCATCCCCTAAAGACCTGCCTTTGAAGGATCAGCTTTCCCTGCTGACCAACAAAGTTGGTTCTTTAGAAACTTCCATGTCTTCTCTACCCTATCTCATTTCAGACTCTGTGTCTGAACAGCTTAAGGGATTCTTCGATGTGTTCATGAATTCCTTTCCATCCACTCCTCAAACTGACACCTCCTTCAGCTGCTTGCACTCACTGCACAGCTGCAAAGTGTCTCCACTTCCCTCTCCTCAATTCTTTCACACCAACAACACTCTGTATCCTCCATGAAAGCCATCTCCCAACAGCTGTCCACTCTCCTCACCACTTGCAATACTACACTTCCTACCACCTTGGCCAACCTAAACACTCTAATCGTTTCCTTATCAAATTTCGTGTCAGCAAACCTTGCTGATGTGTAGGACTCTCCTAAGTTACATCTTGCACAACTTCAAAGTTTGCTATTCACTGCTTCTGATAGAGAAAACATTCTTTAGCTAACCTCTCTTGCTGATTCCCAATCGTCTTCTCTTCAAACCTGTCTTTCCCAAATTGCAGAGGTGAAGGATAACATGGCTTTCTTAGTGAATAGCCTGGTTGGTCCCAAACCTGCTGCCAAAACTGTTGTAAAGCCTGCTGAATTTGTTTCTTCAGGCAGACCAGTTGTTGAAGGTGCTGGTCCATCTCCTTCAAAGGGGGAGAAGTTGTCTGCCTCCAAGACTAAGTCTAAGGGGGATAAAACTTCTTCTCTTAAGAAGAAATCAACATCTACTGGTAAAACAGCAGGTGCATCTGGAACAGGTACTGGTCCAGCTGAGGGCGCCTCTCATCAACCTGAAGCTGCTCAGCCTACTCAGGCTGAATCTCCAAACCCTGCACAGTCTAAGGGGGAGGAATTCATTCCTGAGGACAAGCCAAGCAGCAGAAGGAGGCATCTCATTCGGGAAGAAGAAGAAGAGGAAGACATTCCGGAAGCTGTTAGTACTACAACAGGTAAAGGAAAAGAAAAAGCAGTGGTTGATCCTGACCACCAGAAAGCAGCAGAGCTAAAATTTGACAAAGCCAGGGCTAAAGAAATGGGTGTTCCCCTTGAAAAATACTATGAACTTAGAGATGAACAGCTCAAAGCCCTGGAAATACTAAGAAAAGAAGAAGCATCTGCCAAAGCTGCTATATCTCTGGCATTCAAAGAGGCAAGCAAAACCAAAATGCCTTCTTTGGATGTACAGAGAAAACTGCTGGCAGCTGCTAGAGAATCAGCTGGTCAGAAGGAAAGTGTACAGGAAAAGGGTGCTCTGGTCTCTGTGACCAAACCAAAGCAAGCATCCTCTGCAAGGGCCCAGTTCCACTTTGACAACTTGGAAAGGAAAAGGTTTCATGATGTTGTTGATAGAATGCTTGCCAAGGAAGCAATTGTCAAAGCTGTCCCCACATCAAGAAAAGACGAACAGTGGAAATTGAAAATAACCAGAATGGGTGCAACAGGCCCAGAACTGGAAACTTATGACTACACCGATGTTGCACAGATGGGGTACAGGGAATGGGTTGAGCTGGCAGTTGCCCTGAGCTAGTCTAAGTCTGAAACGGCTAAGACTATCAGGGTATATGTTAAGAAGCTGATGGAAAGAATGAAAGATTGGCCTGATCTCAAAAGAAGTAAGTGAGGGTGTCTCTGTGACATACCCTAAAATAAAGGCCAGGAGGACAAGAAAGGATTATGAGCTAGAGGAACTCCTCATCTTCATTGAACAAGGTGATTATGCTGTTGAGATGAAAGGAATTGACTACAGCCTGCCCTGTAGAGTATAGTTTGAAGTAGGAAAAATTATTGAAGAACCTGAGTTGGGGGCATTCTTTGTAGATCCCTTAACACAGAAAAAGTGCTTTCAAAGAGCATCAGATTACTACAAGGTAAATCTTAGACAACTTGCAGCCTTTAGACTTGCAACTTCATTCAGGCAATCAAGCAGGTGGAGAGCAGCCATCTGGGACCAGCTTAGAGGCTTTTATGAGAGAGGTGAACTTCAAGATCCCAAGTTTATGATCCTTAGAGTTGAAATTCAAGATCTGGAGGAAACAAGGGATGAACTTGAAAAGATCTTTGAAGGACCACCACCACTGGAATGAAGTCCACCTACCATCAGGGTAGGTGAAGAATGGAAGCTGTTCATCTGTTGGACAAGCTTGCCATTATCTGCTCCCAACATCAACAGTCCAAAGTGTTGAACTCTTTTGTACATTAGTTGTACTTTGTTACATATGTTGCAACCTTTTACATTAGTTGTAATATACATTAGTACATTAGTTGTAGTTCTGTAAAAACATGTGTTGTTTATGTAATCAAAATCAGTATATATAAACTGATCTTTTACTTTACTTAAATGTTGTAATTTCATTTCAGCAAAATGTATTGTAAAATGTATAGTGATTATTGATTAAATCAGCTCAGACTGATTATTGCAAATATGGGGAGATTGTTAGGCACAAAAAGGCCTCAGTCAAACCTGCTCTACATCTGAGGGGGAGATTTCTTAATCAAACCTGTTGATGCACTTGAAGGTATAATTTAAGGCCTGTTTATGCCTTATTGAAACCTGAAAAGTGATTTGCAATATCAGCCCAAAGCTGTTTACCATGATGCATTCGTTGCAACAAAGGCAGTTTGTCCAAGCTGTTCTGCCTACTGAACAGGCTGGACATAAACTGTCTACGCTGCTTTGTTCTGTTGAGCAGCTTGGACAGTTTACAAGTGTTCTGTTCTTTGTGAACAGAACCTGTTCTTTGTGAACAGGTTAAACACTTTATGGAATATGTTTCCAAGTCCTCATGTATTGTTTTTGGCTCAGAGATCAGTTTACAAGTCGAAGACAAAATTAGAAAACAGAACTGCTCAGCCTGCCCACGCTGTTCTATTACAAGAAGACAAACGGATATCTGAAAAGGGTGACAGACCTTTTCTTATATCAAAATGGCATTAGCAAAAGAAGAAAGATGCAAAGTTGACATTCCTCTTTTGGTTAAAGCCTTATGCAACAGTGACAAAAAGGAAAAGACAAAGATTCTGCCATGTGAAGACAAATATACTTTATCAAAACGTGCATAAAGGTGTTTTGTCTTTTTGGAAAGACTTTCCACTATCTCATCTGTCCAATGAAGAAAGTTCACTAAGATTCTCCTCTTGAGTATAAAAGGAAGCTTCTAAGGATTGTGAGATATCAAGAGTGTGAAATCAGAACGTGCATTGAAGTGTGTTATTCCATGCATGCAAGTCTGCTTACATAAAACAGTAGAGTGTGTCTAAGTAGTTTTTGCTTAAGCTGTCCATCTAAGTCTTGTAAAAACAGTGAGTGCTTCTTAGTGAGTGCAGTCATTGTATCTAGTCTGAGTGAGTCTTAGATTAGCTAACCAACTGTTGTATCTGTCATCTCAGCTTGAACCTTTCCTCATTCAAGCTTGTTTGTAATTAACACTTGTTAATAAATATACACAAACATTGAGAAAAAGATTGTTAAGTTTTAAATAGCTGTATTCACCCCCCCTCTACAGCTTAGAACTATACACTTGGGAAACCTATTGGGACCTACATCAACGTACACCTACTCCTTTAATTCACTGTTAAAAAGGCAATTTTGACGTCCATTTGGTACACTTTGAGGTCTTTGTGAACCACAAACGCCAAGAACATTCGGATAACTTCAATCTGTGCAACTGGAGCAAAGGTCTCGTCATAATCAATGTCTTCTTGTTGTCGGTAGGCTTTAGCAACTAGCCTCGCCTTGTTTCTTACTACAATACCGTTCTCATCTCGTTTGTTTTGGAAGATCCATTTTGTCCCGATGATAGCTCAGCCTTTAGGTTTAGGAACTAACCGCCATACCCTTAGCTGTTCAAACTGGTTGACCTCTTCTTACATGGCTACAATCCAGTTAGGGTCTTTCAAGGCTTCATCCACGTGGGTGGGCTCTATCATGCTAATGAATGACACAAATAGATATTCTTTAGCAGATGCCCGACGAGTTAGAACCCTAGTAGCTTGATCACTAATGATATTTTCAGTTGGGTGATCACGGGTCCATTTCTTTTCGTGTGGAAGGGGTGAACGTGAATGAAACTCAGTGGTTAGTGTTGGGATGGATGAGGAGTTATGTTCAATGGTTTCGAGTGAGGGTACCATTGGTTCCGGTTCAGATGCTGTTGGTTCTTGTTGAAGGATAATGTTCGCTACAATACGGGAGGGTATAATGGAGTACTTTCAACAGTTGATGTGTGTGAGGAAGATGATAAAGGCAATGAAGATGGTAATGATGTTGGAATTGGTGGTTCTAAAGGTGGTAGATGAACTGTTGAGTCTGATGAACTTTGATTAATCGTAGGAGCTGAAACAAAGGAAGAATTTATATTAGGACCGAAAAATTGAACATAAAAAGGATCAAATAGATTTATTAAATTAGTAGAAGAAAAAGAAGTTCTGGTAGAAGAATCTCAAGAATGTGTGGTCCTATTGGTCAACTTTAGGAGCCATTTCAACCATTTCATCAAATGTGATTGTCACCATCTCGTTGACTGTCCTAGTATGAGTGTTGTACGCGCGACATGCCTTTGAATTGAATGAGTATCCAATTAAAGTCGCTTCATCCGCTTTCTCGTTGAATTTCCTCAGGTTATCCTTGTCATTCAGTTTGTAGCACCTGCAACCAAAAACTCATAAGTATTTGATATGAGGAACTTTATTTAGGTAGAGTTGATATTGAGTTAAAGTGCTTAGAATGATTGAGCGGTTTTGTGTGTAGCAAGCTATGGATACGGTTTCAGCCCACAAGAATGGTGGCAGCTTTGAGTAGTTAAGCATGGTACAAGCAGTCTCCACAAGAGTACGATTACATCTTTCAACTTGGCTCTGATATCAATTGTAGTAATCCCAGATGATTTAAATGCATTCACAACGCTTTATCTTGTATAGGATGACTGAGAAAATTCAGAAACAAAGAGAATGTTTTTTCATTCAATAAATGTTCTTTTCACAGCTGCCACACTTTCTGCAATAGAATATTCAGTTGTCAATAAAGTGATCAAATATTACAAAACCCTAGGTCAAACTTGCTTTATATACCTATGACTAGTTTGAGGGGTTTACATCAAATACCCCTCAACTGTTTATCTAAAAAGAAAGATTACAGAATCAAATAAAGACATTTACAGTGATAGGGAAGGAGATTGATGATGATGATTATGATGATATTCATAATAGTAAAGGTGGACAATATTGTTTTGATTCAGATGCTTCACATGCATATTTTAGTGATGATTTTGAATTGAATGAGTCGTCTATATTTTACATAATATATCGACTTATCTTGATTTTACTGTCCTTTTTATTTCTATTAATTATATGTATTTATATCCATGTTTTTGAAAGATTTTAATGCGGATGACATTCACCGACAACATTCTGCTAATGAAGATGTTCAACCAGGTGAATTTACTATGTATGTTTACCCATTTTAGTATAAAATTATTATGACTTGTACATATGTAATAGTGCTTTCCTATTTACGTATACATCTTCGACTCATATTCAACATCCCAAGGTTTTGTTTCTGAAGTGACGTCTACAACCGGTACAAAATCCCTGATACAAGAATCTCCTCACAAACCTGTTCTAGGCAATGTATATGGAAGTCATTTGAAGGTGTTGAAGCGTACAATAATTATGCTATGGAATCTCGTTTTGAAGTTTGTGTTTCTACGTCTAGAGTTGTTAAAGATATGGTTGTGCATAAGTATTATGTTCGCAACAAACAGGGTAAGATTCTGAAACCTATAGATAACCATTCGAAATCTGAATCATCCAATTCAAAAAACCCACGAAAACGAATTAGTATTAGGACCAATTGCCCTGCTTTTATTCGCTTTAATATAGCATCCAAGGGTTCATATACTATTGATATGTTTGAGGATAAACACAATCATAAGATGATTCGACCTAAAGACATGCACACCTTGAAGTCCTCTTGTTATATGAGATTCACACATCGTTCAATGGTTCATGATCTATCCAGTTATAACTTGGGCCCTACGAAAGTCCGTCACATCTCTTCTCATATGGTTGGGGGTTCTTCCAAAGTCAGCGCATCTATGGTTAACATTAAAAATTTCAAAAGGGATATTTGAATTACATTGATGATGCTGATGCTCAAATGTTAGTACAAAGGTTGATGTACAAAAAAACTTTGTTGCAGACTTCTCTTTTGATTATTCTTATTCTGGGAATGGGATTTTGTGTAGGTCCCAAAAGGTTTCCCTAGTGTATTGTTCTAAGCTGTAGGGGGGGGGGGGGGGGTGAATACAGCTATTTAAAAACTCAACACTCTTTTCTCATTGTTTGTGTATATTATTAATAGGTGTTAATTACAAACAAGCTTGACTGCGGAAAGTTCAAGCTGAGATGACAAATACAACAGTTGTTCAACTAATCTAAGACACACTAAGACTAGATACAATGACTACACTCACCTAGATGCATTCACTGATTTTACAAGACTCAGATGGACAACTTGAATAAGAACAGCTTAGACACACGTACTATTATATTCAAGCAGACTTGCATGCATGGAAAAACACACTTCAATGCACGATCTGATTTCACACTCTTGATGCTCTCATAATCCTTAGAAGCTTCCTTTTATACACTCACTGAGAATCTTAGTGAAGCTTCTTCATTGGACAGATGAGATAGTGGGATGTCTTTCCAAAAAGACAAGACACCTTTTCTGCACATTCTGATAAAGTAGATTTGTCTTCATATGGCAGAATCTTTGTCTTTGTTTTTTTGTCACTGTTGCATAAGGCTTTAAGCAAAATAGGAATGTCAACTTTGCATCTTTCTTCTTTTGCTAAGGCCATTTTGATATAAGAAAAGGTCTGTCACCCTTTTCAGATTTCCGTTTGTCTTCATGTAACAGAACAGCGTAGGCACGCAGTGCAGTTTCTGTTTTCCACTTTGTCTTCGACTTCTAAACTTATCTTGTAGCCAAAAACAATACATGACGACTTGGAAACATATTCCATTAAGTGTTTAGCCTGTTCACAAAGAACAGGTTTTGTTCACAAAGAACAGAACACTTAGAATCTGTCCAAGCTGCTCAACAGAATAGAGCAGCGTAGACAGTGTTTGTCCAGCCTGTTCAGCAGACAGAATAGGTTGAACAATCTGCCTTTGTTGCAACGAATGCAGTAGGGTAAACAACTTTGGCTGATCTTGCAAATCACTTTTCAGGTTTCATTAAGGCATAAACAGGCCTTAAATTATACCTTCAAGTGCATCAACAGGTTTGATTAAAAGTCTCCCCCTCAGATGTATAACAGGTTTGACTGAGGCCTTTTTGTGCCTATCAATCTCCCCCTATTTGCAATAATCAGCCTAAGCTGATTTAATCAATAATCACTATACATTTTACGATACATCTTGCTGAAATAAAATTACAACATTATAGTAAAGTAAAAGATCAGTTTATATATATTATTTTCATTACATTACCAGCATATGTTTTTACAAAAGTACAACTATTGTACTAGTGTATGTTACAACTGATGTAAAACTAAGAGTTACAACTAATGCAACTAAGTACAACTAATGTACAAGAGAATTCAACATTTTGGACTGTTGATGTTGGGAGCAGATAATGGCAAGCCTGTGCAACAGATGGACAGCTTCCATTCTTCACCTACTCAGATAGTAGGTGGACTTCATGACAGTGGTGGCGGTCCTTCAAACATTTTCTCAATCTCATCCCTAGTTTCCTCCAGATCTTGAATTTCAACTCTGAGAAACATAAAATTGGGATGTTGAAGCTCCCCTCTCTCATAGAAACCTCTGAGTTGAGCCCAGATGGCTGCTTTTCACTTACTGGATTGCCTGAAGGAGTTTGCAAGTCTGAAGGCCACAAGCTGCTTGAGACCGACTTTGTATAGGTCTGCTACTCTCTGAAAGCACTTCTTATGTCTCAGGGGATCTACAAAAAATGCCCCCAACTCAGGTTCTTCAATCACTTTGCCTTCTTCAAACTCTACTCCTCTGGCAGGCTGTAGTCAACTCTTTTGATTTCTACTGCATAGTCACCTTGTTCAATTAAGATCAGGAGTTCCTCTAGCTCTGAATCCTTTCTATTTCTCCTTGCCTTTATTTTGGGTAAGTCACATACACACCCTGAGATTGTTCTTCTGAAATCAGGCCAAGGTCTTTCACTCTCTCCATCAGCTTCTTGACATATGCCCTGATAGTCTTAGTCGTTTCAGCCTTAGACTGGCTCAGGGCAACTGCGAACTCAACCCATTCCCTGTATCCCATTTGTGCAACATCAGTGTAGTCATAACTTTCCAGTTCTGGGATGTTGCACCCATTCTGGTTATTTGCAATTTCCACTGTTTGCCTTTTCTTGATATGGGAACAACTTTGACAATAGATTCCTTGACAAGTCTTCTATCAGCAACATCGAAGAACTTCTTCCTTGCCAAGTTGTCAAAGTGGAACTGGGCCCTTGAAGAGGATGCTTGTTTGGATTTGGTCACTGAGACCTGAGCACCCTGTTCCTTACCACCTTCATTTTCAGTTGCTGACTCCTTAGCAGCGTCAATCAGTTTCCTTTGCACCTCCAAAGAAGGCATTTTGATTTTGCTTGCCTCTTGGAGTACAAAGGACCTGACAGCTTTGGCAGAGGCTTCTTCTTTTCTTATCTTTTCTAGGGCTTTGAGTTGTTCATCTCTGAACTCATAATATTTGTCTATCACAAGACCCATTTCCTTAGCCCTTGCTTTGTCAAACTATAGCTCTGCTGCTTTTTGGCGGTCAAGGTCAAAAGCTGCTTTTTCCTTTCCTTTGGCTGTTGTAGTTTGAATAGCCTCAGGAGTTTCTTCCTCTTCTTCTTCTTCTTCTTCCAAGATCAGATGCCTCCTTCTGCTTGGCCTGTCCTCAGGAATGGATTCCTCCCCCCTTAGATGGTGCAGGGCTTGGAGATCCAGCCTGAGTAGGCTGAGCAGTTTCAGGTTGATGAGAGACACCTTCAACTGGACCTGTACCAGTTAAAGATGCACCTGCTGTTTGACCAATAGATGTTCATTTCTCCTAAGGAGAAGAGGTTTTCCCACCCTTAGACTTTGTCTTCGAGGCAGACAACTTCTCCCACTTTGAAGGAGATGGACCAGCACCTTCAGCACCTGGTCTGCCTGGAGAAACGAATTCAGTAGGCTTGGCAGCAATTTTAGCAGCAGGCTTGGGGCCAACCAGGCTATTCACTAAGAAAGCCAGATTGCCCTTCACCTCTGCAACTTGGGAAAGACGGGTTTGAAGAGAGGAGGATTGGGAATCTGCAATAGAGGTCAGCTTACGAAGATTTTCTCTATCAGAAGCTGTGAATAGCAGACTATGAAGCTGTGCAAGATGTAACTCAAGAGAGTCCTGCACATCATCAAGGTTTGCTGACACAGAATTTGATAGAGAGACTATTAGACTCTTTAAGCTGCCTAGTGTGGTAGGACGGGTAGTAGTGCAAGTAGTGAGGAGAGTGGACAGCTGTTGAGATATGGCTGTCATGGAGGACACAGAGTCCTGTTGGTGGGAAAGAATTGAGGAGAGGGAAGTGGAGATAGTTTGCAGCTGTGCAGTAAGTGCAGGCAGCTGTGAGGAGTGGTCAGCTTGGGGAGTGGATGGAAAGGAATTTTTGAACAGATCAAAGAAACCCTGAAGCTGGGCAGACACAGAGTCTGAGATGAGGGATGGTAGAGCAGTCATGGAGTTTTCTAAAGATCCAACTTTGTTGGTCAGTAAGGAAAGCTGATCCTTCAAAGGAAGATCCTTGGGGGAAGGAGGAGTGTGGGTAGACTGTTTAGATTGAGTGGATGGGGATGAATCAGATGAGGATGATGAGGCAGGTGTTTGGGGATGTGATGAAGAGGGAAGGGGGACATTTGACAGAAGCTCCATAGCCTGGGAAAAAGTAATCTGGCCTAGCTTGGAGGGGTCGATAGGTCCTTCAGCAGTGGCTGTAGCTGCTTCATCTGGAGAAGGTGAAGAGGATGGTAGCCTTTCAGATGCTGCTTGTGTTGCAGCACCTTCAAGAAGGCCAGGGGTTGTTCCCTCTGCAGCACCTTGGTGTAAAGGTACCTCATCATTGAGAGATGGAATGTGCATTTCAACATCAGCAGTGGTGAAACGTGCTAATGGAGTTTGCATATGAGGTGCAGCCTCACCAGAGGGATGGTATATTCCCTGAGGTTCATCAGCTTGGGGTGTTGGTCCTTCAGCAACTGTTTGGTGTAGTGTAGCAACTTTCAATTTTGCGTTTCAGGTTAGACACAGACCCATCTATTCAAGTTACCTTGTCATTACCCAATTTATTTCTTAGACTTAGAAATAGAAACCTAAGTTGCAAACAATTAAGAAATTTCGTTAATTTGCTTAGTTTTCTACATTCGGCGCAGAATTTTCTGATAATTTTCATACAATGCTAGAAAACATAATTAATGGATAGACATAACAAGCTAATAATGATTCAAAATACAAAGACACATAATGTTGAATTCACTTAGTAATTAAAGCAAAAATAAGTAACAAAGTTAATCAAAGATTTGAAGAAAGACATCCGTATTGTGCCAATTTAACTAAAATAGCAACAAATATAAGTTACACATGCTAAAAAGTTACTTATGTCACAAACTAGTAAGAAAATGAGCATAAACTTTACTCTTTATGCACAAACAAGCAACCAACTCTTAAATACATATATTTACAACTTTATAAAAAAAAATAATAAATAAATAATAAATAAATCTAAATTTCACCCTTTAAGGGCCAGCCAAGAGAAAAAAAATAAATAAATAAATAAAAAAGAAAAGTGTGATTTTATCTATAAAAATCACTTCAACACTCCATCTCATCATCATTTTCAATCCACTCCTTCTCTCTCTTGTTTCTCTCACTAAAACTCATATTTTTATATCAAAAATCTACTTAAAATCCAGCCATTAACACCTTTATTTGAACTCTTCAAGTGTGAATCAAAAGGTACAAACATGTGTTCATGCATCTAGCATGAACACTACACTCTAGCTTCATCTTTTTACATGTTTTCTTGTTATTTCTCCTACTTTTTCTTTCATTTTTCTTCAAGAATGGATGTTTGTAGATTAACCATCAACACATGTTAAATGTTGTAAAACATGGTAATCCATGATCAAACCTAAGTCAACAAACAAGAAAGCTCTTGAAAAGCTCAAAAATGGGCATGCATGGTAGCTTTATGGTTCAAACACTAAAAATCCCATACTCTTTTGAGTTATTTATGGGGTAAATGTGTTTTGAAGATACCTAACACCATTGCATGTTCAAAACTTGAGTTTAATCATCAATAAAATCGGATTCATAAGTATGCACATCAAGTTTTGTCAATAACTTGTATGTTGTTTGCTTGAAGATTTATGAGAAGATTATGACCCAACTTCATATGGTCTTAACTTGTTCATTCTTGACCCAAATGGGGTGATTCTTCTTCTGAAATTAAGTTTATGAGTTAACTAACTAACCCAAGTGGTCTCATTCAAAAATAATATTGTGTATTCTGTTCTACATGAATTTTTAAAAACAAGTATACAGAATCATAAATCTGGACAGAAAGTTGGGTTGACTTTAAAACACCATATCTCACACATGCAAGCTTAGATTTAGTTGATTCTTTTTCTGGAAGCTAGTTTTATGGGTTATCTTTTGAACCCAAGTGGAATCATTCAAAATGATTAAGTTTATAGCCTCCTACTGTCCAAACAAGGAAGGTGTGCAGACAGCACAACCTTCTGGACACATATTTTTGTACGAATTTTTAAAAATACTAAATCTTCTTAATAAATTCTGAAATAATTATACAAAACGTATAAGACATGGAAATAAATCCTGTAAAATTTTCAGATCCAGGAGGTGGCTAAAAGTTAACTTTTTAGATCTCTAAAGTATACCCAAAAATCTGTCCAGAAAAGTAAATATTCTTGTTTTGTCTTTACATGTATTAATCATTGCACCTTTTGTTATATCCATATTGGTTATATAATAGAGTTTTTACTTATAAGTTACTAAAATCATCACATGTTATTTTACAAACAAATGATCAAAATCGAAATAGTTAATTCTAACAACATTTGGCAATTGAATAGATTTATTAGAAATTAGACTTAAACTTGCCTATTTAGACAAGGAACTTACCTAGAATCATTTGCATATTTTAGGAGGTAACTAGTGATTACATTCGAAGCTCGATTCAATCGCATTGGACTATTGTGAGTATTCACGGCCCCTTTTTACTATTCTTAACATTTTGGGGTGAAAAGCATGATACATTTTAAGCAATATGGTGTTTTTATCATTCTTGATACATATCAACTCATACATTTGTTCACTTATTTTGGCACATTGGTATGTATACGATTGTAGTTTGTATGAGTAGACAAATTATGCATTGTATAAGACCACACGACGAAACACTACTCAGTTAACTCATTTTGATGAGCCGAATGATTTTTTTTATGGATATCAATATTTGGTTGACCACCCACTCATGATGTACTAGTGAGTGCATAATTATCGTACATACATTTATGTGATTTTCACATTGTGGCATTCAAAGTCAACATTCTAGGTTTGAGTAGTGGCTCATTACATATACATTGTGTACAACATTACCATGTGCTACAAAGACAAACATTTAACAACCATGACATATTGCAAATACATTGCGTTTTGAAATTGCTTATTTCATACAAAACCCGTGAACTCGCCAACTATTTTATAGTTGACCCGTTTTTATGACATGCTTTTCAGGAAAGTAATCGTAAGTGGTACGTTGAAGCGTGATTGCATTCAAGTCGTGTGCTCATGAAGATTTTAATTTATTTGCAAATCAAACGCTATTACTTATGTTTTTGGTTTGTAATCTTTAAACATATTTACTTTTGATGTATGGTGGTTGCTTTTGGAAACAATTTTATTATGGTATGAATCTTGAGACTTATGCAACGATCACATTCACTGTTACATCTCGTGTTTCCGCTTTAGCGGGGTGTGACATGTAGAACAGCTGTATCATGAGGAGCAGAGATTTGAGGCTGATCTACTGGATGGTCTGATTCAGCAGGTTTGGCACCTCGTGTAGACTCAGGGTGTGAAGAAGTATGGGGAGGAGACTTTGTGGACTCAGTACGGAGTGGAGTGAACTCCTGTCTTTCAATATTCTCAGCCTGTTGGGAGGCTGGAATACATGATGCGGTAGTCTCCTTTTGTACAACTTGTTTCTGTTGGGAAGAACCAGAGGGCCTAGGCTGACTCTGGGTGGACTCTTGTTGGAGTGAAGCCTGCTCCAAAGGTGATGAACCTGCCCCAAAATAGGAGAGGCAGCAGAGGTTGCTTATTTTTCAACTGAACCCTGTTGAGAGGGATCAGAGGGCTAGTATGGGCTGTTGGATGCTTTTTGGCTAAGGATTTGCATCTGTTGTATGATTTGAGGGATGAGGTGGAGGATTGATGTTGTGGATAGGAGATGGGAGGTTCTGTTTGGACTGGTGGGGAGACTGGGACAGAAACAGGTGGGTTGGCCTGTTCCATAGTCTCAGGTGCCACAGAGGCAACAGCCACAGAGGCTTTAGGTTCAACAAATGAACCAGGGTGAGAAGTCTGCTCCCCCTCAGCCACAGAGGCTGATGGGGCAGACTTTGACTTGGCTGTTTTTGCCTTATTGCGGACAGGCTCAGCTCCAGTCGTTTCCAGGGTCCTCTTAACAAACTTGACCCCTGATTTGGATTTTCCTTTGGAAGCAGCTTCTAGATCCACCCTCACATCAGAGGGTCCTTCCACCAATCCTAGCAACCTCCTCATTGGTGTAGATAGAGGAGGCTCATTTGGGAGAATCGGAGTGTAGAAAACTCTTTTTCCTATGACAGGAAGTGCAGCAGTACGAAATAAAGGCTGAGAGTTATACAGTTGCTCACCACAAATATGCTTGAAGATGAGGCTCAAAAACCTGGGATAACGAACAACAGTTGGACGTGTTTCCTGCAGCACCAAATACCTCAAATTCATGAAAATCCATCTGGCCATGTTGATTGTAGTCCCATCCACAAGCTGCTGGACTATAGGAATCTCATCACGGCTTAGTTGGTCAAAGGAACCAACTTTGCTGCTGAAGCACATCACCACTGAGGCAAACAGAAAACTGTAGGTTAGAGACAAATCCTTCCTAAACAGAGTAGCTCTAACTTTGGGTTCTGTTACATCACAGAATTGTAGCAAATTTCTCATCTGTTCATCTTCAGGCTGTGGCTGATCGTAGGTTTCAGCCACAGGGAGACGAAGAGCTTCCCTGATCAGACGAGTGGTGATCTCAATGGTCTGAGTCCCATTGAGAATTGTTCCCCTTATGACTTTGGTATCTGGGTTGTAGGCACAGGTGTACCAGAACTCATACACCATTTCATGGTACAGGACACCAGGAGTGGCAGTCATGGCATAGTTCAGGGGGTGAACTTTCAGAAATTCCACCATTTCCTCGTAGCCTTTCCCCACATAATTTTTGGGGATGGTTAGGTTTGCAAGGTAGTTGGTAGGTTTCAGGGTTAGCATTGTGGTGACAGAGAAATGTTTTTGAACATAAGCACCAAGAAACACTGGTAAAAAGAGGTTGTTTCGGTGAGCCATTTGTGAAGTAGTGAAAGTAGTAGCACAGGACACTTAGTCGAGTTTTTAGGGTTCTTTGGAATTTATGGAAGTAGTGAGGAAGACGAAGATGAAACAGTATAGGGTATTTATAGGATTTGAATGTGAGTGGGTATGAGAGAGAAAAGTTTGGGCGGTTGATTTGAAATGTTCGTTAACAGAAAACGGAACGGTGCTCCATGTCAGAACAGTTGTCAGACCACTTAAGCCCTTTTTGATCACTAACACACGTTAACCCACATTATCCGCAGTAATTATGTTAAATAAAAACAAAAATTAAGTAACTTAATTGTGAAGAAAGGTAGTTAAAACTGATAGTCTAAGCTGTTGGTCAAACCTGTGATGAGCAGAGTCATCACAAGCTGTTCATTCTTCAGGCTGTTCGTTCAACCTGTTCAGCTATGTAAGAACAGGTTTTGTTCAATAGCTGATCAGGTTACAAGACAATGTCTTGTATGACATATTGAGAGAGTGTGTAGGTTGAAGGTTTGATCATCAGACCAGGTTTGAAATGAAAGCTGATATTATCAAACCTGTTATACGCTCAAGCTGTTCAAGTTTTCAGAATTTGGCTAAGTGTAGAACATGCATAGCCTGTTCTGCCTAAGCTGTTCTGAGAAACTTGAGCAGTGTGAGACATATAATAGCGTAGAACATTTAGGACACTTAGTCACTTTTATTTAACATGCCTAGCTTGCTGACAAGATTATTAAACCTATTTTCATCAAGAGGCTTGGTGAAAATGTCTGCAAGCTGTTCATCTGTGGAAATGAAACTTACCTCCACATTACCTTTCTGGATGTGATCCCTTATGAAGTGATGTCTGACCTCAATATGCTTTGTTCTAGAATGAAATACTGGATTGTTGGAGATAGCTATGGCACTTGTATTATCACAGAGAAAAGGAGTCTTCCTATATACAAGTCCATGGTCTTCAAGCTGATGCTGCATCCATAGAATCTGCCCACAGCAGCTTCCAGCAGCGATGTACTCAGCTTCAGCAGTAGAAGTATAAACTGAGTTCTGCTTCTTGCTACACCAACTTATCAACTTACCAGCAAGGAGTTGACATCCACCTGTTGTGCTTTTCCTATCTAGCCTGCAGCCTGGAAAATCAGAATCTGAATATCCTGTTAGCTCAAGACTTGAGTCTTTGGGATACCAAAGACCCAAACCTTGTGTACCCTTAAGGTATCTGAAGATTCTTTTTATAGCAGCTAGATGTGATTCTTTAGGATCAGCTTGAAACCTAGCACATAAACAGGTAGCAAACACAATATCAGGTCTACTAGCAGTTAAATACAGCAAGCTCCTAATCATGCCTCTGTAAGCTGTTACTGAAACAGCTTTGCCACTAGCATCTGCATCCAACTTTACATTGGTTGCCATTGGGGTTTTGATAGGAGAACTTTGATCAAATTTAAACTTTTTCAAAAGATCTAAAGTATACTTTCTTTGATTTATAAAAATTCCATTTGAGGTTTGTTTAACCTGTAATCCTAGAAAGAAAGTTAGTTCACCCATCATACTCATTTCATACTTAGGTTTCATGAGTAATGAAAAATTCTTGCATAACTGCTCATTAGTAGAACCAAATATTATGTCATCCACATAAATTTGAACAAGCATAATATCAGACTTCACCTTCTTTATGAACAGTGTGATATGCACTTTACCTCTGGAATAACCATTGCTCATAAGGAAATCAGTAAGAGTGTCATACCAGGCTCTAGGGGCTTGTTTTAGACCATAGAGAGCTTTGTCCAACTTATAGACAAAACCTGGATGGTGTTCATTTTCAAAACCTGGAGGCTGCTTGACATAGACTTCTTCTTGCAGCTTAGCATTCAAAAATGCACTCTTCACATCCATTTGAAATATCTTCATGCTCTTATGAGCAGCGTAGGCTAGAAACAAACAAATTGCCTCTAGCCTGGCCACAGGAGCAAATGTTTCATCCTAGTCGATGCCTTCTTTCTGTCTGTACCCTTGAGCAACTAGTCTTGCCTTATTTCTAACGACATGACCTTGCTCATTCATCTTGTTCCTGAAAACCCATTTGGTGCCAATTATAGTTTTTCCTTTAGGAGCAGGGACCAGCTTCCATACTTTGTTTCTCTCAATCTGATTGAGTTCTTCTTGCATGGCAGTGATCCAATTTGCATCTTTAAGTGCTTCGTCCACTTTCTTTGGCTCCATTAGGGACACAAAGATAGAGAACATACAAAAGTTCCCTAAGCTGTCCCATCTTGTTTGCACCCCTTTGTTAATGTCACCAATTATTTGATCATTTGGGTGACACCTGATACACTTAGGATCATGTTTCAATGAGGATTCTCCTGAGTTGTCTGCATCTTCAACAGGTCCTGTTGAACAGCTCTTAAGATTTTCAGACACACTGATATCTTGAGCCTGTTCACTTGTTGAGCATGACTCTCCATTGTTGAACATATCAGCAGAGGATCCAGGAAAATCAGCATTGATTGGTTCAGGACATGAAGTTGTAATTAAGTCAGTACACTTATTCACACAGGGTGTATCAACATAATTATCATCATGGCCATCATGATTAGCAGGTTCCACTCTGGATGTAGTGGAAGCTTTTGAGTCCTTTTCTTCACTGATGGAATGCATAAGATCATCAAAGCTGAAGTCTCCTGAGACTGATTCAGGAACAACTTTGGTGGAGGCACTCCTGGACTCTTCAAAGGTGACATTGGAGATAACAGAATATCCAACAAACACACCTTCATCAGCTTTGGGTTCAAACTTTGCCAGGTGATCCCTTTGATTCAGAATGAAGCAGGGACATCCAAACACATGGAAGTAGCTAATGTTTGGCCTTCTCCCTTTGAGCAGCTCATAGGAAGTCTTGTGGAACCTTTTCACCACTAAGGATCTATTTTGGGTGAAGCAAGCAGTGTTGACAGCTTCAGCCCAGAATGATGAAGGTAAACCAGATGCACACAACATGGTTCTAGCAGCTTCAATGAGGGTTCTGTTTCTCCTTTCAACAACTCCATTTTATTGTGGAGTTCAACTGCTGAAAAGTTTTGTGAGATCCCTCTTTCTTCACAGAAGTCCTCAAGAGTACTGTTTCTGAACTCAGTACCATGATCACTTCTAAGCTGCTTTACTTGAGCAGAGTTTAGCATTTCCATCTTCTTGATAAATCCAATGATTTCTCTAGTAGCCTCTCCTTTGCTCTTCAGAAAGATCACCCATGTAAACTTGGAGAACTCATCAACCATTACTAGAGTGTATCTTCTTCCTCCTAGACTTGGGACACTGACTGGTCCAAACAAGTCCATGTGGATTAAGAAGAGAGGAGTATCAGTAGAGAAATTATGCTTAGATTTAAAAGGTGATTTTCTCTGCTTTCCATTCTCACAAGTTGTGCAGAGTTTATTCTTGACAAAGGTTATAGAAGGCAAACCTGTTACCAACTCTTTCTTACAGAGTTTGTTGATATTCTTGAAGTTCAGTTGTGACAGCCTTTTGTGCCATAACCAGTTCAGGTCTGCATTGGTTCTTGTGAGAAAGCAGGATTCAGTTGTGGGATCAGCAGATTTCATGACCACAACATATACACCCTTCTTTCGTTGAGCACACTGCACAACTTTGCTTTGGGGATCCAGTATGTAACCCAGGTGCTCATCAAAGTAAAGCTTGTAGCCAGCATCACACAGTTGACTTATGCTAACAAGATTATGTTTTGAACACTGCAGCACCAGCTTGAAGAGTTCCATAGCCTTCTATGGATCCCTGTATATTGTCAGCAAATGTGACTTTTGGCCCTTTTTCAGGCCTGAGATCACTCAGCATGTCCTTGCAACCTGTAATTATGTCCTGAGCAGCCACTGTCCAAGTACCAAACCTGGGATGGTTGTTTGTCCTGCAGAGTGTCAAAGGAAAATATTACCTACTTTTAGGGGAACTCATCATAAGGATGAGTTCTACTACTTCATCAACGTTTGTTGATGGGCTAGTGATATCCACACTAATATTTCCTATTTGAATGATATCAGTTTGGGTACCATTCTCATTGTCTATGTTACTTCCAACACTGCTTCTTTTAGCAATAATAGAACTAGCAGAGTTAACAGGCCTCATGTCTTCAGTTTGAGGACAGTCTTTGGCCATGTGTGTCTTCTTCCCACATTTATAGCATTTTATCTTTTTAGCCTTTTTGGAAGAAGAACTTCCAGAAACATATTCTGAATTATTTTTGTTGATTCTATCAGCAGGTTTAGCAAACTTATTACTATTCTTAGATGAATCAACAGTTTGGGTGGAAGGCATAATAGCAACAACTTTGCCTGTTTCTTCTTTCCTCTTTTTGGGAGGACAGATGTGAAATACAAGAAGCTTGATTGGTTTTTGACCTTCCACAGGTTTGGGAAACTTATTCCCAGGTTTCTCAGTTTGAGCAATGTCTTTGCCTTTGCCTTTGCCCTTACTGAGATGTGATTAATGTTGCCTATCAACATGATCACAACTTTTGGTTCTGAAAGACTTACCTTCATTTATAACCAATTTTCCACTATGATTTGAAAACTTATTTGAAATCACAGTAGATTTGCTTTCAACATGAGACTTACCCCTGTTGAAAGCAGGCTGCTTACCTTTTGAAAACTTCTTTTCAAAATGTTTAGCATCAAAAGGATTAACATGTCTCTTACCATCAGCTTTGGACCCAGAGCCTGTTTTGCCAACAGGTTTAGTGTCCACAGCTCCAGTTTGAGCATGTTTTCGTTTCTTCTGCTTGTGTGAATCAGCAGAGCACTTAGCAGGCTGATTAGACGGAGAACACATTCCATCATCAGCTTTTGGGGCTTTTTCACACAAGCTGTCAGTATTTTGAGGCCTGACAAACCTGTTGGTTGAGAATAGCTTACCATTTACTTTCTGGATGAAAGTGTTAGGAAGCTCACCAAGAGTGGATAAGTCATCTTTCAGATTATTAATCTCAACAATAGAAGCTGTTTTGTCAAGATCCCCTCCAAGATAGGCTTGGATTTGTGCAGGGATTTGTTGACTGATACAATGGCTGACTTTTTGTGCAGATTGGCACCAAGAGTCAACTATCTTTTGAAGCTTTGCATGTTTTACATTTGTCTCTCTTTTTCTAGTAAAATGGAGTTGATGTGTTTTAATTCATCAAGCTCAGTTTCCAACTTATGGAGACTGTCCAGTTTATTGGATTTTATGTCAAGATATTTTTTAAGCTTATAGATTTCAGACAGTAAAACATTGTGCTTCTGAACAGCAGCTTTTAAATCAACAAGCATATATTCAAACATTTTTACTTTTTCATCAGAACTGTAAGCCATAAAGTTTTGTACCTTGTACATCATTGTAGGAATCCTGTTCTCTAAGCTGCTGAAGGCTTCAGCTTCAGCCAAATCCTGTTTGAAGTAGCTGGTTGATGGGACGTCAGTGTTGGCCATCAGACAGTTGTTGTCTTCTTTATCTAAGGATGAATCAGACTCCTCCCAATCACATGTCTCAGCCATGAGTCCCTTTTGCTTGTTGGAAGCCACTGAGTTTTCCAACTTTGTCAGCTTAGCCATGGCCATAAGGTACTTAACCCTGTAGCCAACGTCCCTGTTAGTCTTGAATGGTTTGAATGACTGACCAACAGCTTTTGACACACAGTCAGCAGCTATATGGCCAGTCTTGCGAAGCACTCAGCCTTAGATTTATCAAATGCCTTCTTTTTTACAGCATTTGAGTTTCCCTACATCATTTTTCTTCCAAACCTTTTCTTGTTGAACCTTTTGACAAGCATTGCAATCATTTGCTCATCATCAAGTTCAGCAAGATTTGCACTGTCTTCCTCATCAGACATTTCTTCCCTTTCATCATCAGCATGTTGATCAGGTTGTGTGAACACATCACATACCTGCCCAACATGTTGTCTCACGCTGGCCACTAAGGCAGCACCTCTCTTAAACATCTCCAAGGCATTTCTTTTCTTTTGCCTTGACTTCTCATCATTCAGTAAAGATCCATATAAGTTTACAAGATCCATACCTTTGATGGTACCTGAATTTCTTAAGATGGTAGAAAAGTAGTTCCACTCTTCAGGCAGGATGTCCAAGAATTTCTTCACCAGAGTCAGACTGTCCTTTGTGATCTCAACAGCTTTGAGATCATTAACAAGAGCAGTAAACCTGGTTTAGGTTTCTATGAGTGACTCCTTTCGTTTTGCAAAGAAGAGTTCATACTGTCTAACAAGATTGTTAATCCTGTTATCCAATGTGATTATGGGACCATCATAGACGGTACACAAAGTATCCCACATCTCCTTTGCAGTCTTCATCTTCTCAACCTGTTTGAACACATCATTAGGCAGAGAGATGACAAGGTTATTCCTGGCTTTTGCATCCAGAGCAACCAGTCTTTTGTCTTCATCAGACCATTGAGCTTTGGCCTTCTCAAAGGTTTTGATTTCAGGGGCAGCTCCTTCAACAACAGGAGTAATGGTAGTAACAGTATTTGGCACATACGGACCTTCCATTACTATCTCTTGTAGTTGTAAATCTAGATTCTCTAAATAGAGCATCATTCTGCACTTCCAACCAGAGAAGTTCTGATGATTGAACTTGGGGGGTTTGGCCATTGACCCATTGTCATAGTAAGAGGAGGAACTTGCAGCACTGTTGTCCATGGGAAAGTAGGGAGAATGAGAGATCTAGAGTTGACACACACTCTAACCTAGCTCTGATACCAGTTGTAGGTCCCAAAAGGTTTCCCTAGTGTATTGTTCTAAGCTGTAGAGGGGGGGGGGGGTGAATACAGCTATTTAAAAACTCAACACTCTTTTCTCAATGTTTGTGTATATTATTAATAGGTGTTAATTACAAACAAGCTTGACTGCAGAAAGGTTCAAGCTGAGATGACAGATACAACAGTTGGTTAGCTAATCTAAGACTCACTCCGACTAGATACAATGACTGCACTCACTTAGAAGCACTCACTATTTTTACAAGACTCAGATGGACAGCTTAAGCAAAAACAGCTTAGACACACTCTACTGTTTTATTTAAGCAGACTTGCATGCATGGAATAACACACTTCAATGCACGTTCTGATTTCACACTCTTGATATCTCACAATCCTTAGAAGCTTCCTTTTATACTCAAAAGGAGAATCTTAGTGAACTTTCTTCATTGGACAGATGAGATAGTGGAAAGTCTTTCCAAAAAGACAAAACACCTTTCTGCACGTTTTGATAAAGTATATTTGTCTTCACATGGCAGAATCTTTGTCTTTTCCTTTTTGTCACTGTTGCATAAGGCTTTAACCAAAAGAGGAATGTCAACTTTGCGTCTTTCTTCTTTTGCTAATTCCATTTTGATATAAGAAAAGGTCTGTCACCCTTTTCAGATATCTGTTTGTCTTCATGTAATAGAACAGTGTGGGCAGGCATTGCAGTTTCTGTTTTCCACTTTGTCTTCGACTTGTAAACTGATCTTGTAGCCAAAAACAATACATGAGGACTTGGAAACATATTCCCTTAAGTGTTTATCCTATTCACAAAGAACAGAACACTTAGCATCTGTCCAAGCTGCTCAATAGAATAGAGCAGCGTAGACAGTGTTTGTCCAGCCTGTTCAGCAGACAGAATAGCTTGGACAATCTGCCTTTGTTGCAACGAATGCAGCAGGGTAAACAGCTTTGGCTGATCTTGCAAATCACTTTTCAGGTTTCATTATGGCATAAAAAGGCATTAAATTATACCTTCAAGTGCATCAACAAGTTTGATTAAAAAGCTCCCCCTCAGATGTATAACAGGTTTGACAGAGGCCTTTTTGTGCCTAACATTTTGTCTTCTGTATTTTGGGCAGATGACGTACCTAAACGAAAATACAATGCATTCGGTGATATTATATCATTTGATGCCACCATTAGAACCAACAAGTAAGATAATACTTTTCATTTTACTATTCGTTGATTGTTGTATTTGCACCCTTTATTTAACATTTAATCTATTTTTATTTTTTAATAGATATAATAGGGTGTTTGTTCCATTACTATTATCGATAACCATCGTAATTGTGTGACGTTTGCTGCTTGTTTACTATCAAATGAATCATAACAATCTTATTCCTAGCTTTTACGGTCTTACTTTGATGCTTTTGGTAAGGCGCCTAATGTTGTAGTTACCCATCAATGTCTATCTACGAAGCTAGCAATTAAAGAAGTTGTAGGTCCCAAAAGGTTTCCCAAGTGTCTTTAGATTAATTGTAGAGGGGGGGTGAATATAGTTTGTAACATCCGGCACTAAACGAGGTTAGCAATGATGCCCTAATCCACATTTAATAGTCAATTATAGCCTAATCAATAGTCATTTGAACTTAATCAAATGATTAACAAGGCTTATTAGAAGACCCAACTCAATTAGAATCAAATTCATCGGTGCGATGAATCGGGAAATCAATTAATCCGATCAATTTACGATATGAGGGATTAATTCAACTAAGTACATAATTAAATTATGATTAGTGACACTAATCATACACTAATACAATTACTTAACCTTAATTATGCAAGACTAAAACAATTCATTAAAACAATGCATTCAAAAAGTATTTTTGAATTTACAAGAAAAGGAAAATACAAGAATACATTTAAATACATTTATACAAAAAAAAAAGGAAAATACACATAATTATGGCCTAGAGGCCGGCCACCCATAGGAAGGACACAAGGACTATGAGAAATAAATTTTTTACTCAAACTCCATAACCCTTTCAACATCAAATCTTCCAATGCCACTCCCCTTTCATTTCAATGGTGATGTTACACTCTACCTCCACTCTTTGAAAGACCAAATTTTTCCCTATAAATAGAGATCACTTCCATTCATTTTCCTCACACCTTCAAAGTCTAAAACTCTCTTTTCTCTTCTCTTGGTCCGGCCACAAAGCACACACACAACACCTCAAAAATCTTTTTTTGTTCTTCAAGTGTTCAAGGAGAATTTCTTGTGCAACTCTTTCAAGATCAAGTCTTCTACTCATTTTCATTCCTCTAACACATCAAAGTAAGTAAATACTAGCTTATATCATCTTATATTTATGTTTATATAAGTCTTGCATAATATATATAATCACCAACAACAACAAGTTACATAAAAACTCAAGTTTATAAGTTTCTAGTTTTATTTTAAGTTATTTCTTTACATGTGTTTATGAATATGTAAACACATTATAAAAGTGTTAATATTATGAAAACATGTGATATATATGTGTTTTTATAACTATTATGGCTTTTATACAAGTTGTCTTTAAATAAACAACAAGAATCATAAGTTGTTTTAAGTTTATAAACTACGGATTTCCGACAGAAAATTTATATCGACTTTGAAAAATCATAACTAATTCATAACTCAACGAAATGAGTTGATTCTTGTCTCAAAAGTTAGATCTATGTCTTAACTATAGATCTGCAATTTTTCATAATTTATTTTGAAGTTTAAGACCTCCAGAAATTATTTGAGAAACCGAAAGTTTGACAGCTCAAAAATGGCCAACATAGCGTATTTAACGAGCTTTTTCACCAACCTAAACAACTCGAAAAATGGCCGTTCTTGATTCTAAAAATCCTTTGTATATAGTAGTTTAATGTCCTAGAAAACCAAAGTCTAAAACATTTTGGAGCCTGGTCAAAAACAGCCTCAAAGTAGGCCGAAAAACCTCCGAAAAAGCTGGAAAATTATATATATATAAACTTGACGTTTTAAGCGCATTTTATTTATAAACTTGTAATGTTGGGTGATTTAAGACAAAAAATCTATAAATATACATATTATCATATATTAGTGATATTAAGTCATTATTATCATTTAGGACTCGGTTAAACACCTCCGGTTTCATCACCCATCAAACAACGCACTTTTGCATTTTTGCGCGTCGTTTTGCCATCACAAGTTCGGTGAGTCTTCATAGCCCCTATTTTCACTATCTATTGGGGTGGAAATACATGCACTGTTTTTCATATGGACATCAAAACTGTTTATTTCTTATATGTATTACATGTTCGGATTCCATCAGCCCTTATATCATGAACCGTTAATTGCATTTATTTGTAAGCGCGAGTATATTGTGGATAGATCTATTGGGAGTCATGTCCCCCATTCGTGTTAGCTCGGTTCGGCTAACAGCGAGTGCATATATATTCAACACACGGTATTACGTATGGGAATACTGCACAGGGCAAACTCATTCTAATTAAGCTTCGGTTGCATGATGGTTTATGTAATACATACACGGAATTTATGATTTTATAAATTCAACTCATCTGATAATGTCCATACAACTGGTCTTTTCGCGTAAACCTATGAGCTCACCAACAATTTTTGTTGACGTATTTTAGCATGTATTTTCAGGTAATTAAGGCAAGTATGCCTTCAGAAGTAACCACTTGCAAGCTTCCGCACTTAAGGAGTCGCATTCTTTTTCAAACCGTCGGAGATTTAAATGCATTATTTTGGATAATTTAATTATGTATTTAAATCTCTGTACCTTGCGAACTACTCTTTATCACTTACGGGTTATGTAAAACATTTCTACCTTTTAAAGTTATATCGATGTATTTTTGAAAACGTCCATATAGTGGTCGTTCATTATGATTATGGTTACGCTTCCGCACTCGTCACGCCTCGCTGCCAACCGGGGTAACAGGGTGTGACAGATTGGTATCAGAGCCATAGTTATAGTGAACTAGGTTGCATTAGTACCGTAGACTATAACTGCACATAAGATTTACGGATTTTAGAAAATATTTTGAAACTTGTAACTAACTAAAAGACTATGAATGGACTTTGATAGCAGAAATCATGTCCCATCCGGAAACAATCATCATATCAGATTCAGAGGAGGAGTACACTCCTGCTAGCCCTACGGCCACTGAGATTTTCCACGAGGAAGACACATCAGAGGAATAGGATCCCTCGGAAGACACATCCAGGTAATGCCATTCGGTTTGACTAACGCACCAGCCGTATTCATGGACCTCATGAATCGAGTGTGTAAACCGTATCTGGACAAATTTGTAATAGTGTTCATAGACGATATTCTCATCTATTCCAAAAATAAGGAGGAACATGAACAGCATCTCAAGTTGATCTTGGAGTTGTTAGAAAAGGAACAGTTATACGCCAAATTTTCAAAATGTGAATTTTGGTTGAGAGAAGTTAAATTCCTTGGACATGTGATCAACAGCCAGGGAATCCAAGTTGATCCATCAAAAATCGAGGCCATAAAGAACTGGGCGACTCCTAGAACCCCCACGGAAATCCGCGAATTTCTAGGACTTGCCGGTTATTATAGGCGATTTATCGAAAACTTCTCAAAGATAGCTGGTTCCTTAACAGAATTGACTCGAAAGGATGTGAAGTATATCTGGGGTGAAGAGCAAGAAAAGGCATTTCAGCAGTTAAAGCAAAGGTTGTGTAGTGCACCAATTCTGTCCTTACCTGAAGGGACTGAAAATTTTGTGGTCTACTGTGATGCCTCACACAATGGATTAGGTTGTGTGCTCATGCAAAGGGATAGAGTCATTGCTTACGCATCACGGCAGCTCAAAATTCACGAGGTGAATTATACGACTCATGACTTGAAGCTTGGAGCAGTGGTGTTTGCTCTCAAAATATGGAGGCACTACCTGTATGGAACTAAATGCACGGTATTCACAGACCATAAGAGCCTTCAGCATATTCTGAACCAGAAAGAGTTAAACATGAGGCAACGTCGTTGGGTTGAACTACTTAGTGACTATGACTGCGAAATTCGTTATCATCCGGGGAAGGCGAATGTCGTAGCTGATGCCCTGAGCCGAAAGGAACGGGTTAAACCCTTAGGAGTCCGAGCTTTGGTCATGACTATACAGTCAAACCTAAACTCTCAAGTCCGCGAGGCACACGAAGAAGCAGTCAAGGAGGGTAATATACTGGATGAAGCCTTGAGAGGGATGGATAAGCAGTTTGAAATCAAGCCGGATGGATGTCGATACTTCATGGGCAGAATTTGGCTACCAAAACTCGGAGGAGTAAGGAAGTTGGTCATGGATGAAGGGCATAAGACAAGATATGCTGTTCATCCAGGGTCAGATAAAATGTATCACGACTTGAAAGGAATGTACTGGTGGCCAAATATGAAGGCTGACATTGCTACCTACGTCAGCAAATGCTTAACATGTTTGAAGGTTAAGGCTGAGCACCAGAAACCATCAGGATTATTGGTTCAACCAGAAATACCCCAGTGGAAGTGGGAAAACATCACCATGGATTTCATCACCAAGTTGCCAAAAACTTCTGGAGGTTATGACACCATTTGGGTGATTGTGGATCGACTTACCAAAACCGCACATTTCATGCCAATCAAGGAGACTGATAAGATGGATAAGTTAACACGAATCTATCTTAAAGAAGTCGTCTCAAGACATGGAGTACGTGTATCAATTATATCAGACAGGGACAGCCGGTTCACATCAAGATTTTGGCAGTCATTGCAAGAAGCACTGGGTACACGTCAAGATATGAGCACAGCCTATCACCCACAAACGGATGGTCAGAGTGAAAGGACGATTCAGACGCTGGAAGACATGTTAAGGGCATGTGTCATCGATTTTGGCAAAAGTTGGGACAGACACCTGCCATTAGTCGAGTTTTCTTATAACAACAGCTATCACTCAAGCATTAAGACCGCCCCATTCGAGGCACTCTACGGGCGAAAGTGTCGATCACCTCTTTGTTGGGCTGAAGTAGGAGATAGTCAGATCACTGGACCTGAGATCATCCAAGAGACTACAGAAAAGATAGCCCAGATTCGTAACCGATTAAAGATCGCGCGGGATCGACAGAAGAGTTATGCAGACATTCGACGGAAGGATTTGGAATTCCAAGAGGGAGATCAAGTAATGTTGAAAGTCTCGCCTTGGAACGGCGTAATCCGTTTTGGGAAACGAGGAAAACTCAATCCTCGTTATATCGGACCATTCAAGATCACCAAAAGAATTGGCCCGGTAGCTTACCGACTCGACCTGCCCCCAGAACTTAGTAACGTTCATAATACCTTCGACGTGTCCAATCTTAAGAAGTGTGTGGCTGATGAATCACTCGTTATACCCATGGACGAGCTGGAGTTAGACGATAAGTTGAACTTCATTGAGCAACCTGTAGAAATAATGGACCGCGAAGTCAAGAAACTAAAGCACAGCCGAATCCCGATAATAAAAGTCAGATGGAACTCTAAGCGAGGTCCTGAGTTTACGTGGGAACGCGAGGATCAGTTCCGGGAAAAATACTCTCACCTATTCTCAAATACTCAAGAAATGGAGAACACGAGCTAATTTCGGGACGAAATTCCCTTAACAGGGGGAGACTGTAACATCCGGCACTAAACGAGGTTAGCAATGATGCCCTAATCCACATTTAATAGTCAATTATAGCCTAATCAATAGTCATTAGAACTTAATCAAATGATTAACAAGGCTTATTAGAAAACTCAACTCAATTAGAATCAAATTCATCGGTGCGATGAATCGGGAAATCAATTAATACGATCAATTTACGATATGAGGGATTAATTCAACTAAGTACGTAATTAAATTATGATTAGTGACAGTAATCATACACTAATACAATTACTTAACCTTAATTATGCAAGACTAAAACAATTCATTAAAACAATGCATTCAAAAAGTATTTTTGAATTTACAAGAAAAGGAAAATACAAGAATACATTTTAAATACATTTATACAAAAAAAAAGGAAAATACACATAATTAAGGCCTAGAGGCCGGCCACCCATAGGAAGGACACAAGGACTATGAGAAATAAATTTTTTACTCAAACTCCATAACCCTTTCAACATCAAATCTTCCAATGCCACTCCCCTTTCATTTCAATGGTGATCTTACACTCTACCTCCACTCTTTGAAAGACCAACTTTTTCCCTATAAATAGAGATCACTTCCATTCATTTTCCTCACACCTTCAAAGTCTAAAACTCTCTTTTCTCTTCTCTTGGTCCGGCCACAAAGCACACACACAACACCTCAAAAATCTTTTTTTGTTCTTCAAGTGTTCAAGGAGAATTTCTTGTGCAACTCTTTCAAGATCAAGTCTTCTACTCATTTTCATTCCTCTAACACATCAAAGTAAGTAAATACTAGCTTATATCATCTTATATTTATGTTTATATAAGTCTTGCATAATATATATAATCACCAACAACAACAAATTACATAAAAACTCAAGTTTATAAGTTTCTAGTTTTATTTTAAGTTATTTCTTTACATGTGTTTATGAATATGTAAACACATTATAAAAGTGTTAATATTATGAAAACATGTGATATATATGTGTTTTTATAACTATTATGGCTTTTATACAAGTTGTCTTTAAATAAACGACAAGAATCATAAGTTGTTTTAAGTTTATAAACTACGGATTTCTGACAGAAAATTTATATCGAATTTGAAAAATCATAACTAATTCATAACTCAACGAAATGAGTTGAATCTTGTCTCAAAAGTTAGATCTATGTCTTAACTATAGATCTGCAATTTTTCATAATTTATTTTGAAGTTTAAGACCTCCAGAAATTATTTGAGAAACCGAAAGTTTGACAGCTCAAAAATGGCCAACATAGCGTTTTTAACGAGCTTTTTCACCAACCTAAACAACTCGAAAAATGGCCGTTCTTGATTCTAAAAATCCTTTGTATATAGTAGTTTAATGTCCTAGAAAACCAAAGTCTAAAACATTTTGGAGCCTGGTCAAAAACAGCCTCAAAGTAGGCCAAAAAACCTCCGAAAAAGCTGGAAAATTATATATATTTAAACTTGACGTTTTAAGCGCATTTTATTTATAAACTTGTAATGTTGGGTGATTTAAGACATAAAAATCTATAAATATACATATTATCATATATTAGTGATATTAAGTCCTTATTATCATTTAGGACTCGGTTAAACACCTCCGGTTTCATCACCCATCAAACAACGCACTTTTGCATTTTTGCGCGTAGTTTTGCCATCACAAGTTCGGTGAGTCTTCATAGCCCCTATTTTCACTATCTATTGGGGTTGAAATACATGCACTGTTTTCATATGGACATCAAAACTGTTTATTTCTTATATGTATTACATGTTTGGATTCCATCAGCCCTTATATCATGAACCGTTAATTGCATTTATTTGTAAGCGCGAATATATTGTGGATAGATCTATTGGGAGTCATGTCCCCCATTCGGGTTAGCTCGGTTCGGCTAACAGCGAGTGCCTATATATTCAACACACGGTATTACGTATGGGAATACTGCACAGGGCAAACTCATTCTAATTAAGCTTCGGTTGCATGATGGTTTATGTAATACATACACGGAATTTATGATTTTATAAATTCAACTCATCTGATAATGTCCATACAACTGGTCTTTTAGCGTAAACCTATGAGCTCACCAATAATTTTTGTTGACGTATTTTAGCATGTATTTTCAGGTAATTAAGGCAAGTATGCCTTCAGAAGTAACCACTTGCAAGCTTCCGCACTTAAGGAGTCGCATTCTTTTTCAAACCGTCGGAGATTTATTTGCATTATTTTGGATAATTTAATTATGTATTTAAATCTCTGTACCTTGCGAACTACTCTTTATCACTTACGGGTTATGTAAAACATTTCTACCTTTTAAAGTTATATCGATGTATTTTTGAAAACGTCCATATAGTGGTCGTTCATTATGATTATGGTTACGCTTCCGCACTCGTCACGCCTCGCTGCCAACCGGGGTAACAGGGTGTGACATAGTTTGTCCTTTATCACACAGATTTTTCTTAAAGTTTGTATGTATAAATTAACAATTACAAACAGGTTTGGATTACGGAAAGATCCAAACAGAGACGACAAATATGAACAACATATTTTAACTAGTCTAGTACATACTCAAACTAGTTACAATGAAATGACTCACTAAGATTCACTCACTGTTTACGCACTCAATGTTTACAAGATACATATTGATCAGCTTTGGGAAACTGAGCAGCTTAGACACATTTAGCTTTTTCACTCAAGTTGAACTGAACGTGCATGCATGAAAAACACACTTATTTTTTCACTTACATTCTCTGTTTGTGTATTTTTCTCTTTCCTTGGAAGCTTCTATTTTAATACCCATTCAGAAGATCCCAGTGAAACTTCTTCCTTGGTTGTAGAGAAAGCGGAAATGTCTTGTAATTGGACAAATTTGCTTTTCTGCACCATAACAAATCTGACAAAGTAGTTTTGTCTTCTTACTGCAAAATCATTGTCTTTACCTTTTTGTCTCTGTCTTCCTTAGCTTTACCCCAAAGTGAAATGTCAAGTAGTGACCTTTATTCTTCCTTGTAAAGCTATTTTGGTGTAAGAAATGGTCTGTCATCCATTTCAGATATCCCTTTTGTCTTCATGCTTCAGAATAGCTTTTGCAGAAACTTAGCAAATTTGATAATCCACATTGTCTTGACTCTAAGGCTGATCTCCACGTTCAAAATTTTGCATGAAGATATGGAAAAAAATTCCATGAAGTGTTAAACCTGTTCACAAAGAACAGATGACTTAACCATGTTTAAACTGTCCAACAGATATGGAAAACTTAGACATAATCTGTCAAACCTGTCCAACAAATATGGACGGTTTTGACAAACTGTCAAGTTACAACTAATGTAATAGTGTAACGCAGACTTGGTATGATTTTTAAAATCACTTATCATGTTTGATTAAGACATTAAAAAGCCTTTAAAATCTCCTCTTAAGTGTATCAAACAGGTTTGATTAAAAAAATGCCCCCTTATGATATGGACCAGGTTTGATTGAGGTCTTTTTGTGCCTAATAGAAGTGTTCCTTAATACTCGTCACCAGCTTTGTATGTGGCATATCATGGTCAAATTATCTAACCAGGTACAAATTTACACTTAAGACATACTTTCTTCTCATTAATAGCATGTTCTTTTTCATTAATCCTTACAATGTGTGTTTCCAAGGTTGGTCCAAGAATCTGCAAAAAACCAAACTTTCATAAACGACTTCACAATTTGGTTTGGGATGAACTCCTGGATGCTAATGCATTTGAACGTGTGTGAAAGAGTTTAATTAAATAGTTTAGCTTGCAAAATAATCGATGGCAACTCAAACTGTATCGATTCAAAGATGTTGGGTACAATTTATAATAGAGTTGAAAACAATATTTTGTAAAAGGTTCAACGGGATTTATTGTAAATACACAATACTTGTAATTGTGTATATAAATAGGCTTTGTGTTACTGTTGAAAGATATGGATGCTTGTAAATGTAATATTCTATATATCAATCTAAGCATTCGACTTCCTGTGTTTATGATTAATGATCATGATTTTGTTTAATGTTGAATGAATTGCATGAAATCTGAATTCACAGAAATCGTGGATCCCGACATTTTTCTGCAACACATATATGTCTGGATTGATGCGTACCACATCTAGATTAGAAAGTGAAAACCGCTTCTTCCAACAACGAATGAACCATGACTTGACTTTATTAGAATTATATAGCCATTTTGAGACTACTATGGAATTCAAAAGATCGAAACAACAACTTAATGATTTACATTCTTGCAACAAACATTTAGATTTGCAGACAAAGGTATAATTTGAGAAGCAATCTTCTCATATGTACACGCTAACAATGTTTTCGAGAGTTCAAACTGAAATCAAAGGATCTGTTAATAATTGTGTTAGTGTCACTTCATCAACAGTTGATGGTGTTACCACTTACATTGTTTGAGATATCACACAGAACTCTACCATGTCTTCTGAAAATCAGGTGATATATTATGCTTATTCGTCTTGTAGAGTTTGTCTTTCTTATCACATTTTACATTTATTATTTTAAATATCATATGTTTTTACATAAAAATACATGTTTCATGTGTACTAACCTATTCTTATTTTTACTTATTAGGTGACTATTACAGGCACTACTACAAAAAAGATAATGGACCCCGGTCAAAAGTGCTAAGGGGAGATCTATTCGGACCCCGGTCAATCAACCATGGTACATCTACATGTAGACCCTGGTATAATATAAAGTAACTGCGGTACATCTACAAAAAATACAAACATACCCTGGTTGTTTTGTAAGAAACCGGGTTGCATCTATTTTAATTTTTTTTTTTTGTTTTTTTAACAATTTCTAGCACCTATATATACATTATAATGAATCCAATAATGTATTTCATATTCATATCTCAATTAAACAAAATACAAATACTAAAAATAGAAAATTCCCCAACAATGCTCGAACATAAATACTAGAAATAGAGCATTATCAACAAAGTCCGAGTAAAACTAAACGTTGACCAACAAATCCATATCTAATAATCGTTTTGGAACTTTTATATCAATGAATGATGGTAGGCGTAGCTTCTTTCATATTTTTTTAGAGTTTCTTTTAGTTTTCGGGGTCCGTTTCATGGAATATCTGAGATTTGAAAGAGTTTCAAAAATATTAGTAATTCTAATACATGATATTTCATAAGTCTTGATCAACGTTGTTAAAGGGAAAGTCGCATAAGACGACATGCCTTATATACAAATGACTTAATCCACAATGATAAATTAAAAATGCACAATGAAGTTAATCTAAAATGACTTAATTCTTAGTGCGTGAAAATAATAGTTACAAATGAGTTAAACAACTAATTACAATGCAACTGCCTACTTTTAAAGCTAAAAATGAAATTATTGTAACTTCAAAGCCAAAATTACCAAGTACATGGAAAAAACTAAAAATGTAATGTTTTAAATAAGCTAGACTTTGAGCTTCTAATAAAAAACGAACATAAAATGTGAAAGCCAAGTGCCAAAAACATTGTCCAACTTTTTTTTGGGGTAAAGGAGATAAATTGTTTGATGGGAGCTATATACAAATTAAAATAATAAATCGTTAATAAAAACCAAAAGAAGTTGTATTGGAATATACAAAACTTAGAGAATTTGTAAATACTTACTATAGTGGAAAACCAATATTGTCCATCAAGGATGAATTTATGCATCCACTTCATCGCATAATAGCCACATTCCCAACGCGTTTGTTGTTGGTTGCATTAAATTTAAATATCAAGTTATAATCATTATATGAAATAAAACACAAATCAGTTTTCAATATATATATATATATATATATATATATATATATATATATATATATATATATATATATATATATATATATATATATATATATATATATAATTGTGTGTGTGTGTGTATGTAATGTGATTGAGATGATTTACTTTGACAAATTTCCATGTCATAACACCTTGGCCTTTGTTAAAGCTTGCAATAGCCCTAAAGAAAAAATAACCAATCGAATGATTAACATTTTAGTAACAAATGTGAATCATATAGAAATTTAAATATATTATTACCTATCAATATGTTTTGTGAGTTCGTACATGTAGGCTGTCTTGTTACCCTTTATAGAATCTAATATGTACACCCTTTTAGCTTTAGGGTGAATGACGGACAACAAGCAGTGAACTGAAATTAAGATTTAAAAAATTATACTATATATAATGAAGAGATAAAAAATATAACAATGAAGACATGTAAGTACCGTTGCCAAAGTGGAGGGAGAAAAAAGGTGTGTTTTGGTGGTATTGCATTATTTCAATCACATAACTACCAACACTGTCTTTATGACACTCATCAGATTTAATCACAGCCGGATTTAAAAACGAACACTTATTATTTTGAAATACATACGATGCCTCTTGTAATGACCTACAAACATACAACATATAATATAATATAAAAAATTTAGATATGAAACTGTGCTTATTAATATAATGTAAGCATAAAGTACTTACCTCACAAACCAAAGTACAATACTAACATCAACCCAATCTTTCATTATCAGATCTAGTATGTCTTCAAGGTAAATAGAGATCTCAAATCCCTTCTCATGAAAGACCCCGGGTTCAAGAATACTCTCAATGTTGGTGCATCCTGTGTGACGATAGCAGTCTAAGTGTAGATAATCTTTTGTAATAGTTCAGGCCTTTGTAATTGCACATTAATACATATGTTTGATATTGGTTGTATATATGTTTGTTCTTGTTTGTGATTGAAGTTCAAATATAAGTTCAAAGATAAGTTCAAACATATGTTCAAAGTTAAGTTCAAACATAAGTTCTATAACAAGTTCAAAGACAAGTTCTAGAATAAGTTCAAAGCCAGGTTCGAACTTATTGGTGGACAAGTTCGTGGGCTTGGGCCTTCACAAACATGTCTGGGCCAAGTTCGAAGTTAAGGCTTATAATTAAGGGGTAATCAGTTTTGATTAACAATCTTTGCAGAGATTAGTGTTCAAAGGCGATTACGAACTTGTGAGCGATTAGCAGAGAGTTTTGGAGAGATTCACGTGTCGGGACGTTCGTCGTTACATCTATCATCGTGTTGGTCTCCGTGTTTCGTGTGTGTGTGATCAATCCGTTAAACCCCTAACGAGGATTCCGCACTTGTTGGACGGTGTCGCGTCAAGATTGGATCTGTAGGTAAGTGACCTTAAAAGTGGTATCAGAGACATAAGAGTGTTCATCGTATTTTTCGTGTTCATCTAAAAACATTCTTGGTTTCTTGGCGTTTGTGACGGAAAAATCAAATTTTTCATAAGTTTTTCGAGTTATACAAGCAAAGTAACGGAGAAAAATTCTTATTGGTTCACTTTTTCAGTCGAAATCATTGTTTTAATCTAAAAACTTGAAAAAATCGAATTTTTGGCCGTTTCTCGAACTTGCAGCGCTCGAAGATAAGGGGGTATTAGGGTTCACTCGAACTTGTCTGAAATACGCTCCTCTCGAACTAAATTTAGGGCTTCATTCGAATTTAGCAGAAATTCGAACTTGCTATCATCGAATTTCTCAGATTTCGAACTTGTCAGAAAATTAAGTACTATTCGAACTTGTTAGTGGTTCGAACTTGTCAGAGTTTTTGGAACTTGTTAGTCAGTCGAACTTGTTGATTTCGAACTTATACAAATTCGGTTCAAAGGGATTTATTTTAAATTAATTCTAAATTAAATTGTTTAAGTTCGGAAACAAAAAGTTTTGAAAGGATGTCAAGTTTGCAAAAATTCATTGAAATGGATCATGAGGTCGGCAAGGAAAATTCTCCGCCAAAACTGATGAAGTTGGAAGACTACTATTGGTGGAAGGATAGGTTTGCTGATTTTTCTCGTTTCAGTGACATGCGCATGTGGATTTGCATTGATGAGGGTTACATTCCACCTACGCAAGAGTTCGAAGGTCGTCAAAGAGTTTTAACATATCAGAAAATGAAGAATGATGATAAGAAACTTTATGAGGCCGAGAACCGAGCTTTCTCCATTATTCGTATGGCGTTACCTCAGGAAATTCTACACACCTTAAGGAATCATCGAACTTCTAAAGAGCTATGGGATGCTCTCAAGAAGCGGTGTGAGCGAAATCCGAGGGTTCGCAAGAGAAGGACCGAGATGCTGAAACAGCAGTTCGCCATTTTCATAGCATTGAAAACTGAAAAGCTGGATGAGACTATAACAAGATTCTATCATCTGCTGACAGAGCTGGATAATCACGATGTTGATTATCGAGAGACTGAGAAGATGGAGAAGCTTCTTGATGATTTACCTGCGAAGTGGGAAATGTACACAACGGTGAGCAAGCATGATGAAGAAAAATTTGAGACTCTCACTCTAGAAGGAGTTATAGGAACGCTGAGGGCTTACAACTTTCAGTTACAAAAGAAGGAACGGGAATATGATCAAGTCCAAGATCCAGAAATGTATTTTGGAAAGACAAAACCATCAATCGCGATTGAACTGAAGTCAACTACATCATTTTACTCGGGAGCAGAGCCCATCCCATGTGAGTAAGATGAAACTGGTAGTCGGGCATTCTTAGGTTATTCTAAGCCGGAAGAAAAACCGACACATTCAGCATCCACTTCTCAACACTACACAAAGATTCCTATGAGTGCACAATCGGCTGAAGATTGCAGCATATGGAAATTGTGTCTAGGGGAAGATAAACGATCTTGTGCTATAGGATGAAGACTACGATCAGGTGGACCCTGATGACTTGGAGGAAATGGACCTGCAATGGCAATTGACCATGGTGACTCAAAGGGTCAAAAAGTTCATGAAGAGAACTGGGAGAAATCTGAACGTTGGGAACAACAAGGTCGGATTTGACAAATCAAAGGTTAAGTGTTACAATTGTCAAGGATTGGGACACTTTGCAAGAGAGTGTCAAACACCTAAAGTAGAGAACAATCAGAATCAGAACCAAGGGAGATATCAATCTGGTGGTTCTGGGAATCAAGCTGCCATTGCTGGTCTGTTAACGAATGTGTCATCTGACAGACAGCTAGATGGAACTTATGATTGGAGTACTCATCCAGAGTCGAATGATAGAGCCTTCATGGCTGAAGTGACAGAGACTAGGGATCACAGAGTAGAAGATGTAATAGAGGACACCAAACAAAATGATACAAGTCCTTTGATGGTGGAAAAGTCAGAGAATCAGACCATTCTGGAGTTTGCTGCAAAAATGGCTAACGTGGAATCGGATCACAAAAGGGTAATTCTAAACTTTTCTACATTTCATGACTTATGTGTTTTATGTGCTACTTCAAAGATAGTTTGAACGTATTTCTAGAAACACATAACAACTTAACTGCTCAGATCCAAGCACTAAATCAGATAATGCTAGTCTATTAGATATTAAGGAAGATATAAGGAATAAGCTGAAAGCAGATGCTCAAGATGTTGTAGTTCTAAAAGACAAATTCAGTTAACAATGTGTCAGGACGAACTTATGTATGAGCATGTTGAGGCTTTAACCAAAGAACTTACCATTAAGGAGGTTGAGCTAGCAGAATCAAGAGTCAAGTTGCTGAGGTAAATAGTAAGGTTGAAAAGTTTAGGAACTCGTCACTAAAACTAGGGAAAATCTTAGATGCTCAACGGTAGTCTAAGAAACCAGTAGGATTAGGTTATCAAGAGAGTCCTCCACCTTTCAACAATAATTATGTGCCTCAACCTCAGGATAAAACTGATGAACCAGTCGAGTCAGAGGTAGCAACTGAAACTGAATCTGATAAGGACAAATCAACTAAAGTGTTTAATACTAACTCTAAGATTAAGAAGGTCAAGTTTGTGCAGTTTTCTAGTGACCAAATACTAGGAGAAGCTAAGCCTGAAATTAATAATCAGCAAGAGGAAGTAGTCACGATAGTTGAAAAGAAAGACAATGACACTAGTGAGACACCAAAATCAAAGGGCACTTATAAGAAGTCGATTTATAAGATGTCATGTTTTAGATGTCATGAGAAGGGTCATGTTGCGTCTAGCTGTCCGTATAAGAAAGTAGAGTCTACACCATCTAAACCAGAGCCTAGACCTGCTGTAGGAAAGCAAGAACAACCAAGACCTGTATCTAGTGTTGCTAGCACAAGTGGTTCCCAAAACACTGAGAAGTATGTGAATGCAACACCTAGGATAGCTGTTAAACAAATACCTATGTCGGTTAGACAACAAGAAGTGGTTAGCACTAATTTGCCAAATAGAGTCCCTAATCAGAATAGGTCACGCCCACAACAAGCTTATAGGAGTACAACACCTATAAGGACTTACACTCCAGTTAGGTCTCACACTCCTCAAAGACAACATACACCAGTTAGAGCCCAGGGATATCAATCTGAAATGCCTTATAATAGAAACTATTGAAGGGCTCAACAGCAAATGCCTACCCAAAGGCCAAGAGTGAATTTAAATCACTCAGCACCACAACCGGTTCTCAATCAAACACCCAAGTCACCTGAAAGGAGAGATGGGTATTTGAAGGAGTTCACGTATGTGGATGAGAATGGTATTACCAAGTCAGTAATGGCTTAGGTTCCCCGTGAGAACTAACTTGTTTTCTTTTATGTGCAGGAGCTAACTACAGATCTAAACAACAAATGGTTCATCAACAGTGGTTGCTCTCGTCACATGACTGGGGAAAGGAGTCTACTCACAGACTTCAAGGGAGGGAACAAGGGTTTTGTATCATTCGCTGGGAACAAGAGAGGTCATATCACTGGAACTGGAGTTGTCACTAATGGGACAATCACACTTGATTAAGTTTACCATGTTGATAAACTTGATCACAATCTCATTAGTGTATCTCAAATCTGTGATAAGAAGAATTCAGTAATTTTTACTGAAACTGAGGCGTTAGTGCTGAAACCGGGATTTAGAGTACCTGAAGAGTGGATAATGATGAGAGCCCCAAGGAGAATGATTTTTTCATGATGGATATGAACATATCAGACTCGTCAATTGGAACAATCTGTCTTCTATCCAAAGCTTCAGAGTCCAAATCCATTTTATGGCACAGATGCATGTCACACTTGCACCTAAGGAAAATGAATTACATCAATAAACATGGTCTGGTGCAAGGTGTTCCACTGAAGAGTTTTCAGTTTGATGACAAGTGTGTACCGTGCAAGAAAGGCAAACAACACAAGAAGTCACACAAGTCAAAGATTCAGAACTCGATAACTTCCACCTTCGATTTGCTGCATATGGATCTCTTTGGTCCTATCAACAAAAGGGGTATAGGTGGTAGTTGGTATTGTTTAGTTATCACTGATGATTGCTTACGTTTTTCTTTTTAGGTACTAAGGACGAAACAACTATGAAGTTGATTGGGTTCTTAAACCAAGTCGAAAACTCCTACGGGACGAGGGTAAAACGTATCAGGAGTGATAATGGAACCGAATTTAAAAACACAGTAATTGGTGTATATTGCCTATCCAAAGGCATAGTGCATCAATTTAGTGCACCTTATGAGCCACAACAAAATGGGGTGGCAGAACGTAAAAACAGGACTTTGATTGAGGAAGCAAGGACAATGCTCTTGGATTCAAAGCTTCCTACCATGTTTTGGGGGGAGGCAGTGAATACCGCGTGTCATGTTTTAAACGGGGTAAATCACTGAACAAAACCTGTTATGAAGTTTTGAACAAAAGACCACCTAATTTAACTGGTTTTGAACCATTGGGGTACCTTGTACTTTACTGAAAACAAAACATCAACCTAAGTTTGGTGAAAAGGTTGATGAAGGATACTTCCTAGGTTATGTACCTAACTCACCAAACAAAAGGGTTTTTAACAAAACTGTAACAACCTAACTTTTGGTCCAGTCTTAATTTCAGTATTTTTGATTTAATAATATAATTTTATTACATTATTTGTCTTGTAATTTAATTAAACATGAAATTATTTAATTAAATTATATCTAAGATGATTAAATTTTACAGAGATGTAAAATACAAAAGTTTAAGGGGTTAATACAATTATAGTTAAAATGAAATATATAAACTCAAAATAATGATCATTTAATACAATTAAGAAAATCAATCTCTCTCTACTCTCTCTCTACAACCTACGGATTCTACCAAGAATCATAAAAAATTTCCATAATTGGTGTATTAATTGAAGAATAAATTCAAGGAGGAGTTACAAGAAGTATTCTACAACATCAAGCTACAAGATTTGAGGTAATTCTTAATTAAATTTCAAGAATTTAAGAGTTTGGTCCGGTTTTGGTGAAAAACCGAAAACAAGAAATTAAAATATGAAATTGTAGGTTGCATGTATAAAATTTTAGTAGATTTTGATGAATTAAAGCTACTAGATGAAGCAGAAACAAAAATTAGAGGTTAGATCGTCCAAATAAGCAAGAGATTTGAATTTTTGTGAAAATATGTGGTCTTGACAAAATTTGTCTATTTTGGACGATCTTGGCCGAATAATTGAGTTGTTAATAGGGAAAATAGTATAAAATCAACCCAATAATGATAATATAACACTATATAAAGTTGCAAGTTGATTATAAATGGGTTTAGTCGATTTTTGATAAAAATCTGTATGAATATGACCAAGAACACTAAGAACATTTTCTGGAATTTTTCAAGTCATAGATCCGAATTCGGGTAGGACCGAATTCGGATGAAGTGTCAATTCGGATCCTTATTCAGATCTAAAGCTGAATTCGGATGGTACTATTTCGGATACTTAATTCGGATACTATGTTTCGGATATAACCCAATTCAGTTTGACATGATTTCGGTCCGAATTTTGGATGACCAACTTCGGACTAGTCAAATTCGGTCCTAACTTCGGATGTCTATTTCGGTCGGTTCTAATTCGGGTTAGCCACTCGGTCCGAATCCGGATGACCAATCCGGATGGTCCGAATTTAATGGATGCAAATCTGAATGATATATGTTGATACTTTAAATCAAAAATAAATGATATTTTATAAATACAAGACTCATAATATTAAGATTAATAATGATAAATAAAGCAATAAGATATGTATATTTATACATATATAAATATATCTCTTGAGAATTCAAAGAAACACAAGGAAAAGGAACTAATGAAAGATTAAACCATCAGTTATCAGAATCAGAGGAATTAATGATTTATAAAGCTAAAAGCTAATGATATGACATGATATGATTCTGGACAGGTTCAGTGAAATTTTGAGCATAGATTTAAAGATATTGAAAGCGGGTCAAAGAACTGAAAAGAAAGCCAGAACTCTGATTAAAGATAAATCCTGAGATAACTCAGGTGGTGGATTATAAATCTGCTTGATAAAGACCCCAGAAACTGTGAGTTATAGATATTCAGCTTTACATGCGAGACTTCCGGTTGAGACATATTGTTGATGATAGATTATATTGACATTCATATATGATCAACTGAATTGAGACCTGTGCTTACCATGGTACGGTGATGCCCAGTGTATCATGATAGCCATTTGATTATCATTTCATATGACATTGCAGTTACAGTTCATTTCAGATATTTCTATGAGATTTATTGCTATCATGACATTGATTATTTATGCTTCTCTATTGTTCGCATCTTTGACATATCGATTCAGCTTAAGATGATTAGCTTTGACAGTCTATTGTTCTAGACCATGCTATATTCACCAGTTCTATTGAACTTCATATGATACTCCGATGTTCCGCCATGTTGATTTACTGGTAGCTAGCCCAGTATGTGGCTGATCTCCACAATTTAAGCGTGAGCGTGGCTTGAACATCATCCGACTCTATGACTACTATGTCTCAATCATGAGTGGCTGTAGCGGCAGTCAAGACATATCACGCTAGACCAATGATCCGCTTGATAATGCATGTTAATCTGAAAATCTATATTCTCACTAAGCTTTGCTTAAAGTTGCTATTTACATTTTTCAGGAAAAGATAAAGGAAAGTCACCTGCTGGACCTAGTTCTTAGGTCTTACAAGAGCAAGACAGAAGTTTTCATAGACCTCTACTCAGCAAACCCTTTTGGTACTGATTGGAAGATGACAATATGGTGGTTTGGGTAGATTTATCTTGATTGTATGATGGCATGAATTAGATTAGACTTGTGCCCTTTATAAGTTTAATTTGGAAACTGTAATCTGTATTAAAATAAATCTTAATATGTTTGTGCTTGTAATTTATAATTCCGCAACTTAATTACTCTATCTTAGTTATGATTGATATCGTGTTGCATGATGTGGGACCTAGACTCGTGACTACCGCCCCGTTAGGGGTGGTCTTCACAGGATGGTATCAGAGCCCATAGTTTGAGTGAATCAAGTATTACGTGAGTAATACTTGGTCTCAAACTGAAGCAATACATATGTATCAATCATATAGGTGGTTTGAACTGAGATAGGATGTACAGACTGTTAGCATGGGAAAAAGGGTACATAGATCTAAGTCTATAAACTGATAGTTAAATGATTTTAATTTGTAGTTAAGATGTCAGGATCAGGTGACATCTCAAACAACATGACTCCACAACAGATGTTTGAAATGATGCAACAACTGTTAGCCCAACATTCTGAACAACAAAATAAGTATATGCAAGAACAGCTTCAGGCTAGAGATGAGGCCGAAGCAAAAAGATGAGCTGATAAAAAGAGTAAGAGAAAAGATAAACAAGTCCAGAATAATGAATCTGATTCTGATAACTCGAACCCTGAAACCCAAATTAAGCAGCCAAAAGGCTGTAAGTTCAAAGAATTCAAAGCTAGCGGTGCCCTGAACTTTAAGGGTACAGTTAATCCAATTCAGGCGATGGATTGGATAAGCCACACTGAGGAAATCTTCAGGATTTCTGACTGCTTAGAATCAAAGAAGGTGAGTTATGCATCTGCGCTGTTTGTTGGTGCTGCCCGTGCCTGGTGGAAAACCCAGAGGAGCATATATGGAGAAGAGGTAATACAGAGTTTAGAGTGGAATCAGTTCTTAGACATGTTCAACGCGAAGTATTGCCCTGTTGATCAACGAGACAAGATGGAGGTTCAATTGATGCAGTTAACCCAAGGAACCAAATCTGTAGATGAATATGAACATGAATTCTCGCGACTCAGTGGCTACTCCTCGTATCAAGTAGCTACTGAAGAAAGAAAGATGAATCGATTCCGTGGAGGGCTTAACCCGGGATACCGGCATCCAATGAATGCGATGAAGTATAAGTCTTATTTGGAAATGGTTGAAGCTGCAAGATAGATCGAGAGGGGATACCTAGAGTATGGCGATCATCTTTATGCTCCATCTACGAACCCGACGTGTCCATCTCCACCAAAGAAACAAAGATTCCGCAGATTCTTTAAGTCCAACAAACCGCAACCCCAGCAATCTCAGCAGTACAGCTCGCCATAGAAAGTTCAAGCTTATTCTCTCACAAATGAACCACGATTTTGTAAAAGATGCAGAAAATCACACATGGGATTGTGCAATCCGGATGACGTCACATGCTTTGCATGTAATAGAATCGGACACAGTAGCGAAGAGTGTCCCCAGCGAGGACTTGGATGTGCAAAATGCGGAAAGCGCGGACACTTCATGTATCAGTGTCGTAGTGGACCACGAGGCCAATCGCAATCATCAGCTGGAGGTTCTACGATGAAGTGCTCAGCCGCAACTCCGACTGCAAGGACTCGAGCATTTCAGATAACAGCCGAGGAATCAAAGAAAACCCCTGATGTGGTTACCGATACGTTCATGCTTAACTCAATCCCTGCTCGTGTATTATTTGATTCCGGTGCTAGTCGTTCCTTTATATCGACTACTTTTGCACGAAGACTATATAAATCTCCATCCAAGCTTCCTGTCGTGATTGATATAGAGACAACCAGTAACAATTATGTTATGGCTGATTCTGTTTATTGAAATTGCACTCTGCTCGTTAATAACATCGTGTTCAACCTTGATCTTATCCCGATCCCGTTAAAAGAGTTCGATGTTATAGTCGGCATGGACTGGTTAATGAACAATGAGGCTACGATCATCTGCAACCGTCGAATCATCAGGATCAAGTCTTCAGACGGCCAAGTGTTAGAAATCAAAGGCGAGAAACGAAAAGGTGCTCGCTGTTTTATATCCGTTGAAAAAGCTCACAAATATTTATCTAAGGGTCACAAGGCCTATCTGTGTTATGTTTCATCTGAAACTGTCTCTGAAGATAATAATAAAACCATTTCCCCCAATCGTCTGTGAGTTCCCAGACGTATTCGCTGACGATATTTCTGGAGTGCCACCGGAACGTCAAGTCAAATTCGGTATTGACTTAGTGCCTGGTGCGGCTCCCATCGCCAAAGCTCCCTACAAACTTGCGCCTGCAAAAATGCAGGAAATGTCTAAACAATTGCAAGAACTGTTAGAAAAGGGATTTATCCGACCTAGTTCATCTCCGTGGGGTGCAACAGTCTTATTTGTAAAGAAGAAAGACGGAACTCTCCGTATGTGCATTGATTATCGGGAGTTGAACAAAGTCACTATCAAGAAAAAATATCCTCTGCCCAGGATTGATGATCTATTTGATCAGCTACAAGGAGCCAGCTACTTCTCCAAAATCGATCTTCGTTCTGGGTATCATCAATTGAAAGTTAAAGATGAGGATATTCCAAAGATAACCTTCCGAACAAGATACGGTCATTACGAATTTCTCGTAATGCCTTTCGGTCTGACAAATGCACCAGCGGCGTTCATGGATCTCATGAATCGCGTATGCAGACCAATGCTGGATAAGCCAGTTAACGTATTTATAGACGATATCCTGATTTACTCCAAAACGGAGGCTGATCATGTTAATCATTTGCGTCAACTGCTGAGTTATTGAGAAAAGAAAGACTCTATGCAAATTTTTCGAAATGCGAGTTCTGGCACAGACAGGTATAATTTTATATTGTCTTGAGTTATTCCTAAGCGTTCTTTGTTCAAATAAAAACTTGAAATTTTACTTTGATTACTTTTATAGATCCAATTCCTTGGCCATGTTGTATCTGGCGAAGGTATTTCGGTTGATCCTTCTAAAGTCGAGGCTGTTCAGAAATGGCAAACGCCTCGCAATGCCTCTGAAATCCGAAGTTTCCTTGGATTGGCTGGTTAGTACCGGCAATTCATTAAGGTTTTCTCAAAGATTGCTGTACCACTCACAATGCTAACACGAAAGAATACACCTTTCGTATGGGCGGATAAACAGCAAGAGGCATTCGAAACTCTGAAACAGAAACTTATTCAAGCACCGACCCTAGCCTTACCAGAAGGAAATGATGATTTCGTTGTTTATAGCGATGCATCTGGTACTAGCTCAGGATGTGTCCTCATGCAAAGGGGAAATGTCATTGCCTACGCTTCAAGGCAATTGAAAGATTACGAGAAAAGTGCACCAACTCATGATCTTGAGTTGGCTGCCGTTACCTTTGCATTAAAAATCTGGCGTCACTATCTTTATGGGACTAAGTGTCAGCTTTATACTGACCATAAAAGTCTCAAGCATATATTTACTCAAAAGGATCTAAACATGAAACAGCGTTGGTCCTTGGAGCTTATCAAGGACTATGATTGCGAGATCCTATATCATCCCGGCAAAGCTAATGTGGTCGCGGATGCTTTGAGTAGAAAGAGATATCCAGAAAAGTGTTGCTATGCCCTGACTCCTATTGTATTCTCTTCCGATCTAATTGAAGACATCAGATCTGCCCAAGTTGAAGCACTTAAAGAAGAGAATCTCTATTCTGAAAATCTCAAAGGGCAACTTCAGTTCTTATCTATGAATCATTTGGGACTTCAATGTCTCAAAGGAAACCGAATCTTGATTCCTAAATATGGTTCAATCCGCAACACTCTTCTATCAGAAGCCCATCAGTCCAAGTTATCTATTCATCCTGGCAGCTCAAAGATGTACTTCGATCTGAAGGCTAACTATTGGTGGCCAGGAATGAAAAAGGACATCGGTCAATATGTTGAAAGCTACAGAGTAGGTCAGATGGTTAAGGCAGAACATCAGAAACCCTTCGGGGATATGCAACCACTACCAATTCCTGAGTGGAAGTAGGAGCATATAACCATGGACTTGGTAACTAAATTGCCAAATACCAAGAGACAGCACGACTCCATCTGGGTAGTCGTCGATCGATTAACGAAGTCAGCTCATTTCATACCGATGAAAGAGACGTATACTCTTGATAGATTGACACAGATATACATCACTGAAGTCATATCTCGTCACGGTGTGCCAAAATCTATCGTCTCTAATCGTGATAGCCGTTTCAGTTCGAGATTTTGGAAAGCGCTGCAAGAGGGGATGGGTACTCGAATTTGAATGAGTACTGCCTATCATCCAAATGCAGATGGCCAAAGTGAACGCACTATCCTTACTCTCGAAGATATGCTCTGTACCTGCGTTCTTGATCTGGTTGGTAATTAGGATGACCACTTGCCTCTGGTCGAATTTTCATATAATAACAGTTATCATTCAACGATCAAGATGGCTCCTTTTGAAGCTTTATACGGACGAAAGTGCAGAACTCCCACTTGTTGGTGTGAAACAGGTGAATCGCCTATAGCAGGACCTGCCCTTCTACAGTTGACTCATGAGAAAATTCAACTGGTCAGAAGAAATATCCTTGAAGCTCAAAGCAGGCAAAAGTCATATTATGACAATCGACCTAGATCTATCAGTTTTGCAGTTAACGACTGGGTGATGCTGAAAGTATCCCCAATGAAGAATGTGGTGAGATTCATAAAGCGAAGCAAACTGGCTCCGAGATTCATTGGTCCGTTCAAGATTGTGGAAAAGATAGGAAATCAATCTTATCATCTTGAACTGCCAACGAACTTATCTGGAATACATCCTGTATTCCATGTCAGTCATTTGCGATAGAGCTTAGCCGATGAAAGAGAAGTGCAGATACCACATGTTAATCTACAAATTGATGAGAAGTTTCGAGTGGTTGAAGAACCGGAATGTATTCTGGATTCAAAGACCAAAAAGCTTCGGAATAAAGAAATACAGATGGTGCTCGTCCAGTGGAAACACCACAAAGGTTCGCATCAGTCTTGGGAATCTAAAGATGTCATGAAAGCTACTTATTCAAGTCTATTCGAACATAGCTAACTTCGAGGACGTATTTTGTGCGTGGTGGAGCCCATTCTGTAACAACCTAACATTTGGTCCAGTCTTAATTTCAGTATTTTTGATTTAATAATGTAATTTTATTACATTATTTGTTTTGTAATTTAATTAAACATGAAATTATTTACTTAAATTATATCTAAGATGATTAAATTTAAAAGAGATGTAAAATACAAAAGTTTAGGGGGTTAAATTACAATTATAGTTAAAATGAAATATATAAACTCAAAATAATGATCATTTAATACAATTAAGAAAATCACACACTCTCTCTCTACTCTCTCTCTACAACCTACGGATTCTACGAAGAATCATCAAAAATGTCCATAATTGGTGTATTAATTGAAGAATAAATTCAAGAAAGAGTTACAAGAAGTATTCTACAACATCAAGCTACAAGATTTGAGGTAATTCTTAATTAAATTTCAAGAATTTAAGAGTTTGGTCCCGTTTTGGTGAAAAACCGAAAACAAGAAATTAAAATATGAAATTGTAGGTTGCATGTATAAAATTTTAGTAGATTATGATGAATTAAAGCTACTAGATGAAGCAGAAACAAAAATTAGAGGTTAGATCGTCCAAATAAGCAAGAGATTTGAAATTTTGTGAAAATATGTGTTCTTGATAAAATTTGTCTATTTTGGACGATCTTGGCCGAATAATTGAGTTGTTGATAGGGAAAATAGTATAAAATCAACCCAATAATGATAATATAACACTATATAAAGTTGCACGTTGATTATAAATGGGTTTAGTCGATTTTTGATAAAAATTTGTATGAATATGACCTCCTTAATTATAGAGGCTAATTCGAGTCTGTCATGGGCCAAACTCGAATCCGGCCCAAGGCCCATTCGAGTTTGTCCTCACTGACACCCTCGAATCTGCCTATGTGAGCATATTCGAATCTGTCTAACTGACCCATTCGAATCTGACCTAGATTCGAATCTTGGTCCTTAGACATTTCGAATCTACATTTTAACATAATTAACTAAGTATTGAAACTTATGAATTTACCTTATGATTGATTTTATCTTTGATCTTTATGTTTGAACTTCTTGTAATACGATACATCAAGTTCAAACATACAATCAATAACTGTCAAACATATATAAACATTTATATCAAACACTCGTTAATTCTCAATACTTTGAATAATACTTAAACCAAAATGTTAGATTGCTTAGACTGCTATCATCACACAGGGTGTACCAACAGACTCCCCCTTGACGATAGCTTCTAACTCTTTACATCAAGTTTAAGTACTAGATCTATATATACTACTGCCTGCGTATAAACCAGCATCTATACAAACTTTTACTACCTTCTGGAACTTCCTGGCTTCAGATCTCCATGCTTCAATAAAGAAGACAGGTTGATCATGTAGCTTCTTCAGGTCGTCTTTCGATAGATTTATTAAGTGTAGTGGATCATACACTCTCAAAATCACTTTGTCCTGTGTATCTTCCATGACTGCTTCAGCTGTATTATTATCGACGTACCACCATTTCATGTTGCTCAAAATATTCTGTGGCATCGATTTCATAGGCACCCTTTTCAAGCATTTGACGGGTTTATAAACCATTCTGGCCCAAGGCCTTCCCGTATGAGGATCTATCCTTGATCCATCCTCTACTCTTTTGCCTGATCTCGGCTTAAGTCTTTCATACTTTCCAGAACGACCCTCTTTTCTTATTATCTTTGCCATAACTTCAGCATACGGGTCCTCGCCGATATTGATCAGTTCTTTCCATGCTAACTCATTTACTTCAATCTTGGGCAGTGTATTGAATGCTTTCAGTGTTCGCCTCAAGTATTGAAGACCATCTCTCCTTTTCAAAAATAAACAGCTGCAGTTCTCGGTCAAAGAACCAGCTTATAATTCCTCCTGAGAAATTTCCAGCACCCGGAATTCTCATCTTCTTTTTCATCTTCAGCTGTTCTTTCTTTTCTTCCTTTTTGAACCAAAGCTTTATCAACTCAGCTCTAGATGGCTCTTTCTCTGCTTCTTCAAGTTCTGAGTCTTCGACTGAGGCTATCTTGATGTCATCTATGTCAATCACATTGTGATTATTGCCCACGTACAATTCCGTGATAGGTTGTGAATTTATGATCACCTCGTTGACGTTATCGTCCTCGTCCTCTATCACTTAGTCGTCAGATTTCCAATCAACAATCTCCTCAGGAATGAATTCCCCTTCCTCCAACTCTTCTGTTTCATCTTCAAAATCAAATTCCATTAACTCTTCCTCAATGTCTTTTAGCGCATCTATCATATCGCTTTTTAAAGCCCTTAAAGAACCAGCCTCTCCTCCTTCACCTTCTGCTTGACTTGGCTCCCCCTGAGATTGAGCATCCTGAGCAGCAGAAAAATCTACTGGCTCATTCTGTCTTTGAGTGCTGGGGTCATTTCCTTGGTCATCTTCATTATCATTATCCCTCGGCCGCACAACTTGATCACGGCAGGATGTCTCCCCCTGAGCCTGTAAATTTTTCATTAATTGCTCAACCAGGGAGCACACCGATCTAAGTTCAGCTGCTTGATCAGCGACAAAAGTTTTTAGCTCTAAGTTCTCTTCCTGAACTTTTTCCACAATCTTCTTCAGTTCGGTATTCTCCTTATCAATATTTGCGTTATGCTTCTGAAGTTCACCGATTGCCGTGGTCAAGCCAAAGATTTGGATATGTTGGAAGTCAACTCTATCTTTAAGCTGCAAAAACCTTTGATTGTCGGTGTAAGTGGATGAGGTGGATGGAATAGACTGTATCAGAGTTGGAATGAATGGCGATGGGATGTACGGTTCATCATGAGGTGGTGATTGTGGAATGGTGGTTTGAGGGACCTGAGGTTGAGGAATTTGAGGTTGAGGAATTTCAGGTTGTTCTGCTGAAGCTGAAGTAGATCCTTGCATAAATCTATGACGCTTGGCCCTTTGCCTCGTCACTAATGGTGCAACCTCTTCTTCTTCAAAATCAGAGTCATCAGACTCTCGTGATGCTCTACGCCTTGAAGCTTCTTCATTTACTACCAACCTTGATCCATAAGATCCCATTTGAACAGGAGGTTCCGTAGATACGGACTCTGGAGCTTCAACCTCTATCTCCTCCATTTATTCTGACTCAGTTGCAGACGATGACAACTCATTACCGGTCTGCTCAGGTTCATATTCATCAACTTCCCTAAGAACATCTTCTTCTCCCTCTGGAGGCTCTAACAATTCTCCAACTAATGCTGCAGATATTTCTTCATTGGCATGAGGACCAGCTTCCCAAATTTCATGTAACGTCTGACACAACTGATCAGATTCAATTGGGACATTCGAAGGGCCCGCCTCTTGTACCTCTTGCTGTTGACTTGTAGACGGCGTAGTTGCCTGAGTTTGACTCGCAGTAGCTCTTTGGCGTCTCCTTGGTGGCTGTGCATGCGGTTGTTGTCATTGTGGTTGTTGTGGCTGTCTGAGTTGAACTTCCACTTCTCCTGCCCAGTTGGCATTATCCGGTGCTTCAAAGTTCCTGTCAATTACTGCCCCAAACAACGGTCGTTCGAGTGGAACTGCCAACCTTCCTTTATGCGAGGAGCAATCAGCAAAAATCCTTTTGTCCATCACCGCGACACTCTGAATCTCATTTTGCTGCGGCAAATTCGACAAGAAGTGCCTTATGAGCATCATTTTGAAACGAGGATATAGCAGAAATTGTTGCTGCTCTGGAGCCGAGATTTGATGAAAAAATTCCGAGAAAAACATTTGAGAAAAGCTGAAGGGCCGATTATAAACTAAAGCGATCATCCCGGATTGGATCTTCGAGACAATATAATCAAAACCAGTTTCTTCGCCGCAAAACAAACCATGAAAACATGCGCCAGAAACCTCCACTGGCCTATAAGCCCACTCTTCATATATGATGTTTTAGTAACGTCCAAGCTGTAACCCATCCTCTGAAAAGCTGCTTGCCTAATACTTAAGGGAAAGTCAATAGGCCCAGACTCTTCTTCCTGAGATCCTAGCTGCAAAACCTGACGCAGCATATCAGCAGAAAACACCAATGGTTGTCCTGCTATCCTTGTTCTCAAAACTGTTGGAGTGACGGAGCAATCAACTTGTAAGTGATCATAAAACTGTCGTACATATGGAATAACAATTTGAATGTTATGAGACAAAGCAAAAGCAATCCTAGATTCTACTAGGAAATCCATCATCTGACGAAAACCCTGCGCCTCGGGGATATGATGGTCGGGGGGAATGACCATATTATGCTTCGGCACGAATACTCGAACAGCCATATCTGCACAATAGATTAACTATTAGAATTATTGAAAATCGATAAACTTGTTTAAATTAAAATTTATTTTATTTTGAACTTGATTAAGTAAAAAATCCAACACAAAAGAATTTCTACAAGTTTAATAAAATTTAAATTAAATCATACAAATAAAATGACAGATTCAAATAAACCCCTTTTCGAGTTTGATGGCACACTCGAATCTAGTGAACTTCTCGAGTTTACTGACAAACTCGAGAATCCTCTGGAACAGATTCGAGCTCGTCCGCCAACATCATCACCAAACACTATGATTTTAACCATTTTGAACTTACAAAATCACATACATTAGTCCAACTATGTTCTAATCATATGTATTTGCCTTTAATTTGACTTTTTAACGGTTCAAACTTTGTAATTTTGAAAAACACGGTTTCGACCATCAAACCTTCAAAAATTGATGATTTTGACATAAATGGTGTATAAAACTACATGAATCTTGTACAACCCATTTGATTATACCTAGATGTATCAGTAGAATCGAACACTCAAGCAAGAAACTCGACAAATAGTGGTTTTTAGTGAAAACGGTAGATTCAAGGAAATAGATTCGAGATCGCTGGATAGATTCGAAGGAACATATTCGAAAACAGGTAAGAGTAATGACGAATACTGTTAACCTATTAATAATACCTACCTTCGAGTCTAATGACAGATTCGAGATTAGCCATTCGAGTTTGACCTAAACTCGAATTACCCCCAAACACTTAGAAAATTTCGAAAATTTTGAAATAAATTCAACTTTTTCAATGGTATTGTGTAACGGAATAAACTATGCCAAATCTTTTACCCTAAGCACAAGATTTTTCACGCCGTGTTTATTTTATCCAACTATGAATGCACCCTCAGTAATTTTTTACCTTTTTCCTAAGTAAAAAATAAAATAAAATAAAATAAAATAAAATAAAATTTTAAAATTTTGACCAAAAATTTAACTTAGACTTAAACTATACTTATTAAAGTTTAGAACCTACGCTAAACACTTAACAAACTAATTTTGATGAGCATAGTCAAAGAAAGGTTCAATCAGATAGCGGTGTCAGATACTCACTTTCAGTACTTAAACTTTCACATTTTGGAATTTTTGATTCCTTTGATGGTTTGTCGTGAAATACCTATGAAAACATGAAGAGGAATGTTAACTTTAATCCTTTCCTCTTCATGTATAGCCATTTTGATATAAGAAATGGTATGTCACCCATTTAAAATATCCTCTTTGTCTTCATGTATCAGAACAGCTTAGGCAGAGAAAGCAGCTTCTGATTTTCCACTTTGTCTTCGACTTGTAAACCGATCTTCACATCCAAGACGTTACATGATGACATGGAAACAAATTCCATAATGTGTAAAACCTGTTCACAAAGAACAGGTTTTTTTACAAAGAACAGAACACTTAGTTTGGGTCAAAGTTGTTCAATAGACATGAACATCGTAGACAGTTTATGCCAAACCTGTCCAACAGTTTAGAACAGCTTGGGCAATCTGCCATGTTACATCTAATGTAACAGGGTGAACAACTTTGGGCTTATATTGCAAATCATTTATCAGGATTCAATAAGGCATTAGAGCAGCCTTAGATTTTCCTTCAAGTGTATCAAACAGGTTCGATTGAAAATCTCCCCCTGTGATATTCAACAGGTTTGATTGAGGCCTTTTCTGCCTAACAATCTCCCCCTATTTGCAAAATTCAGCCTTAGCTGATTTTATCAATGATCACTATATACTTTTACATTACAGTAGCAAAAATGAAAATACAACATTGAAGTACGATAAAAGATCAATTTATACATACTGATATTGATGAAACAACATATGTTTTTATAAGTACAACTAATGTACTGAAATAAATTACAACATATGTAATAATATACAACTAATGTGCAAGGTCCAACCTCTACGGATCTATCAAAGTGTGACAGCGTCAAACGAGTGTGGAATCCTCGTTTAACGGTAACGGCTCGTTCACGAACACACACACGGGAACATGGAGCCAAACGCGATGCTAGCCAAACAAGGATCGACCCCCCAAGATGTATTTCTCCTATTGAAAGCTCTGAAACTCTCTTAAATCGTCTAAAACTAGCTCTCACAAAATTCTTAAAGTCTTCTTGAAATCACAAGCATAAGTTCAAGATATAACCGTTAAGTTCGTGCATGGCCCAATCCCACGAACTTATAAGTTCAAGCCCATGTAGTTAAGTTCGTATGAACTTATCAGGGCTAAGTTCGTACAAACTTATAATTCATAAGTTCGTATCCTATGAACTTATCCTCATAAGTTCATTCCTCATGAACTTATCCAGAATTCATGAACTTAACATGCAGACGTGCACACAATACACAATCATGAACTTAAGCCATAAACATGAACATATAATCATGACTTGTATTAATAAGGCCCTTTCTATTACATATGACTATCTATTACAAAACTAGACTGATATCATCACACCGGATGTACCAACAGACTCCCTATTGACGATAGCTTCTAGTGGTTTTTCATTAATCTATAGATCTAGGCCTATTTACAGTGCTCCCTGCATGAAGTCACTGTTCAGTGCAAACTCTAACAACTCTCTGGTATTTTCTGCCTTCTTATCTCCAACCTTCATGAAAGAAGATCGGCTGTTCATAAAGCTTCTGCAAATCACCCTGAGAGAGGTCTACAAGATGCAGGGGATCATATACTTTCAAAATCACTTTCTCATCTTGATCTTCCAATACTGCTTCGACTGTCTCGTTGTCGACATACCACCACTTTAAGTTACTCAGAAAATCCTGTGGCATAGTCTTCAACGAGACCTTCTTCAAGCATTTAACAGGTTTGTAAAACATTTTAATCCATGGCTTACCAGTCAGAGAATCTATTCTTGTTTCGTCCATGACTCTTTTCCCAACCCTTGGTTTTCTCTCAAACCTTCCAGACCGACCCTCTTTTCTGATAATTTTAGCAACAACTTCAGCATAAGGGTCGTCTCCTAGGTTGATCAATTCTTTCCAGGCCAACTCTTTTACTTCACACTTAGGCAGTGAACTGAAGCCTTTTAGCCTTCTTCTCAGATACTAGAGTCCATCTCTTCTCTTTAAGATGAAAAACTGCAGTTCTCTATCAAAGAACCAACTTAGGATTCCACCTAATAAATTTCCTGGACTTGGCAATTTTCATCTTCTTCTTCGTTGACAAGTCCGTCTTCTTTTCTTCTTCCCTGAACCACCATCTCCTTTTGTCTTCTTTTATAAGCTCCGTGTCAGGCATATCAGACTCCGATTCATCATTAAATGCAGATCTCAACATATCAAGGTCTATCACATTCTGATTTTCATTCACGTATTGCTCCGTGACAGGTTGCTTGTACACAAGATTTTCATTCACATCATCATACTCGTCTAAGATTACTTCATCAGCAGATTTCCAGTTGGGAACATCTTCAGGAATGAATTCACCTCCCACGAGATCTTCCTGATCCATGAAGTCTTCAAAATAAAATTTTAGCTCTTCTTCTTCTAATTTGGTCAAGGCTCCAATCATCTCTTCTTCAATAACCTCTGTTGCTTCTGAGGCCTCACCTTTTAAATTATCAAAGCATGATGATCCAGACTCCCCCTGAATATCAGCTTGCTGAGCAGATTGTTGTAAGGAAAGATCTGCCAGCTCACTGTCTTTTTGAGCACTGGGGTCATCTCCTTCATCTTCTCTACGGCTATGCCTTAGGGCATCATCCTTGCAACTCTCCCCCTGAGACGCACGATCTTTTATTATCTTTTCCAACATAGCCTCAAGGGTTGCAATCTTTTGTTGTTGGTCAGCCACTATCTGATCAAACTTTGCATTATGTTGTTGTAGCTTGAGAACTGCCCTTGACAATTGAAGTATTTGAATTGTCTGATCATCAACCTGAGCTTTAAGTTGATGAAAACTTTGGCTGTCGGACGAAGTGGATGTGGATGAAGTGGTTGTAGTGGTTTCTAGTGGTGGTGTTGTTGATGTGGAGGGAACGAATTGATATATTCTTTGTTGTTTGGCCCTTTGAAGCCATTCAACCGAAGCCTCTTCTTCAGGCTCGTATGCTTCATCTTCGTCTTCATCTTGTAGATGCCAAGACTATTGTTGTTCAGTCTGAGGTGGCACAACTACTATATACCGATAACGACCAAAAGTCGTTAACAGATTTGCAGCCTCCCTGAGATCTCTGGCTATGCCATACTCTGTCTCAACAACCGTAGTAGAATCTTCCGGTTGATAATTGCTATATCCTCAAAAATGTTGCCCGGTGCTTCACGGGGTTGAAGTAGATCTTGAATCACTTCTTCGTCAATGTCTTGCTGAGCTGCTCCCCCGCGAGAAAAAATATCATCCAGCCCCTGTTGTGTAGGGTCAGATTGTACAGTCGGTGGAGAAGCCACTGTTGTTGGTGTGGGAACCTGCTGACGCTAGGCTGGAGCAGCTGCTTCCTGTTGGTCTTTGTCTAGCCATCCATCACCGACTGGAGCAACATAATTGGGATCAAGCAGAGCTCCATAAAGTGGAGTAATATGCGGTCGAACATTCCCAGCTCTTCGCTAGCTATGACTCTGACAGTCAGCAAAAATTCTATTATCAATGCCTGCTACTACAACCACCTTAGGTGAGGGTGGCAAATCCGGAAAACAATGACGAATTATCATCCTAACAAACCGAGGATACAACAAAAATTGCTCACGACAAGGAGCCGTAATTTGAAGTATAAACTCAGCAAAGAAGAAGGCCGAAAAAACTGTACGGCTTATTATACACCTGTGAGATCATCCCTGATTGCAACTTGGATGTCAGCACATCGAAACCTGCCTTTTTTGGGGCCAGACACACTAGCAGTACGTGCATCATATATCTCCATTACCCTATCAACCCCCTTTTAACATATGATGCCTTGGCCAAATCTTGAGAATATCCCATTCTTTGAATCGCTCATTGTCTCATTGTAGCTGGGAAATCGATTGGACCATTTTCATCTGCTTCAGTCCCCAAATGTAGAATTGTGTTAAGATCAGCAGCTAAGAACTCTATCGCGTGTCTGTTAATTGTATCCCTGAGTACTGGGAGCATTACCGAGCTGTCTAAATGAAGTGAGCTCAAGAACTGACGGATATATTGAATCATCAGAGTAGGGCTATGCGTCAATACATACACCACTCTTGATCGGGTTTGAAAGGACAAAATTTCATGGTATTGGCCAGCTTCCGCGGCTTGCATGTCAATGCTCACCACCACGTTATGCTTATTTACGAAAGCACACTCTGCCATTCCTGCACATACAATCAAAACGTTAAAAAGTCAAAAAAAATTTGAAATTTTTGAAAACAATTAAGTTCGCACGAACTTAGCCAAGTTCGTACGATCTTATGACCATATGAACTTAGAGCTAAGTTCGTACGAAATTAATGTGGTTAAGTTCGTATGAAGTTGTTGATTTTTTGAATTAAGTTTGTACGAACTTAAGTTTGTACGAACTTGTTCTTGATGAACAAGTTTGTGGTCGGCAGTTTGCAAATGAAACTCCTGATTTAATTCTTTTTAGACTTAATTGACCCATGAATCTAGTCCTAAAAGGGTCTAATCGAGATTATAAATGTTTCATTTTAATTTTTATAGCCTAAAACTTATAGATTATAACCCTAAGTTTTTTGGATAACTAAACCCAAATTCCACGATAAAACCCATTTAAACTCCCAAATGCTACTTACTTTGTTGTTTAGATGTAAACCAAAAGTGAATAGTTTGTAAGTTCGAGATGGAACAGTGTGATCTTCGTGAAACAGAAACAAAATCGTAGAATAGCCGACAAGTTCGTAATCGCTGATGTAAGTTCGTGAGGAAAGAAGTTCGTGAGTAAGTGAACGAATTTAATGCCTTTGCACTATTTATAGGCCCACCTACTATGCTACGAACTTAGTCGACTTATGTTCGTGCGAACTTATTCCCATAAGTTCGTACGGACTTAGGTTTTTACGAACTTAAGTTGAAATTTTGAAAAACTTTGAACAATTTTCAACTTATCACGGAACACTTCACTTTGAGCAAATAATTATCAAGCTTCTGTTGTTTTTCCAACTAAAATGCATCCTAGTATCTGACCTCGATCCTACTTATTTAATAATTACCTAGAAAACTAAGATGAAGTAAAATAAAATAAAATATAATAAAGTAACATAAAATAAAATGAAAGAAATTAAAATAAAAATAAATTGCAAGAATTTAAAGGAAAAATTACACTAACTAAATCTTTTTTCGAGAGAGAGTCATAGAAGGTTCAACCAGATAGCATTGCTAATGCACTACTGATGTTGCACTTTCACACTTAAGAATTTTAACATCCCTTTATTATTTGTTGTAACGTACATACCATGTCGATTATTGGTATTGTTGTCCACTTAAACACGCAACACTAGAATTTTCCTTTGGCCCTTTTATTTATCATGAAATTACCTTTGTCCCACACTTAGACATACTTCTGTGATCAAGATAGACATACAATCATCATGGTTTTTGATATTTGCAAATCATCTGTAAAAGGCAAACATCCGACACAGTTCTGTACTCACGTACAACATAGTGTCTTAGTTTGTCTTTGGGTAGAGCATTCTTATTATTTTTAGCCAAGATAGAGGTGATAGGTCTGTATTTACGTACAACAAAGTGACATATCTTGCTAAATTAAGTCAAAAGAGCGTTGACAGGTCTGTACTTACGTACAACAAAGCGACATGTCTTGACTTTCTTAATGTCTCATGTTTACTCTTTATTTAAGATGTATTTTGATAAAGTCAACATCCCCCAGACTAATTTACATACCTCATCATAATTATTGTATGTGAGCCTCTAACACAGAAATTAAGACCTATTGGTCATACGTCTAGGTTAGATACACATATGTCAATTTCTGGATTGTTTTATTAGCTTTTAGGAAAATCTTCATGTTTTATGCCTACCAACACATCAAAACATGATTATGTACTATACTGAAATTTTGTAGTGCATTATGTGTGGAAGATTAACACGTAGAGTTTGTTAGATTTCGCTAAGTCTCGTCATGTTGAACCTTTAACTCTAAGACCTCTCTCTTTATTTTCATTTTTCTCTTTTTTTGAATATTTTTTTCATGCTTTTCTCTTTTTTTTTAAAGTAGATTAACTAACAAGACAAACTAAAACTTAAAAATTAAAAGTAAGATTATCAAATGAGGTCAGTTTACTCTGGATTTCGCATCCCATTTAGTTGGACGAACAACTCAAAACGTGATTTATCAAATGCTTTAGTGAACAGATCAGCAAAGTTGTCTTCCGTTGGAACCTTTACCAATTTTATCAGGTTTTTCTCAGCACAGTCATGAACAAAATGATGTCTTATATCTATGTGCTTAGTCTTACTGTGCTTTACTGGATTATTGGTTATAGCGATCGTGGATTGATTGTCTATCCTAATGGGAGTATGAGTATAAGTCAAACAGTAATCCCGCAATTGTTGTTGGATCTACAGAACCTGTGAATAGCAACTACCCGCAGCTACATATTCGGCCTTGCATGTTGATACGGCTATCGAAGTATGTTTCTTGCATTGCGAAGACACCAGTCTCCCTCCTAAGAACTGACAACCACCCGTTGTTGACTTTCTATTCAAGATGCACCCTTGATAATCTAAGTCTGTGTAAGCTTCCAATTCCTGGTCTCCATCAGCATGATACCAAAGTCCCAGCTTTGGTTTTGACTTTAGGTATCGTAGAATCCGCTTCACAACTTTCATGTGTATCTCTTTGGGGTTAGCTTGAAACCTGGCACATATACAAACAGCAAACATGATGTCAGGTCGAGAAGCAGTTAAATACATAAGTGACCCAATCATGGCCCGATATAATGTCGGATCCACATCAGTATCACTATCGGTACTAGTTCTGAGATTGTGATTGACTTGAATTGGAGTACTGAAATGTGCTGTAAGCTTTGTTCCTTCCATCCCGAAGCGCTCTAATATTTCATAGATATGTTCGTCTGATGAATGAACATCCCCTTCTTTCGTTGTTCAACTTGTAAACCCAGAAAGAAGTTAAGCTCTCCCATCACACTCATCTCAAACTTGGACTTTATAACCTTCTCAAACTCTTTGCACAGCTGTTCATTTGACGACCCAAAGATAATGTCATCCACGTAGACTTGTACCAGCAGAAAATCATCATCTTTCCTCTTAATGAAAAGTGTACTATTTATACTCCCTCTCTCGAACCCATTTTCCAAGAGATGAGTCGATAGTGTCTCATACTACCCCCTGGGTGCCTGATGTAACCCATACAGAGCCTTATACAATTTATACACTCTATCTGGATACTTAGGATCAGTAAACCCTGGCGGTTGCTTATCATACACCCGTACAAGAAGGGACTCTTAATGTCTAGTTGATAAACTTTAAATCCTTTGAAGGATGCAAATGCGAGAAATAATAGGATAGCTTCAAGCCTTGCTACTGGTGCAAACACCTTATGTGGTCTATCCCTTCTTCTTGATTGAAGCCACTGACTACGATTCTTGCCTTTTTACGAGTAACTCCCAGACATGCAGTTTCTTGAACTGTGAAAGTTCCTCCTGCACGATGCTAGTCGAACAAGTATCTACCCCACAATATGTATTGCTCCTATTGAAAGCTCCGAGACTGTCTCAAATCATCTGAAACTACCTCTCACGCAATTCTGAAACTCTTCTTGAAATCACAAGCATAAGTTCAAGCCCATGGAGATAAGTTCGTAGGAGCTTATCAGGGCTAAGTTCGTACGAACTTATAATCCATAAGTTCGTATCCTATGAACTTATCTTCATAAGTTCATATCTCATGAACTTATCCTCATAAGTTCATATCTCATGAACTTATCCTCATAAATTCATGCCTCATGAGCTTATCCTCGTAAATTCATGCCTTATGAACTTATCTTCATAAGTTCATGCCTCATGAACTTAACATGCAGACGTGAACACAATACACAATCATGAACTTAAGCCATAAACATGAACATATAATCATGACTTGTATTAATAAGGCCATTTATATTACATATGACTATCTATTACATAATGTACAAGGAAAAATTCAACACATTTGGATTGTTGAAGTTGGGAGCAAATAATGGTATGTCTGTCCAACTAATGGGCATCTTCCATTCTTCATCTACTCATCGCCAGTAGATGGACCTTGTTGCTGATCTTCTACTTTCTTATAAGCCCATTCTATGTTGGCCACAATGTCTTCTAACTCACTTCTGAGGAACATGAAATCTGGGCTTTCAACTTCTCCTCTTTTGTAGAAGGCTTTAAGCTGATCCCATATGATGAGTCTCCATCTTGCATGTTTTTCAAAGGGTTTAGAGAGTCTGAAGGCAATAATTTGCTTAAGACCAGCTTTGTGAAGATCTGAAGCTCTCTGGAAACACATTCTTTTAGACAGAGGATCCACAAAGAATACTCCTACTTCAGGTTCTTCAATAAATTTGCCCTCTTCAGGTTCAATACCTTTGGGCAGGCTATGATCAATACCTTTGATGCCAACAGTGTAGAGACCCTGCTCAATCATCATAACCAGCTCCTCAAGCTCTATATCCTTCTTTTTTTTCTAGGATTGATCTTAGGTTCCATTTGTGAGGTACCCTTGATCAATTCTTTTGAGATTAAGCCTAGATCTTTTACTTTCTCCATCAGCTTTTTAACATATGCCCTGACAGTTTTTGCAGTTTCAGATTTTGATATGCTCAGGGCAACTACTAGTTTTACCCACACTCTGTATCCCATATTTGCAACATTAGTGGATTCATAAGCTTCCAGTTCAGGACCATCAGCACCAAGCCTTATGATTTGAAGCCTCCACTATTTATCTTTTCTGGATATGGGAAAAACTTTGATAATTGTTTCCTTGGCATGTCTTCTGTCAGCTACATTAAAGAACTTTTTCATTGCCATACAATCAAAGTAGAAATGAGCATATTCTGATGAGGATACAAGCTATGTCTTGGTCATTGAGACCTTTGAATCTTGCTATTTTTCACCCTTTTTACCACTGACTGACTCATTAACAGCTTCCATCAGCTCCCTTTGAACATCTAAGAAAGGTATTTTGATTTTTCTTGCCTCCATGGCTGCAAAGGCTTTAGCAGCTTTCACAGAGGCTGTCTCATTCTTCTCTTTCTTAAAAATCTCAGCCTGTTCATGTTTCCATTTATAATAAGTGTCTAGTGGAATACCCATCTCTTTGGTTTGAGCTTTGTCATATTTCAGTTGAAGAGCCTTCTGAGCATCAGTGTCCACAGCAGCTTTCCCTTTGCCTTTTGCTACTGTGGATAGGACTAATTCAGCTTCCTCTTCTTCTTCCTCAGATGCTTCAAGGATTAACTGTCTTCTTTTGCCTGGCCTGTCCTTAGGAATAGATTCCTCCCCCTTAGATGGTACAGGGCTTGGAGATCTAGCCTGAGTGGACTCAGCAGTTGTGAAAGTACGTGCATCACCAATCTGTAGATGACTTGCTGCTTGGCCAACTGACATTGATTTCTCCTTTGAGGGAAATGAAGATTTCTCCCCCTAAGACTTTGTCTTCGAGGTAGATTTCTCCTTCTTTGAAGAAGATGGCACAAGCCTTCAACATCAATCCTGCCAAAAGGAACGGATCTAACAGGATTGGTTGTAGCAGTTTTGGTAATAGGTATCGAGCCAACCAGGCTGTGCACTAAGAAAGCCATGTTTTCCTTGACCTCTATTAACTGTGTAAGACAGGTTTCAAGGGAAGAAGAATGAGAATTTTCAAAGGTTGAAAGCTGAGAGATGGCAGCCCTGTCAGTGTTAATGAACACCAGACTTTGAAGCTGTGCAAGAGTTAGTTCAAGAGACGTGTGCATATCATCAAAGGCTGCTGCCATAGACTTTGACAGTGATACCACTAAGGTATTTAGAGAGGCTAATTTGGAGGGCAGTGTGGTAGAGCAACTTTCAACAATACTTGACAGTTGTTGGGAAATAGCTGTCAGGTTGGACACAGAGTCCTATTGATGAGATAGAATTGAGGAAAGTGAGGATGAGAGCTGTTGCAGTTGTGCATTGAGTTCAAGCAGCTGAGAGGAATAGTCAGGCTGGGGAGCAGGGGTTGGAAAGGATGACTTGAACGAATCAAGAAATCATTGAAGCTGTGCAGACACGGAGTCTGCAATGGTAGAGGGAAGGGAAGTCATAGAGGTTTCCAAAGAACTAACTTTGTTGGACAGCATTGAAAGTTGTTCCTTCAAAGAAAGATCATTGGGGGATGGGGGAGTATGGTTTGATTGTTTGACGAGTGTGATGGAGAGGATTGAGGAGTGTGAGGATCACTTTAGGAAGGCAGAGGCACATTGGAAAGAAGTTCCATGGCCTGGGCAAAAGTCATGTGACCCAGTTTGGATGGGTCAAGGATACCTTCAGCAGTGGCTGAAACTGCTTCATGAGGTGAGGTTGTAGGGGATAGTATCCTTTCAGATGTCACTAGCATGGTAACACCTTAATCAAGACCATGGGTGGTTCCCTCAGTAGTGCCTTGGTTTTGAGGCACCTCTTCATGGGGAGAGGAGATGTGCATTTCAACATCATTAGTGGTGAAAATTGATGATGGAATTTGCATTTAGGGAGAGGCTTCACTAGAGGGTTATACTATACCCTGAGGCTCATCAGCATGGGAAGATGGTCCTTCAGCAGCTTTGGGGATGAAATAGCTGCATCAGAGGAGCAGAAATGGAAGGGTGATCTGCTGGTTAGCTTGTACCAGCAGGTTTGGCACCTTGTGCAGACTCAGGATGTGAAGGAGAAATATGAGAGGGGGACTGTGTGGACTCATTATGGAGTGGGGAGTGCTCCTGTCTTTCAGTTTCCTCAGCCTGTTGAGAGACTAGGATAGTTGATGTGTCTGACTCCATTTGTACAACTGGTTCTCGTTGTGAGGAACCAGAGGGTTCAGGCTGACCCAGGGTAGACTCAGTGGAGTGAGGCAGACTCCATAACGGCTGCTTCTCCCAAAATAGGAGAAGGAGATGCAGCAGGTGTGGCCTCTTTTTCAACTGAGTGGTGGAGGTCTTCTTTCTGGCTGAGGATTTTTTCCTTTGTCAGGAGTACATGTTGGGAGAGGATGGAGAAGAGGGATGTTGTGTTTGAACAGGTGAGAAGACTGGGCTAGAAATATGTGGTTGAACCTGTTCCATGGTCTTAGTGGCCACGGAGGCACTAGCCACAAAGGCTTCAGGTTTAACAGACGAACCAGGGTGACCAGCCTGCTCCCCCTCAGCCACTGAGGCTGAGGGTGTAGACTTTGCTGTTTTAGCCTTCTTGGAGACAGGCCCAGCTTCACTAGTCTTCAAGGCACATTTTGCCTTTTTAGACCGTGATTTGGATTTTCCAGCGAGAGAAGGAGTTGGATTCACCTCCTGGGTAGAAGGTCCTTCCACTAAACCAAGGAACCTCCTCATCGGTGTTGCTAGAGGACGTACATCAGCAGGAACTGGGGTGTAAAATACTCTGTTTCCAATCAAAGGAAACACCATAGTAGTTAAGTAGGTTTGTGATTGTAGAGATGCTCACCACAGACATGTTTGAGGATCAAACTCAGAAATCTTGGGTATCTAACAGTACCTGGACGCTGTTCTTTCTCTACAAAGTACCGCAGATTTGAGAATATCCATTTGGCCATATTGAGAGTAGTCCCATCCATAAACTGTAGGGCTACTTGAACTTCATCCCTGCTAAGCTGATCAAAGGAACCAACTTTGCAGCTTAGACTCATCACCACTAAGGCGAAGAGAAAGCTGTAAGTTGGTGGTAGCTCCTTTCAGAACAGGGTGGCACCCACTCTTGGTTATGAAACACCACAACATCGTAACAGATTCCCAATTTGATCATTCTCCGACTGGGGTTTGTCATACTTATCAACAACTGGGAGATGAAGTACCTATTGAAGAAGAGGTGTGGTGATCTCAACAGTTTTGGAAGTCTTGAGAATGGTTCCCCTTATTGTTTTGGTAGCAAGGTCATAGGAGCATGTGTACCAAAACTCAAAGACCATCTCCTGGAACAGGACACCAGGAGTGGCAGTCATAGCATAGTGAAGAGGATGAGCTTCCACCATTTGTTCATAACCTTTTCCAATGTAGTTCTTGGGAATGGTTAGATTTGCAACGTAATTGGTGGGTTTGATGGTTAACATAGTGGTGAATGAGGGATGTTTTACAACATGATCACCAAGGTATACAGGGACAAGAGGGTTGTTCTGGGAGGCCATTTTTGAGAGTAGTAGAGGATGCACGATTTTAGGACACTAATTCTTTTAGGGTTTTGCAGAGGGTTTATCGTAGCAGTAAGGAAGAAGAAGATGAGACAGTGATATGGGTATTTATAGGATTTGAATGTGAGAGAGTAGGAGAGAGAAAAGTTTTGGGCGGCTGATTTGAAATGTTACTAACGGAAAACGGAACGGTTTACCACGCCAGCACGTTTGTCAGACCAACTTGAGCTTTCTCTCCACTAACACGTAACACACATTATCCGTATGTAATTAATATAAATAAATACATAATTTAAATAACTTAAATGTGAAGTAATGTTAACTAAAAGCTGATGTTCAAAGTTGTTGTTCAAACCTGTGATGAAAAAGTTTCATCAGACACTGATCATTTTGTAACCTGTCATTGAAACCTGTGCAGTTTTATGAGAATAGGTTTCAGTGTGAAACCTGTTCAATACCTGAACAGGTTACAAGGCTTTGCCTTGTGTGACAGAATACATAGTGAGCAGGTTCCAGATATGGACAACATAACAGGTTTGAGAAAAAAAAAACTTATTTTGTCAAACCTGTTACTTGTCAAACCTGTTCAAATTTTAAGATACTGGCTAAGTGTAGAACAGATGAAACATGTTCTGTCAAAACTGTTTTGTAAAATTTTATATTAAGTGACTTTAGAACATCAATGACACATAGTCATTTTTATTTAACATTCCCAACATGCATACAAGGTAATTAAACCTGTTTTCATCAAGAGGTTTGCTGTTCTTCAGTGGGAACAAACGTTACCTCCACATTACCTTTTTAGATGTGATCTCTTATGAAGTGATGTCTGACCTCAATATGCTTTGTTCTAGAGTGGAAGACTGGATTGTTGGACATGGCTATGGGACTTGTATTATCACACAGAATAGGAATTTTCCTATATACAAGGCCATAATCTTCAAGTTGATGCTGCATCCACAGAACCTGTCCACAACAGCTTCCAGCATCAATGGATTCAGCTTCAGCTTAGAAGTAGAGACATAATCCTGCTTCTTGTTGCACCAACTGATAAACTTTCCACCAAGGACCCAAACCTGGTGTACCCTTTTGGTATCTGAAGATTCTTTTTACAGCGGTTAGATGTAATTCCTTTGGATCAGCTTAAAACCTAGCACAAAGACAGGTAACAAACATTATATCTGGTCTACTAGCAGTTAAGTATAACAAGCTCCCAATCATACCTTTGTAAGCTGTTACTGAAACAGCTTTGCCACAGGTTTCAGCATCCAAATTTACATTGGTTGCCATTGGGGTTTTGATGGGAGAACATTGATTAAATTTAAACTTTTTCAAGAGATCTAAGGTGTACTTTCTTTGATTAATGAAAATTCCATTTGATATTTGTTTGACCTGTAATCCTAAAAAGAAATTTAGTTCACCCGTCATGCTCATTTCATACTTAGATTTCATGAGCATTGAAAAATTATTGCATAGTTGTTCATTTGTAGACCTGAATATAATGTCATCCACATATATTTGAACAAGCATAATGTCAGTTTTCACTTTCTTTATGAACAATGTAATATCCACTTTACCTCTGGAATATCCATTACTCATAAAGAAATCAGTAAGAGTGTCGTACCATGCTCTTGGAGCTTCTTTCAGTCCATAGAGTACTTTTTCTAACTTATCGACAAAGCCTGGATGAGTTTATATTTCAAAACCTGGTGGTTGCTTGACATATACTTCTTCTTGCAGCTTACCATTCAAAAATGCACTCTTTACATCCAGTTGAAATACCTTCATGCTCTTGTGAGCAGCATAAGCTAGAAACAAACGAATTGCCTCTAGCCTGGCCGCTGGAGCCAATTTTCATCATAATCAATATGAAACATCCTCCTTATTAGTGACAAATGATAAAATCAAGGATCAACAAGCAACCCAATATTAATATATGATTAAATTTTTAAAGCATTGAGTAAGTTTGAAGTACATCAACCACTAAAGCATGAGAAATTATATGTATATGGTGTCATAATCTAACTATTACAACATTATAGTTTGTTTGCAATATCAACAAATCCCAGCCCAAAGCTATATTCTACAGTTTCCAAGATGCTTCTATTGGTCACCGGGAATGAATATGATAGCCTGATTGGAATGCCCAACGATTTCTTTTCCGTTGCCTGAAAATATGTGAAAGTCAACAGGTAAGCTATGGCTTAGTGAGATAACAGATTACATATTCAACATATATTTCTTTACAAACTAATGTGAGTACGGGCAGTGCAAGCCCCTTTACAAGTGTTCATCATGTAGTGCAAGCATGGATTGGCAGTTAATATGTTGATCGGGGATGTGCATAACCTGACCAGGAAAAGTGTACGAGATGATCAGTCCCCGACAGTGGCCTGCTGTCAGCCCCAGTCCAGGTCACATCAGATTATGAAGTGTCATCATGTCAGAACATGATCTCAGTGATACATTTTCAAATGAACGCTGGCTACATGTTAGTCACATGTCAAGTACAAGTGTGCATCAATACAATGAATCATATGTGAGTGCCAAATGATGTGTTTTGAACAACAGGAACATGCCATTGAAAGATGAATACAACGACAATAAATGTTTGAATATTAATCTATTACTCACAGTGGTTTACTTAGCAAGGATGCCCTGGAATGATACCATAGTGTCTTACACAGTACAAGTAGGATTTAAATCAAAGTGTGTTAGACGACACCACAAAGATCCTGTTAAGTCAGTGTAATTATATATCAATGTCAGTTTATTTATAAAACTTAATTGAAAAAAATCAATTTGAAATGATCCAAAATTCGGATATAGCCGAAATTTGGGTGATCCAAGTTTTCCCATACTTAACATTTTATTTTGTACTATTCATCCGAAATTCGAATGGTTACATGATCCGAAATTCGGATGACTCATTATCCGAAATTAGTGTGCTGACTTGTGAACTTTCAAGATTTCTATCCGAGATTACATCTGCGATTCATCTTGATCAGAATTTCGCATGAATTCGAGTTGGGTTCATAGGATCCGAATTTATGCTTAAGCATTTTTCTAATATTTCCAGATTCTATTTTTGTCATTTTAAACATATTTTGTGACTGAAAGCTATTGATACAAGCTTAACTACTCTTTAATCATGAATCATAACATTATATGTACTAAATCGGTCCCTTTTTAAACTGTATTCTACATTATCGACGAACACACACACTAATGCACATAGTGATTCTCAAAATCGTACTTAGAGAGTGAATCAAAGTCTGAAATTCAGTATATAACTTCTCTAGTACTCGATTTAAACAAATCCACAAGAACAAACAACATGCAATACCTTCCTAAATCAGAATCGATGATTCGGTTTTCATAAAAACCAAACTCTAAACTCATAAAAATCATTATTTTGAGCAAGCATTACCTCAAATTGTTGTTTGCAGTTGCTATAGTTCCTTATTTGAAACTTAAATCCAACTTTTAACACTTGAATTCCAGATTTTACGTGTTCTTGATTTGGATTTTTGAAGAAAACCTGTGGGCTTTAGAGAGAAAAAGAGAGAGATGGTGGAAGAGAGAGTGTGTGTGAAATGAGAAGGTGATCGGTCATTTTCATATTTCATCATTTTTATTGAAATTTTGCCTTATTTGCATATTACACCCCTCAACTTAGTATTTTCTCATTTTGACCCTTTTTAAACATCTAAGTCGGTTTCTCATTGTTATGTTTGCTCAAAAGACAACGATGATGATTTCTCATCATCGTCTCTATTTTTAATATCGATGTATGATCGATGTATATCCTACCGATGACGATTCCTTATTGTTATGCTCGCTCTGGAAATGACAATGATGATTTCTCATAATCATTATCCTTTTTAAATATGAAATTTATCAAACCACAACAATCCATCAAAACACTTTTAAGTCTTAATTAATCATTTTACAAATTTGAAATTCAGGATGTTACACAATACCTTCTTCTTGTCTATATCCTTGAGCAACAAGTCTTGCCTTATTTCTAATAACATGACCTTGCTCATCCATCTTGTTTCTGAAAACCCATTTGGTGTCAATAAATGTTTTACCTTTAGGTACAGGGACCAGCTGCCATACTTTGTTTATCATTGGCTCCATTAGGAACACAAACTTGAAAACATACAAAAGTTTCCAAGACTGTCCCATCTTGTCTGTACACCTTTGTTAATGTCACCAATGATTAGATCATTCGGGTGACACCTGATCAACTTAAGATCATGTTTCAATGAAGATTCCTCTGTATCTGTTTCATTCTCACCAGGTCTTGCAGAATAGCTCTCAAGATTTTAAGACATACTGACATCTTAAGCCTGTTTACTTGTTGAGGATTAACCATTGTTGTTGAACACATCAGCAGAGTATTAAGGAAAATCAGCATTGATTGGTTTTGGACATAATGCATTGACTATATCAGTACACTTATTCACATAGTGTGTACTCATATAATCATCATCATGTCCATTGTGGTTAACAGGTTCCACTCTGGGTGATGTGGAAGCTTTTGAGTCCTTTTCTTCAGTATTAGAATGCATAAGATCATCAAAGCTAAAATCTCCTGAAACTGATTCAGGAACAACTTTGGTAGAAGGATTTGCAGACTCTTCAAATGTGACATTTATAGATTCATCTATCACCTTTGTTTTGGAGTTGTATACTCTGTAGGCTTTAGAAACTGAGGAGTACCCAACAAACACTCTTTCATCAGCTTTGGGTTCAAATTTGGCCAGCTGACCCCTTTGGTTCAATATGAAGCAGGGGCATCCAAACATATGGAAGTATCTTATAATAGGCTTTCTCCCTTTGAGTAATTCATAGGTAGTCTTATTGAACCTTTTCACCTCTAAGGATCTGTTTTGAGTGAAGTAGGCAATCTTGACATCTTCAGCCCAAAAAGATGAAGGCAAACCTAATGAACACAAGATAGTCCTAGCAGCTTCTATGAGGGTTCTGTTCCTCCTCTCAGCCATTCCATTTGGTTGTGGAGTTCTCACAGCTGAGAGGTTTTGAGATATTCCTCTTTCTTCACAGAATTCCTCAAGAGTACTGTTTTTTTAACTCAGTACAATGATCACTTTTAAGCTGCTTGACTTGGGCGTAGTTTAGAACTTCCATCTTCTTGATAAACCCAAAAATATCTCTGACAGCCTCTCCTTTCGTCTTTAGGAAGATCACCCAAGTGTACATGGAGAACTCATTAACCATTACTAAGGTGTATATTTTACCTCATAGACTTGAGACACTAATAGGTCCAAACAAGTCCATGTAGATTAAGAAAAGAGGTGTATTAATAGAAAAATTATGTTTAGATTTAAAAGATGTTTTTCTTCGCTTACCCTTCTCACAAGCTGTGGAGAGTTTATTCTTAACATAAGTTATAGAAGGTAAACTTGTTACTAGTTCTTTCTTACAGAGTTTGTTGATATTCTTGAAATTCAGGTGTGATAGCCTTTTGTGTCACAACCAGTTGAGGTCTGCATTGCTTCTTGAGATGAAACAGGTTTCAGCTATTGGATCAGCAGATTTCATATCTTCAACATATTCTCCTTTCTTTCTTTGTGCACACAGCACAACTTTGCCTTGGGAATCCAGTATGTACCCTAGGTGCTCATCACCTTATAGCCAGCATCACATAGTCGGCTAATGCTTACAAGGTTATGTTTTAGCCCAGACACATAGGCTACTATGTTGAAGATTGCAGCACCAGCATGCAGGGTTTCGTTTCCTTCTGTGGATCCATTGACATTGTCACCAAATGTGACCTTTGGGTGTTTTTCAGGCTTGAGATCACTCAGCAGATCTTTGCAACTTGTCATGTGGCCAGAGCAACCACTGTCCAAGTACCAAACCTGGCTTGGTTGTTTAACCTGCAAAGTGACATTGGAAAATATTAGTTCTTAGGGGAACTCATCATAGTGATGAGTTCTCCTTCTTCATCATCATTTGTTGATGGACCACTAAGATCAACATTAATATTTCCAATTTGGATTGTAACAGCTAAGATACTCTCCTCAATGACACAATTACTTCCAACACTGCTGGTTTTTGCAATGTTGGAGCTAATAGTGTCAGTAGGCCTTATGTCCTCGGTTTCAAGACAATCCTTGGACATGTGATTCTTCTTTCCACACTTGTAACATTTTCTCTTTTTAGATTTCTTGAAAGAGGAACTACCAGAAACACATTGTGGTTTACCTCTGTTGGACTTGTCAACAAGTGTTGCAAATATTTCACTTGTTTTAAACATTCCAACAAGTTTGGGAGAAGGTTCAACAGCAACAGCTTTGCTTGTATCCTCTTTCCTCTTTTTGGGAGGACATAGATCAAATACAGGTACTTTAACTGTCTTTTGACCTTCTACAGGCTTGAAAAACATATTTTCAGTTTTCTCAGTTTGAGCAATGGCTTTGCCTCTGCCTTTACTAAGTTATGATGATATTTGCTTACTCAAGGTAGTATGATTATCACTCTTGGTTTTAACAAAAGATTTTGTTTCATGTATAACCAGTTTTCGACTATAATTTAAAAACTTATTTGAAACTACAGCAGATTTAATTCCAACATGAGGTTTACTCCTGTTGGATGCAGACTACTTTCCTTTTGAAAATTTCTTCTCAAAATGTTCAACAGTGAATGGAGGAACAGGTTTCTTACCATCAGCTTTAAAATCAAAACCAGTCTGGTTGACAGGTTTAGTTGCTAAAGCTACAGTCTTAACTTGTTTTCCATTCGGTTGTTTATGTGAATTGGTTGGGCACATAGCAGGCTGATTCGATGGAGAACACATTTCATCATCAGTCCTTGCAACCTTTTCACATAAACTGTCAGTGTTTTGAGGCCTGACAAACCTGTTTGTTGAAATCAGCTTTCCATTTACATTTTGAATGAATGTATTTGGAAGCTCACCAAGAGAGGACAAATCTATTTCCAAATTATTGATTGGAACAATTGAAGTTGTTGTATCAAGATCCCCTCCAAGGTAAGCTTGGATTTGAGCAGGGATTTGCTCATTGATACATTAACGGATTCTTTTAGTAGAATGGCACCAAGAGTCTACAATGTTTTGAAGCTTGGAGTGGTTTAAATCTGTTTCTCTCTTTTCCTCTAATACAATAGTGTTGATGTGTTTTACTTCATCAAGTTCAGTTTTCAACTTATAAAAAATGTTCAGTTCATCAGATTTTATGTCAAGATCAGTTTTTAACTTAGAGATTTCAAACATTAAAGCATCATGCTTCTCAATGGCAGCTTTCAAATCCACAAGAAAGTAATCAAACATTTTAACTTTTTCTTCAGAGCTGTAATCCTTAAAGTTTTGTACCTTATACATCATGGTGGGATTCCAGTTCTCTAAAGAACTGCGAGATTCAGCTTTAGCCAAGTTTTGTTTGAAGTTACTTGTTGAAGGGGCATCAATGTTGGCCACAATATAGTTGTTGTCTTCTTTATAAGATGATGAATTAGAGTCTTTCCAGTCACATGTTTCAGCCATAAGTCCATTCTGTTTGTTGGATGCCACAGAGTCTTCCAACTTTTTCAACTTGGCCATGGCCATAAGGTACTTAACCCTGTTGCCATCGTCCTTGTTTGTCTTGTAAGGCCTGGAGGATGAGCCAACAGCTTTAGACACACAGTTAGCAGCTGTATGGCCTATTTTGCCACATTTAAACCACTCAGCCTTTGATTTATCAAATTCCTTCTTTTTGGTAGCACCTGATTTCCTTTGCAGCATCTTTCCTCCAAATCTTTTCTTATTGAATTTTATGAGAAGTATAACAATCATTTGCTCATCATCAAGTTTAGTAAGATCATCACAATCAACTTCTTCCTTTGACATCACCTCCAATTCATCATCAGCTTGTGTGAACACATCACACATCTGATTTACAGGTTGTCTCACACTAGACACTAAGGCTGCACCTCTCTTGGACATTTCCAAAGCATTTCTCTTTTGTTGCCCTGATTGTTCATCATTTAGCAAGGATCCATAGAGGTTAACCAGATCTATGCCTCTGATAGTGTTTGAATTTCTAAGAATAGTAGAAAAATAGTTCCATTCCTAAGGCAGTATGTCCAAGAACTTGTTTACCAGGGTTAGGTTGTCCTTAGTGATCCCAACAGCTTTGAGACCATTGATCAATGCAGTGAACCTGGTATAGGTTTCAGTGAGACTCTCCTTGGGTTTTGCAAAGAACAATTCATATTGTCTAAAAAGATTGTTTATCCTGTTATCCAATGTGATGGTGGGACCGTCATAGATAGTACACAAAGTATCCCACATTTCTTTGGTTGTTCTCATTTTCTCCACATGTTTGAACACATCATCGGGTAAAGAAATCATAAGGTTGTTCCTGGATTTTTCATCAAGGGAAACCAGCCTTTTGTCTTCATCAGTCCATTGAGCTTTTGCTTTTTCAATGGTCCTGACCTCAGAAATAGCACCTACAGCAATAGGAGTGATAGTAGTGACAGATGTAGGAACATATGGACCTTCCATCACTATCTCTAGTAGTTGCAGATCCAGATTGTCTAAGTAGAGCATCATTCTACACTTCAAACCAGAGAAGTTCTGATGATTGAATTTTGGGGGGTTTTGCCATACACCCATTGTCATAAAGAAGAAGAGTTTGCAGCACTGTTGTCCATGGGGGGAAATGGGAAGCTTAGATAGATCTAAAGTTAACACACACTCTAAACTACTCTGATACCAGTTGTAGGTCACAACAGCTTTCCCAAGTATGTTCTAGTAAGCTGTAGAGGGGGGTGAATACAGTTGATTAAAATTGCAACACACTTTTTCTCAAAGTTTGTAAGTATATATTAACAAGTGTTAATTACAAACAAGTTTGAACTGCGGAATGGTTCAAACAGAGATGACAAAAACAACAGATGAACAATTAATCTAAGACTCAGTCACACTAGTTACAATGAATTCACTCACTAAGATGCACTCACTGTTTTACAAGACACAGACACTCACTATTTTACAAGACACAGACAAACAACTTAGAACTAGAACAACTTAGACACACTAACACTATTCTATTCTTTGTTGAAAGCAGAACTTGAATGCATGAAAACACAATTCTTTTTGCACGTACTGAGCTTGTGAATTTGTCTCTCTTGGTTATCTCTCATTCCTTAGAAGCTTCCGTTTATACTCACTCTGAGAATCCAAGTGAAACTTCCTCATTTGGATGCAGAGATAGTGGAGTGCCTTTGCAAAAAGACAATATAACTTTTCTGCATATATCCTGACAAAATAGAATTTGTCCCTTTGTAGTAGAATTTGTCTTTTCCTTTTTATCTTTGTTGCATACTGCTTTACCTTAAAGAGGAATGTCTATTTTAATCCTTTTCTCTTCATGTATAGCCATTTTGATATAAGAAATGGTCTGTTGCCCATTTCGAGTATCCTCTTTGTCTTCTTGTATCAGAACAACTTAGGCAGAGAAAGCACCTTCTGATTTTCCACTTTGACTTCAACTTGTAAATTGATCTTCACGTCCAAGAATTTACATGATGACATGGAAACAAATTCCGTAATGTGTAAAACCTTTTCACAAAGAACAGGTTCTGTTCACAAAGAACAGAACATTTACTTTGGGTCAAAGCTGTTCAACTAACATTAACAGAGTAGACATTTTATGCCAAACCTGTCCAACAGTTTAGGACAGCTTGGGCAATCTGCCAGGTTACAACTAATGTAACAGGGTGAACAGTTTTGGGCTTATATTGCAAATCACTTTTCAGGATTAAATAAGGCATTAGAGCAACCTTAGATTTTCCTTCAAGTGTATCAAACAGGTTTGATTAAAATCTCCCACTAAGATATTGAACAGGTTTGATTGAGGCCTTTTTGTGCCTAACAATTACGAATACACAACTTCATTGGAAAAATGCAAAAACATGACTTAGTGAACATGTACAAAATGAAACTAATCAAAAGGACAAATTGCATTAAAAAGACTTGTGAGCATACTGAACATGTGCAATAAGAAAAGGAATTGCATTTAAAGGGTTTAGGGTTTAGACAAAAATCTGATTCAATAAATGGGATTAACCAAAGATAATGCAGAACATGTGCAATAAGAAAAGGAATTGCATTTAAAGGGGTTTAGGGCTTTAGACAGAAAAGGAATTGCATTTAAAGGGGTTTATGACTTGTGGAGTTAATGAACATGTGCGACAAGTGAGCATGTAACATCCCTACTTCTAATCACTAGTAATTTATAATTTAAGACTCAATTTAATGCATTAATGGAGTTATTTTTTCAGTTTCGTTCACAATTTTAAATATGAGAAACAATGAGGAGAAATCCTCATGGTCGTCTTTTGAGCAAGCAAACAACAAGGAACTGACATCAAAAGAAAAAATAATAATCATAAATAGAGGTATTTTAAAAATAGTAATGATAATGAGAAATTATCATTGTTGTCTTTTGAGCGAGCATAACAATGAGAAACCGACTTAAATAGTTTATGTTAGTGCACCCTATGTGATGATAGCAGTCTAAGTATAGACATATTTTGTAAAAGTCAATTTGACTGTTATTCATATTAACAAGTGTTTGATATATGTTTGATTATGTATGTTTGATATTGATTGTTTGTATGTTTGAACTTGAAGTAATGTGTTACAATAAGTTCAAACATAAGTTCAAAGATAAGTTCAAACATAAGTTTGAAGCCTAAGATTCGAATTTGTAGAGGACAAGTTCGAAAGGCCTTGGGCTTGTTCGAAGTTGTCCTAGGCAAATTCGAACTGGCTGTTATAATTAAGGGTTAATTCGATTAATTATCAGACTTTTGCAGACGTTTATCAGGGCAATTAGCAAAAGGCGATCTCGAACTTGCAACTTATCAGAGAGTTTTGTTCTTGGAGAGAATCACGTGTCGGGACGATCCGTTGTTCGTCTATCACAGTGTGTGTCTCCGTGTTTCGTGTGAGTGGTCTATCCGTCAAGCCGCTAACGAGGATTCCGCACTCGTTGGCAGGTGTCGCGTCAAGATAGGATCCGTAGTCAGCCGACCTTACAAGTGGTATCAGAGACATAAGGGTGTTCGTGGTGTTCTTCGTGTTCACAAGTAACATCTGTGGTTTCTTGACGTTTTTGGACGGAAAAATCACTTTTTAGATAAGTTTTCGAATTTTTCAAGCAAGATTACGGGGAATAGTTCATATTAGTTCATTATTTTAGTCGAAATCATAGTTTTTAATCCTAAAAACTTTGTTTTAATCTGAAAAGTTGAAAAAATCAAACTTTTGGCCGTTTTTCGAAATTGCGGCGCTCGAAGACAAGGGGGTATTAGGGTTTGTTCGAATTTTGTCAGAAATTCGAATTTGCAGAAAATACGCTCCTTTCGAATTAATTTTAGGGTTAGATTCGAATTTGGTCTATTTCGAATTTACCTAAATTCAAATTTACAGATTTTCGAACTTAGCCAAATCTTCGAATTTGTCATCTTTTTGAATTTGTTTGATTACAAACTTAATTTCGAATTTAATTTTAAACGAATTTAATATTAATCAAGTTCGAATTTATACAAGCTCGAAAGGGATGATTTAAATTAATTTCAAATTAAATTATTTAAGTTTTATTTCAAAAATATTAAAAGAAATGACAAGTTTACAAAAGTTTATTGAAATGGACCATGAAGTCGGGAAGGCGAATTCACCACCCAAGATGATGAAGTTGGAAGACTATTATTGGTGGAAGGATAGGTTTGCCGACTTTGCTCGATTCAACGATATGAGGATGTGGATATGTATCGACGAAGGATACATCCTACCTACAACAGAAGTTGAAGGCCGTCAAAGAGTCTTATCATATCAAATGATGAAGGAGGATGATAAGAAACTATATGAAGCCAAGAACCGAGCATTTTTGATTATTCGAATGGCATTACCTCAGGAGATCCTGCACACATTCAGAAATCAACGAACAGCGAAAGAGTTATGGGATGCACTTGAGAAAAGGTGTGAAGGAAATCCGAGGGTTAAGAAAGGAAGCAGTTCGCTATTTTCAAGGCTTTGAAAAACGAAAAGCTGGATGAGACCATTAACAGGTCCTATCACTTGTTGACAGAGTTAGACAATCACGATGTCGAGTATCGTGAATTAGAGAAGATTGAGAAAATTCTGGATGATTTACCAGCAAAATGGGAGATGTACGTAGCACTGATAAAGCATGATGAAGAGAAATATGAAACTCTAACTCTAGAAGGAGTCATAGGAACGCTGAGAGCGAATAACTTTCAGTTGCTCAAGAAGGAACGGGAATATGACCAAGTACAAGATCCGGACATGTATTTTGGGAAGTCCAAACCTTCAATCGCAAGTGAACTAAAGAAAGCTACAGCTTTCTTTACAGGTGAAACATCGACTCCAGTAGAAGTAGACGACTCAGGGAGCCGGGCTTTCTTAGGGTACTACAAACCGGAAGAAAAGCCAACTCAGTCTGCATCTATGTCTCAAGGATACTCAAGTATGCCAATGAGCGCAAAATCAGCTGAAGATCATCTAAATCTTTTGGCTTCATTTGTCGCCGCGTATGGCAATTGCGTTCAAGGGAAAATCAACGATCCTGCACTATGGGATGAAGACTATGATCAGGTAGATCCTAATGATTTGAAAGAAATGGATCTTAAATGGCAACTGGCCATGGTGACTCAGAAGGTCAAGAGATTCATCGAGAGGACGGGCAGAAATCTAAATGTCATCAACAATAAGATTGGGTTCGATAAATCCAAAGTTAAGTGCTACAACTGCCAGGGGTTAGGACATTTTTCTAGAGAGTGTCAAAGACCTAAAGTTGAGAACTACCAGAATCAATCTCAGGGGAGATATCAGCAGGGTAGTTCGGGTAATCAGGCAAACATCGTTGGTCTGTTAACCAACGTAACATCGGACAGACAGCTTGATGGGACGTACGATTGGAGTACACATGCAGAGTCTAACGCTAGAGCCTTCATGGCTGAAGTAACAGAGACTGGAAGTGTCGCAGCAGAGGACGAAACAGAGGACAGAGAACAAAATGATACAAGTCCTATGTTGATGGAGAAGTCAGACAATCAGACTATTCTAGAGTTTGCTGCACAAATGGCAAACATGGAATCAGATCACGCAAAGGTAATTCTTAACTTTTCTACATTCCGCGATTTATGTGATTTCTGTGCTACTTCTAATGATAGATTAAATATAGTGCTAGAAACACATAGTAATCTAACTGCTCAACTTGAATCCTTAAAATCGGACAACGCTAGCCTCTTAGATATAAAAGAAGATCTTAGGGATAAACTTAAGGAAGATGCTCAAGATGTCATAGTTCTAAAAGACAAGCTAAGTAAACAGTGTGTTAGGATAGAACTAATGTATGAGCATGTTGAAGCATTAACCAAAGAGCTTAAGATTAAAGAGGTAGAGCTACCTGAAGCAAAGGTTAAGGTTGCCGAGGTGAATAGTAAATTAGAAAAGTTTAGGAACTCTTCACTGAACCTAGGAAAGAACTTAGATGCACAGCGTCAGTCTAAGAGACCAGTAGGTTTAGGGTATAATGAGAGTCCTCCACCTTTTAATGACAACTATGTGCCTCAGCCTCAGGATAAAACTGATAAACCAGTTAAATAAGAGGTAGCATCTGAACCTGTGTCTGAATCTGTTAAGGATAAAGAAACTAAGGAGACTAATAACCATGCAAAGATTAAGAAAGTCAAATTTGTGCAATCTTCTAGTGATAACATTCTAGGAGAAGCTAAACCTGACTTTAATAATCAGAAAGAAGAAAAAGTCACTGTAGTTGGGAAGCAAGAAAATGACATTAGTGAGACACCTAAGTCAAAGGGCACTCATTAGAAGTCTATTGATAAAATGTCTTGTTTTAGATTGCATGAAAGGGGTCATCTTGCTTCTAGTTGTCCATATAGGAAGGTAGAATCTAATCCTGATGTTGGAAAGCCGGAATAACCTAAACCCTCACAAAGTGTAGCAAGCACAAGTAGTTCCCAAATTACTGAGAAGATTGTGCAAGCCACCCCAAAGACTGCTGTGAAACAAACACCGGTGTCAGGTAGACCAAATGAAGTGGTTAGGACTAATTCACCGAATAGAGTCCATAATCAATCTAGGTCAGGACCTCAACAAAATTATAGGAGTACTACACCTAGAAGAGCTTACACTCCGGTTAGGTCACACACTCCTGTAAGACATCAGACACCAGGTAGAGCCTAGGGATATCAATCTGTAATGCCCTATAATAGAAATTATTCGAGGGCTCCACAGCAACTGTCTACACAAAGGCCGAGAGTGAATTTAAATCACTCTGCACCACAACAGGCACTCAATCAAACACCCAAGTCACCTGAAAGGAGAGATGGGTATTTGAAGGAGTTCTCGTATGTGGATGAGAATGGTATTACCAAGTCAGTCATGGCTTGGGTTCCCCGTGATAACTAACCTCTTTTCTTTCATGTGCAGGAGATAACTACCGGTCTGAACAACAAGTGGTTCGTCGACAGTGGTTGCTCTAGGCACATGACTGGGGAAAGAAGTCTACTCACAGACTTCAAGGGAGGGAACAGTGGATTCGTATCATTCGCTGGAAACAAAGGAGGAAATATCACCGGTACTGGAGTGGTCACTAATGGGACTATAAAACTTGATCAAGTTTACCACGTTGATAAAGTTGATCACAATCTCATTAGTTTATCTCAAATCTGTGATAAGAAGAACTCAGTGATTTTCACTGATACTGAGGCGTTAGTGGTAAAACCGGAATTTAAAGTACCTGAAGAATGGATACTGATGAGGGCCCCAAGGAAGAATGATTTGTACATGCTGGACATGAATAAACCGGATTCTTCGATGGGACCAATATGTCTTCTATCTAAAGCTTCAGAGACCGAATCAGTTTTATGGCACAGACGTATGGCACACTTGCACCTGAGAAAAATGAACGATATCACTAAACATGGACTGGTGCAAGGTGTCCCGATGAAGAGTTTTCAGTTTGAAGACAAGTGTGTACCGTGCAAGAATGGCAAACAACACAAGAAGTCACACAAGTCAAAGACTCAGAACTCTATAACTGCCACTTTCGATTTGTTGCATATGGACCTGTTCGGACCAATCAACAAAAGGAGTATAGGTGGTAGTTGGTACTGTTTAGTTATCACTGATGATTACTCACGATTTTCATGGGTCTTCTTTTTAGGTACGAAGGACGAGACAGCTGCAAAGTTGATTGGGTTCTTAGACCAAGTCGAAAACTCCTATGGGACAAGGGTAAAACGTCTCAGGAGTGATAATGGGACAGAATTTGTAAGGTCTTGAACTCACGGATCTATCTAGACGCGACACCGTCCAACGAGTGCGGAATCCTCGTTAGCGGCTTGACGGTAAGATCACACGCACGGAACATGGAGACTACCACTATGTTTTACGAACAACGATGAACGTACCTACACTCTCTGATTACTAGTAAACTCGAGATCGCCTTTGCTTAATTACTCTTCGAAATTCTGCAAAAGTCTAATAATTATTCGAGTTAATCCTTAATTATAGTGACCATTTCGAGTTTGTCTGGGGACAAACTCGAACCAGGCCCAAGGCCCATTCGAATTTGTCCACATGACAAATTAGAATTAGACTTCATGCTAAATTTGAATTTACCCTAAATTCGAATTTCACATGTCAAACTTCTATTTGAATATATGTTTTAACTTATGTTTGAATTAATCTTTGGACTTTATGTTTGAACTTCTTGTAATACATTACACCAAGTTCAAACATACAAACAATAAATATCAAACACACAAAAACACATATGTCAAACACTAACCAATATTCAATATTACTTAATTTGACTTACACAAAATGCCAACTATACTTAGACTGCTATCGTCGCCCAAGGTGTACCAACAGACTCCCCCTTGACGATAGCTTCTAACTATTTACATTTTGATTAAGTACTCGAACCATATATACTACTTCCTGCATATAGACCTGTATCTATACATACTCTAACTATCTTCTGGAACTTTCTGGCTTCAGATCTCCATCCTTCATGAAACAAGATATGCTGATCATGTAGCTTCTTCAGATCGTCCTTCGATAGGTTTATTAAATGCAGTGGATCATACACTCTCAAAATAACTTTGTCCTGTGTATCCTCCATGACTGCTTCAGCTGTTTCATTATCGACATACCACCATTTCATGTTGCTTAAAACATTCTGTGGCATCGATTTCATTAGCACCTTTTTCAAGCACTTGAATGGTTTGTAAACCATTTTTGCCCATGGCTTTCCAGTATGAGGATCTATCCTTGACTCATCCTCAACTCTCTTCCCTGATCTCGGCTTGAGTCTCTCAAACTTTCCAGTTCTACCCTCTCTTCTGATTATCTTTGCGATTACCTCAGCATAAGGGTCATTTAAAATGTTGATCAATTCTTTCCAAGCTAACTCCTTCACCTCTACCTTCGGCAATGTGTTAAACACTTTAAGCGTACGCCTCAGGTACTAGAGTTGATCTCTCCTCTTAAGAATGAATAGCTGCAGTTCTCTGTCGAAGAACCAGCTGATAATACCTCCTGAGAGATTTTCTGCCTCCGGAATTCTCATCTTCTTCTTCATCTTTGGCTCAGCTTTCTTTTCTTCCTTACGAAACCAAAGGTTTAACAGTTCAGCTCTGCTAGGCTCTCTTTCAGCTTCCTCCAGTTCTGAATCGTTTACAGAGGCCAATTTGATATCATCTATATCGATCACATGTTGATCGTTATGCTCATATTGTTTAGTGATAGGTTGTGACTGAATGATTACTTCATCTACGTTGTCATCTTCATCTACCACAACCTCCTCATCAGATTTCCAATCACCTACATCTTCTGGCACAAATTCCCCTTCTTCCAGATCTTCCATCTCATCCTTAAAGTCAAAATCTAACACTTCTTCCTTAATATTCATTAAAGCTTCAATGATTTCGTTCATGTCGTTTTCCATAACCTTTGAGGAACTAGCCTCTCCTCCTTCAACTCCACTCAGGCTTGGCTCCCCCTGAATTTCAGCATGTTGCACAGCAGAAAAATCTACTGGCTCACTCTCTTTCGGTGCATCGGGATCATTGTCTTCGTCAACATCTCCCCTTCTTGGCTCGTCAGAATCCCTACAGCTTGTCTCCCCCTGAGCCTTTAGATTTTTCATTAATTGCTCAATAAGGGATCTCTTCGTGCGGATTTCAGCAGCCTGATCTGCAACAAACGTTTTCAGCTCAAGGTTCTCTTCTTCAATCTTTCCAACAAATTTCTTCAACTCTGCATTCTCTTTGTCAGCATTTTCATTATGCGCATGTATCTCGCCGATGGCTTTAGTTAACTGAAAAATTTGGACTTGTTGGAAGTCAACCTTGCTCCTGAGCTCAGAAAACCGTTGATTATCGGTGAAGGTTGATGAGGTGGATGGAATGGATTGGATGGGAGTAGGAATGATTGGTGAGGGAATGGATGTTTGAACAGGTGGTGGTGGTGGAATGGATGGTTGTGCTGATGGCTGAGCGGTTGGAATTTCTGGCTCAGAAACAGAGGCCGATGAAGCTCCCTGCATAAAACGATGCCTTTTGGCCCTATGCCTAGGCACCAAAGGAGTAGGATCCTCAGCCTCGAAGTCCAAGTCATCTGCATCTGAATCCCTCGATGCTCTTCTCCTTCTAGCTTCTTCATCAATCACCACTAACCTCGATCCATATGTGCCTATGAGAATAGACAGATCTTCTGTCGCTGTGGTTGGTGCCTCAACCTCTATTTCTTCTACTTCTTCTGACTCAGATTCTGAAGTTGTCAATGCTTGACCTGCTTCCTCAGGCATGTATTCCTCTATCTGTCGGTAAATTTCATCTTCATCTGGTGGTGGTTACAGAATATTTCCAATGAGCTCAGACGTTATCGTTTCATTTGCAAGAGGCCCCTGTGCCCATATTTCTTCCAATGTTTCTACCCTTGGATCAGATACGGGAGGTACACTTAAAGGACCAGCTTCTTCTGGCTCCTGCACTCGGCTTGTTGAAGGCCCAGTGGCCTGAGTCTGTGTGACTGATGGTCTTTGCCTCCTCCTTTGTTGCTGAGGCCTGGGCTGTTGCTGTTGCTGTTGTTTTTGCGGCTGCTGTGGAATTTGAACTTCCCCGGCCAGTTGGCACCTTCAGGGGCTTGAAAATCCGGATTAACCACTGCACCAAAAAGTGGTGCCTCCACTGGCCTAGCTAATGCCCCTCTATGAGCTTGACAATCTGCAAATATTCTTTTGTCAATCACAGCAACACTTTGAATTTTAGGTAATTGTGGCAGATTCGGCAGGAAATGTGGAATCAACATCATCACGAATCGTGGATATAACAAAAATCTTTCTCGTGCCGGAGCTATTATCTGATGAACAAACTCTGCAAAGAACATTTCTGAATAGCTGAACCTCTGATTGTAGACCAGCGCGATCATTCCCGACTGAATTTTCGACACAATATAATCAAATCATGCTTTCTTCGGAGCAAAGCACACCATGAAGACGTGTGCAAGATATCGCCACTGCCCGATTAAACCGCTCTTCATATATGAGGACTTTGCCACATCCAGGCTATAACCCATTCTGATGAACGCCGCTTGCCTGACTACTAACGGAAAGTCTATCGGCCCATTCTCTTGCTCTGAAGAGCCCAACTGCAGCACTCTGCGTAACACATCTGCTGAGAATACTAGGGGCTGTCCCGCTATCCTGGTCCTTAATATAGTCGGAGTGACTGTACAATCGACCTGCAAATGGTCCCAAAATTCACGAACATATTGGATCACTATCTGTACGTTATGCGAAAGGGCATATGAAATCCTCGAACCGGCCAAAAAATCCACCATTTGGCGGAATGCTTGAGCCTCAGGCAGCTCACGGTCCGGAGAAATGACCATATTATGTCACATCCTTGCTTCAAAACACGCTTGCTTATCCCAGGAATAATAATAAATACAAAAAGCTAAATAAAATATTACAATAAGTCTTGCACTACACATGCTTCAAGGTTACAGTACTAAGTTGCTAAAAACATCATAACATAAATAAAAGCAGCTACCCAAAACCCAAGGCATTATAAGCTATACCACAAGCTGAAAATGAGCTAAGTCCTCTGGGCAGATCAGATAATAGACCTAAGCAGAAGGTCCAGCTTGTTCTTTACCTTTTCCTGTAAAAATTGTGAATAGCAACTGTAAGCTAATGCTTAGTGAGTAAACAGATATTCATGAATGCATGTAAAATATGAGGCGAAAGTGCCTAAAAAGGCTGTTATGCTTGCTTGCTTGCTTGCTTGCTCATTTGCTTAATACCCAGAAAGAACGCTGCACAATTGAGACATTTCACGCAGAACGGAGATGCCACCACTATGGGTTTACCGCTGACAGATGATCAATCTGTAATGCGGGGCTAGCTACCCGCATAATGCTCAAGGGATAGTGGTGAACATCAGAATTGCTTGCTCGCTAAATATTATGCTTATGAGATGCACAAAGAAACGCTAACACAAAGTTTGCTGTATAGTATGCAGAACAATAAACAAATAGCAGATAAATATGCATATTAATAGATCAAATGTAAGATCCGGCTAAGCTGGGCATCACCTGTACCACAGTGTTCGCCTTCACTCACAAAAGTCTATTGAATTCCAAAGAAGTCACATAGAAGCAATTTATGTCTCAATTTCATATAAAACATGTAAACAAGAATAACTGTTACTCACAGTACTGAAAATGCTTTGAAATATTCTGAAATGCTTGCTCGGGCTTATTTACGCTTTAAATTGCTTTATAACGCTTGCTCTTGCTTATCTAGGCTTTTAATATATTCTGGCACTGGCTTTGACTCGCAACTGGGCTAAACGGCTTATGTATAATATCTGAAGTTCAATATTACAGAACATGTGCTAAATTAATATTGCTAGCTCAATATTTCAACATCTCTAAGCCATAACTTCTAGCTAAATATTTTGCTATTTATTTTGCTAATTTATGCGTTGTTCGTAAATTTTATCAATTAGATTCGAAATTTAGGGGTTAGATTCGAATCTGAGCATCAGATTCGAAGTCAGATTCGAATTTGAGTAACAAACTCGAAGTCAGACTCGAACTGGGTTAGATTCGAAGCCAGACTCGAACAGGGGAGGGGTTAGATTCGAACCTCATTCGAATCTGAGGATAGATTCGAGACCCATATCTCGAATCTAGCTCTATTCGAGTCTGTTCTTGGCATTTCGAGTCTGTTCTATACATACTCGAGTTTGTTCATAAACTACAGCTTTAAACATGCATTTTCAAGCCTCAAATCCACAAATAATCTAAGTAATAAGCCTCGGTTTAGTTATATTATACATTATCTATCATATTCTAGTAAAACCCATGTGAAATTAGCTTTAAATCACCTGTAAATGATAGACTCGAATCTCATATCTTCAAAACCGAAAATGCAGAAAAAGAAAAGATCGATTCTTACCTCAAATCCGTATGAAATCGTACATGCAATAGGAGATTCACGTAGTACTCTTCGAGGTCTTTCCGTTAACGTATAGAACACGGGATTTGGCCGGTCGGTTTGGGAGAAAAGCTAGAGAGAAGCTCAATTCTAGAGAGAGGAGCTCTGGAAAGGAATATGTCTTGCAAGAAATGAGAAAATGAACTCTCGGCTCCTATTTATACCAAACCTCGAAATTACATCATTTTACGCAAATTGCCCAAAATTACTTAAAATAAAAATGCAAATAAAAGGCAAGGTGTTATAGTATGAGCCCACCACGCTTGCACTTCGTCCTCGAAGTACCTAAGGCTCAAACAGATGCGGATATCGAACTCTCATGTCTTCCTCAGATTCCCAGGTCTGAGAAATTCTGTGAGGAGTCCTCCACTGCACCAACACCATTGCTACTTCTCTATTTCTCAGCTTCTTCATCTTTGTTTCTAGAATAACTTCAGGCTCGTCACATTGCAGTTTCTCGTTAATCTTGTAAGTTAGATGATCGGCCCACTTTTCTCTGTCATCTTCTTTGCACTTCCTAAGCTGCGAAACGTGAAACACGGGGTGTATGTTGGACAGTTCGCTCGGCAAGTCCAACAGATAAGATTGAGTTCCAACACGCTCGGTGATCTTGAAAGGACCAACGAATCGTGGTGCTAACTTGCCACGCTTGCCGAATCTGAACACACCTTTCATCGGCGAGACTTTTAATACAACATAGTCGTCCTTCTGGAATTCTAAAGGCTTATGGCGTCGGTCGTGATACGATTTCTGTCGAGATTGAGCAGTTTCTAAGCGTTGGCGGATAATTCTGATCTTGTCGTTAGTCTGTTGAAGTAGCTCGGGACCGGCGATTGGTGCTTCACCGGCTTCATGCCAACACGTATGAGTTCGGCACTTGCGTCCGTATAAGGCTTCGAAAGGTGCGGCTTTGATGGATGAGTGGTAACTATTGTTATAAGAAAACTCTGCTAACTGCAAGTGGTCGTCCCAATTACCGCTAAACTCGAGAACACATGCCCGCAACATGTCTTCAAGTGTAAGGATCGTGCGCTCACTCTGTCCATCAGGCTGCGGATGATATGTTGTGCTCATTCTGATCTTGGAGCCTAAACCATCTTGCAGTGCACTCCAGAACCTTGAAGTGAACCGGCTGTCGCGGTCGGAAACAATTGACAGAGGCACACCATGTCGAGTAACAATCTCGTCTATATAAATCTTAGCCAGCTTCTCTAGTGAGTAATTCTCGCGAATCGGAATGAAGTGCGCAACTTTGGTTAAACGATCCACGATCACCCATATTGCATCGTGCTGTCTCCGCGTAGTCGGAAGCTTCGTCACAAAGTCCATCGTTATGTGATCGAACTTCCACTCGGGAATCGGTAGAGGCTGTAGACTGCCATAAGGCTGCTGATGCTCCGCTTTGACTAATCGGCATGTAACACAATTATCGACATATTGGCCTACGTCTCTCTTCATACCGGGCCACCAATACTCGACTTTTAGATCGTTGTACATCTTGGTGCTGCCAGGATGTACCGAGAAGTTAGAACAGTGGGCTTCCGAAAGAATTTTCTGTCGAACATCACCAAATTTGGGAACCCAGACACGATTTTTGAAAAGCTTTAAGCCACGAGGGCTATCGGTTAAGAACTGAAGTTGCCCTTTCATGTCCTCAGAGTTGAGGTTTTCCCCTTTTAGGGCTTCGGCTTGAGCAACGAGAATTTCATCGATCAAAGTTGATGAAAACGAAGTATGAGTCAAGGTATAGAGACATTTAGCAGAGTAGGATTTACGACTCAATGCGTCGGCCACCACATTCGCTTTGCCAGGGTGATAAAGAATATCACAGTCATAGTCTTTGATGAGTTCCATGGAGCGTCGCTGGCGCATGTTGAGCTCCTTCTGGCTGAATATATACTTAAGGCTCTTGTGATCCGTATACAGCTGACATTTGGTGCCGTAGAGATAATGCCGCCATGTTTTCAACGCAAAAGTCACAGCAGCAAGTTCAAGGTCATGAGTCGGATGACTCTTTTCATGATCCTTAAGCTGGCGAGAAGCATATGCTATGACTCTCCTCTTTGCATCAAAACACACCCAAGCCCTTGATATGAAGCATCGCTGAAGACTACAAAGTCTTCATTACCTTCGGGTAAGGCCAGAATAGGCGCTTCGGTGAGTTTCTGTTTTAAAGTTCGAAATGCATTCTCTTGAGCTTCTTCCCAAATAAAGGGAACATTCTTGCGAGTAAGAGATGTAAGAGGCATGGCTAGTTTTGAGAAGTCCTTAATGAATCGACGGTAGTAACCCGCCAATCCCAAGAAACTTCGGATCTCAGTAGCTGATTTGGGAGCTTCCCAATTTTGAATGGCTTCTATCTTAGAAGGATCCACAGAGATTCCTTCACCAGATATCACATGACCAAGGAATTGTATCTGATAAGATAAAGAATTTGCAAATTAACGCTGAACATGAAATTTAAGAATAGTTAAGCTTAAAATGAATAAATCGAGATTGTAAGCACCTGTCGCAGCCAAAATTCACATTTAGAGAACTTGGCGTAAAGTCGCTCTTTGCGCAGCAACTCTAGCAGCTCTCTAAGATGCACAGCATGCTCAGCTTCGGTTTTCGAGTAGATGAGAATATCGTCTATAAAGACGATAACAGACTTATCAAGCATTGGTCTACAAACGCGGTTCATCAGATCCATGAACGCCGCAGGAGCGTTTGTAAGACCAAAGGGCATAACAAGAAACTCGTAATGCCCATATCTAGTACGGAAAGCTGTTTTGGGGACATCTTCTTCATGAACTTTGAGCTGATGATACCCAGATCTAAGATCGATCTTCGAGAAGTAACTGGCTCCCTGAAGCTGGTCGAAAAGATCGTCTATTCTGGGCAACAGATATTTATTCTTTATTGTTACCTTGTTCAACTCCCTATAATCAATGCACATCCGGAGAGTCCCATCTTTCTTCTTAACGAAAAGAACAGGAGCTCCCCAGGGAGATGAACTTGGTCGTATGAATCCCTTGTCAAGCAATTCTTGCAATTGCTTCATCATTTCTTGCATCTCTGCAGGTGCAAGTCTATAAGGGGCTCGAGCAATCGGTGCCGCGCCGGGCACTAAATCAATTCTGAACTCCACGTGACGGTCTGGTGGGAGTCCAGAGATGTCTTCGGGAAAGACATCGGGAAACTCGGAGGCTATCTGTACCTCGGCTAAAGTTTTCTTTTCAGACTTAGCATCTATTGCATATGCTAAGTATGACACGCAACCCTTAGCTATATGTTTCCTAGCTTTGACTACAGAAATTAAACATAAGTCACCTTTCTTTCTGTCACCATAGATGCAGATACTGCGGCCATCCGGTGTAGTGAGCTTTATCAACTTCTTCTTGCAGACAATGTTGGCGTCATGATGATCAAGCCAATCCATACCGACGATGACGTCGAATTCGTGAAAGTCCATCGGGATAAGGTCCAGTTGGAAGGTACAGTTGTCGAGCAAAATAATGCAGTCACGGTAAATTTTATCGGTAGACACACTTACATTACTAGCCATTTCAATATCAAAGATAACAGGTAGAGTAGTCGGTGCAATTCCAAGTTTAGATGCAAATGAATTTGATATGAAGGAACGGTTGGCTCCTGAATCAAAAATAACTCTAGCAGGTACGGAGTTAACGAGAAACATACCAGATACCACATCTGGTATTTCCTTTGCTTGCTCAGCCGTGATTTGGAATGCGCGATTCTGACTCCTAGTTGGCTCGTTACGGCGACTGGAACCTCCACGCGATGCGCTATGTCGGGCTGGTTGATTCTGTCTTTGTTGATGATATTGTTGCTGAGGTCGGTATTGCTGCTGCTGCTGCAATCGTGGATGATGTTCTGCACTTGGGTAAACTATGCTGAACGGATGCGTGCATGCATGCTCATTATGTCCAGGGCGTAAACAGTTGTTGCAAACTTTAACTTTGTTAGGACATTCTTCACTGCTATGTCCTATTTCGTTGCACACATAGCACCTCACATCATTGGGGTTACAACGCCCAATGTGTGACTTCTGGCAGCGGCGACACTGCCTCGGCTCGGAATGCACCGCATAAGATCGAGATTGCTGCGCCGGAGGAGAGCTGAACTGTCGGTACTGAAACTGCTGTGGCTGAGAATATCTGGATGAAGATCCAGAATAGCTTCCGGTGCGCGATTTCTTGGGCGGTGATGGACATGTCGGGTTAATAGAGGAAGTAGGAATTCCTCCAGCTCGAATAAAATCCTGCTCGAGAATTCGAGCAGCTTCAACACAGTCAGCATAGTTGGTATATCCCCGGTGCTTCAAGAACTTCTGATATTCAGGATGCAGACCCATCAGAAAACGGTCGATCTTTCGCTCTTCAGTAGCGACTTGATAGTCAGACAGCAAGCTTAGTCGGGTGAATTCAATCTCATACTCAGTCACCGATTTGGTTCCCTGAGTAAGAGACATCAGCTTCTCTTCCAAACGCTTCTTTTCATCAGCTGGGCAGTACTGACGAAAGAAAATAACCTTAAATTCATCCCAAGATAGGGACTTAATCCAGTTGGCTCCGTGCATGTTTTCCTGAGATCTCCACCACATAACAGCGCCACCCTCGAACAGTGTAGTAGCAAAGCTGACCTTGGATGCTTCAGCACAGTCGCTGATGAGAAAAATCCGCTCAATGCCAGTGATCCACTCAAGTGCTTCGATCGAATTTGCAGCACCCTTAAAAGGTTGAGCTCCGCAAGCCTTAAAGTAACGGAAGTTGCAGCCCTTAGGAGGGACTACAGGGGTTTCCTCCTCGTCGGTGTCGTCGTTGTGGCGTGCAGTGTCACCATACTGTTGTTTCCTACGTTCTTCTCTACGCTTAGTTTCGGCTTCATCACGAGCACGAAACTGATCTTGTAAGAACTTAGCTTGACGCTCGTTGTTCTCATTAAGCATTGTTTGCATTATTTGCATGATCTGTTCAGGAGTGAGTCCACCTCCAGCTCCTTCACCAGATCCAGACATGTTCTGAAATTATATAAATAATACTTGCATAAGAATAGGCATAACTCCTATTCTACCCCATTTCCCAATTCCTAAAGCAAAGTCAAAGCCTATCTCAGGTCAAGTTAAAGCCTAGACATTCGAAGCTAATATCTTTGCTTAAAAGTTTGAGTCCAAGTGTTATTGCTAACACTTGAATCCCTCAAACTAATGCTCTGATACCATCCTGTCACATCCTTGCTTCAAAACACGCTTGCTTATCCCAGGAATAATAATAAATGCATAAAGCTAAATAAAATATTACAATAAGTCTTGCACTACACATGCTTCAAGGTTACAGTACTAAGTTGCTAAAAACATCATAACATAAATAAAAGCAGCTACCCAAAACCCAAGGCATCATAAAGCTATACCACAAGCTGAAAGTGAGCTAAGTCCTCTGGGCAGATCAGATAATAGACCTAAGCAGAAGGTCCAGCTTGTTCTTTACCTTTTCCTGTAAAAATTGTGAATAGCAACTGTAAGCTAATGCTTAGTGAGTAAACAGATATTCATGAATGCATGTAAAATATGAGGCGAAAGTGCCTAAAAAGGCTGTTATGCTTGCTTGCTTGCTTGCTTGCTCATTTGCTTAATACCCAGAAAGAACGCTGCACAATTGAGACATTTCACGCAGAACGGAGATGCCACCACTATGGGTTTACCGCTGACAGATGATCGATCTGTAATGCGGGGCTAGCTACCCGCATAATGCTCAAGGGATAGTGGTGAACATCAGAATTGCTTGCTCGCTAAATATTATGCTTATGAGATGCACAAAGAAACGCTAACACAAAGTTTGTTGTATAGTATGCAGAACAATAAACAAATAGCAGATAAATATGCATATTAATAGATCAAATGTAAGATCCGGCTAAGCTGGGCATCACCTGTACCACAGTGTTCGCCTTCACTCACAAAAGTCTATTGAATTCCAAAGAAGTCACATAGAAGCAATTTATGTCTCAATTTCATATAAAACATGTAAACAAGAATAACTGTTACTCACAGTACTGAAAATGCTTTGAAATATTCTGAAATGCTTGCTCGGGCTTATTTACGCTTTAAATTGCTTTATAACGCTTGCTCTTGCTTATCTAGGCTTTTAATATATTCTGGCACTGGCTTTGACTCGCAACTGGGCTAAACGGCTTATGTATAATATCTGAAGTTTAATATTACAGAACATGTGCTAAATTAATATTGCTAGCTCAATATTTCAACATCTCTAAGCCATAACTTCTAGCTAAATATTTTGCTATTTATTTTGCTAATTTATGCGTTGTTCGTAAATTTTATCAATTAGATTCGAAATTTAGGGGTTAGATTCGAATCTGAGCATCAGATTCGAAGTCAGATTCGAATCTGAGTAACAAACTCGAAGTCAGACTCGAACTGGGTTAGATTCGAAGCCAGACTCGAACAGGGGAGGGGTTAGATTCGAACCTCATTCGAATCTGAGGATAGATTCGAGACCCATATCTCGAATCTAGCTCTATTCGAGTCTGTTCTTGGCATTTCGAGTCTGTTCTATACATACTCGAGTTTGTTCATAAACTACAGCTTTAAACATGCATTTTCAAGCCTCAAATCCACAAATAATCTAAGTAATAAGCCTCGGTTTAGTTATATTATACATTATCTATCATATTCTAGTAAAACCCATGTGAAATTAGCTTTAAATCACCTGTAAATGATAGACTCGAATCTCATATCTTCAAAACCGAAAATGCAGAAAAAGAAAAGATCGATTCTTACCTCAAATCCGTATTAAATCGTACATGCAATAGGAGATTCACGTAGTACTCTTCGAGGTCTTTCCGTTAACGTATAGAACACGAGATTTGGCCGGTCGGTTTGGGAGAAAAGCTAGAGAGAAGCTCAATTCTAGAGAGAGGAGCTCTGGAAAGGAATATGTCTTGCAAGAAATGAGAAAATGAACTCTCGGCTCCTATTTATACCAAACCTCGAAATTACATCATTTTACGCAAATTGCTCAAAATTACTTAAAATAAAAATGCAAATAAAAGGCAAGGTGTTATATATTATGCTTTTGAACAAAAATTCTATCTGCCATATCTGCACAATAAAGTATATAACATATTAGAATTATCAATATAAACATATACTTGTTGAAATTCAAATTTGTTTTATTTTGAGCTTATGTAAGTTCAAAATCCAACACTCATGAATTTCTACAAGTTTGGTTAAATTTTAAGCAAATAATTCGAATTTAATGATAAATTCGAATAACAAATTCGAAACAACCCTATTTCGAATTTATTGGCTTCTTCGAGTTTAACGACAAACTCGAAGCCACGAACAAATTCGAAACCATGATCAAATTCGAAGATGTCGGTATGTGTAACAACAAAAATTCAAGATTTCAACCATTTTAGACTTAAAAACTTACATCCATTAGTCCTAATAGGTCCTAATCAAAGATATTTGTAACTAATTTGATGTTTCACCGGTTCAAACTTTGTTATTTTGAAATACAAAGTTCACACCATTGAAACCTCAAAATCAGTTGATTTTGGCTCAAATTGAGTTTAAAACACCCTAAATCTTGTACAATGATGTTGATTATACCTAGATTTGTTAGGAATCTCGAACACAAACGGACAAAAACTTGACAAATAGTGAAAAACTCGAAGTCGGTAAAGTCGAAGCTTAAACTCGAAATCTCTCAGAATAAAGTCGAAGTACTAAAATCGAAGGTAGGTGAATAACGAATGTCAGTGTTGACCTATTTATACTAACCACCTTCGAGTTTGTAATCTCCTTCGAGTTTACTGCCAAACTCGAAGTCCTTGCCAAATTCGAATACACATTCGAAATTGATTTAAACTCGAATTTAACTTGAAAATTTTGAAAATTTCAAAAATCTTTGAATTAAATTCAACTTTTCCAACTTTTTCGAGTAACAGAATAAACTATGCAAAATCATTTAGCCTAAGCCCAAGATTTTCACGCAGTGTTTATTTTATTCAACTAAGAATGCACCCTCAGTAACTTTGACCTTTTTCCTAAAATTAAAAAATTAAAATTTAAAAAAAAATAAAATAAAATAAAATAAAATAAATTAATAAAGTAAAATTAAAATTTTGAACAAAAATTTTAAACTTAGACTAATCTATCTTAAATTTAATATTTACAATCTATACTTAACATTTAACAGAATATTTTTGACGAGTATAGTCAAAGAAAGGTTCAATCAGATAGCGGTGTCGAATACGCACTTTCAGTATTTTACTTTCACACTTAGGAATTTTTTGATTCCTTTGATTGTTTGTCGTGACATACATTTCTAGCCGATTGTTGGTATTATTTTTCCTTTAAACATGTTACACTTCGGAATATCCCTTGGCCTTTTTATTTATCAACAAAAATTATCTTACGTGACTCATACTTAGACATACTTTTATGATCAAGGCATACACACAATGATTATAACCTTTTGGTATTGCAAACTTTCTTTAAAAGGCAAACGTCGGACACAGGTCTGTATTTACATACAACAAAGTGTCTTAGTTTGTCTTAAGGTTTATTTTTAAAGCAAACAAGATAGCGGTGACAGGTCTGTACCGACGTACAACAAAGCAACTTATCTTGCTAACTCGAGTCAAACCAGAGGCAACAGGTCTGTACTTACGTACAACAGAGTTACTTGTTTTGACTCTTAACTTAGTATGATTTTTCTATTCTTTCCATTTCTTTAAGATGTATCTGATGTTGCTATACATCCCCAGAAAGTTTGCATACCTCATTTAGAATCAATGTCTGTATGTCTCTAACATAAAAATTAAGACCAATTGGTCATACATCTAAGTTAGTGGCACGTTTGACTTTTTCTTGAATATTTTATTAGTCTTGAGACTCCCTATATGTATTATACTGGATAATGTATAACACTTAGAATTTTTAGTTGCATTATGTGTGAAAGTTAAACACTTAGAGATTGTAAAGACTGTGCTAATTTTCGTCACTTTGAACCTATGTATCTAAGACTTAACTCATTTTCTGATATTCTCTTTTTTTGAACTTTTTATGGTGTTCTCTCTTTTTTATTTTGTTTTTCATAAATAAGAGTAAGAAATAAAAATAACCTACTAACTTACTATAAAAGGAAAATATCCTAAGCTACTAAACTTACTATAAAAAGAAAGAAAAGCTACTGCTATAAAAGGAAATAAAACTTTACTAAGGTCAACTCACTCTAGATTACGCATTCCGTTTAGTTGAATCAAATCCTCAAAACGTGCTCAAAAGCTTTGGTAAATAAATCTGCATTATTATCATCCGTTGCCACTTTTACCAGCTTGATTAAGTTCTTTTTAGCACAATCACGTATAAAATGGTGTCTTATGTCTATGTGCTTGGTTTTATTATGTTTAACTGGATTATTAGTTATTGCAATTGTTAACTGGTTATCTATCCTAATAGGAGTATGAGTATAAGTCAAACTGTAATCCCGCAATTGTAGTTGTATCCACAGAATCTGTGAACAGCAACTACCAACAGCAACATATTCGGCCTCACACGTTGACACGGCTACCGAAGTCTGTTTCTTGCATTGCCAGGAAACCTAGGAACTGACAACCTCCAGTTGTTGACTTGCGAGTCAAGCTACATCCTCCATAGTCTGAATCAGTGAACGCCTCCAATTCCAGATCGCCCTCCGCGTGATACCAAAGTCCCATCTTTGGTTTCGACTTGAGGTATCGTAGACTCCGCTTCACAGCTTTCATGAGCATCTCTTTCGGATTAGCTTGAAACCTAGCACAAATACAAACAGCAAACATTATATCAGGTATAGAAGCAGTTAAATACATAAGTGACCCAATCATGACCCGATATAATGTCGGATCCACATCGGTATCACTTTCTGTACCCGGTCCGAGATTATGATTCACTTGATTCGGCGTGCTGAATTGAGCTGTCAGCTTGGTTCCTTCCATCCCGAAGCGCTCTAAGATGTCATAGACATACTTCTTCTGATGAATGAACATGCCCTCCTTCGTTTGTTTGACTTGCAAACCCAGAAAGAAGCTTAACTCACCCATTGCACTCATCTCAAACTTTGACTTCATCACCTTTCCAAAATCAGTGCACATCTGCTCGTCTGATGATCCAAAAATGATATCATTGACGTACACTTATACCAGGATGAAATGTTCTCCTTTTCGCTTCACGAACAGTGTACTGTCTATTATCCTCTTTCAAACCCGTTTTCTAAAAGATGGTTGGATAGAGTCTCGTACCACGCCCTCGGTGCTTGATGCAATCCTTACAAAGCCTTATCTAACCGATATACTATGTCTGGATATTTCGGATCTGTAAACCTGGGCGGCTGTTCCACATATACCAGTTCCTTCACTTTCCTATAAAGGAAAGCACTCTTAAATTCTAGTTGATAAACTTTGAAACCCTTGAAAGAAGCAAAAGCCATAAACAAACGAATTGCTTCCAACCTTGCTACTGGCGCGAACACTTCATTGTAATCGATACCTTCCTCTTGGTTGAAACCCTTTACCACCAGTCTTGCTTTGTTGCGAGTGCCTATACCCCGATCGTCTCTTTTGCACTTAAAAACCCATTTGGTTCCTATTGCTATTTCTCCTCGAGGTAACGGAACTAACTCCCACACTTCTAGTTTCCTGAATTGTGACAGTTCTTCCTGCATCGCTTCAACCCAAGAGTTGTCTTTTAGTGCCATTTGCACGTTTTTCGGCTCTAATTGCGAGATAAAGCATGAATAGAGGCAGGTGGCCTCGGAGTCATTTATCATCGACAACAACACTGTGTTGTTATTTAAACTACTACTAGTCCTCACACCAGCATTAGGACTTCCTATGATGCTTTCAATAGGATGATTCTTGTTGATCCTAGATGTCTCTATCTCGTCAACTCTCAGATTATCTCCTAAATTTGATCCTATCTCTCCTAACGGGGGAACGACTTCAGACTCCACATTTTCTTCCTCATGGACATTGTCTTTAGAGGCTGAATTTGTAGTCTGATTTTCGTTTGTAGGCGCTTCAGAATCAGTAACTTCTGGAGATCTATCTTCAGTTGATGTAGGCTCAAATGTTGATTGAAAAGTGGTCCTCGGAAAGCTACGACCCTCATCATTCAGATCTAATGACGACGTGTCCTTTTCGATTGTTCCTGCATTTTCATCCAAAGGAATGTTAAATGACTCAAACAATATGTCATAATCAAATATCCATTCCGGACCAGTTTGGGGTTCATGTGTATAACTTGTGACTTCAATGTTATACACAATCTCTACTGTACAATTTGATTTATTAAAAACCCTTTTATTTGGTGAATTCGGCACATAACCTAGGAAGTATCCTTCGTCAGCCTTTTCACCAAACTTTGGTTGATGTTTTGTTTTCATTAAAGTACATGGTACCCCAAAAGGTTCGAAGCCAGTTAAATTTGGTGGCCGCTTATTCAAAACTTCATAACATGTTTTGTTCAATGATTTGACAGTAAGGACCCGGTTTAAAACATGGCACGCCGTATTCACTGCCTCCCCCCAAAACATGGTAGGAAGCTTTGAATCCGATAGCATGGTCCTTGCTGCCTCAATAAATGTCCTGTTTTTCTGTTCGGCCACCCCATATTGCTGTGGCTCATAAGGTGCACTAAATTGATGCACTATGCCCTTTGATAGGCAATATACACCAATTACTGTGTTTTTAAACTCTTTTCCATTATCACTTCGAATTCGTTTAACCCTTGTTCCATATGAATTTTCCACTTGGTCTAAGAACCCGATGAGCTTGGCAGCCGTCTCGTCCTTTGTACCTAAAAAGAAAACCCAAGAAAGACATGAGTAATTGTTAGTAATAACTAAACAATACCAACTACCACCTATACTCCTTTTGTTGATTGGTCCGAAAGGTCCATATGCAAAAAATCGAATGTGGCAGCGATGGAGTTCTGAGCCTTGGACTTGTGTGCCTTCTTGTGTTGATTTCCTTTCTTGCAAGGTAGACACTTATCCTCGAACTGAAAACTCTTCATAGGAACACCTTGCACCAATCCATTTTTCGTGATGTAGTTCATTTTCCTTAGGTGCAAGTGTGCCATGCGTCTATGCCACAAAACCGACTCAGTCTCTGAAGCTTTAGATAACAGGCATATTGGTCCCATTGAAGATTCCGGCTTGTTCATGTCGAGCATGTACAGGTCATTCTTCCTTGGAGCCTTCATCAGTATCCTCTCTTCAGGTACTTTGAACCCCGGTTTTAGCACTAACGCCTCAGTATCAGTAAATAGTACTGAGTTCTTCTTATCACAGATTTGAGATACACTAATGAGATTATGAACCAGTTTATCAACGTGATAAACTTGATCCAATTTGATAGTCCCATTAGTGACCACTCCAGTACCAGTGATATTTCCTCCTTTATTGCCAGCGAATGATACAAATCCCCGATTCCCTCCCTTGAAGTCTGCAAGTAGACTTCTTTCCCATGTCATGTGCCTGGAGCAACCACTGTCGACGAACCATTTTTTGTTTGGACCTGTAGTTATCTCCTGCACATGAAAGAAAATAGGTTAGTTCTTACGGGGAACCCAAGCCATAACTGACTTGGTAATACCATTCTCGTCCACATACTTAAACTCTTTCAAATACCCATCTCTCCTTTCAGCTGACTTGGGTCTTTGAACTAGAGTCTGTTGTGGTGCCGAGTGATTTAAGTTCACTCTCTGCCTTTGTGTAGGCATTTGCTGTGGAGCTCTTGAATAATCACGATTATATGGCAATTCCGATTGATATCCCTGAGCTCTACCTGGTGTTTGATGTCTTACAGGAGTGTGTGACCTAACGGAGTGTAAGCTTTGCTAGGTGTTGTACTCCTATAATTTTGTTGTGGTCCTGACCTAGATTGATTAATGACTCTATTTGGTGAATTAGTCCTAATCACTTCTTTTGGTCGACTTGACGCAGGCATTTGTTTCACAGCAGATTTTGGTACAGCTTGCACAGTTTTCTCGGTATTCTGAGAACTACTAGTGCTTGCAACACTTTGAGAAGGCTTGACTTGTTCTGGATTTCCTGTCTTAGGTGTATTATCCACTTCCTATGCGGACAGCTAGAAGCAACATGCCCCCTTTCGTGACATCTAAAGCAAGACATTTTGTCAATTGACTTTTTGTGTGTGCCCTTTGACTTAGGTGTCTCACTAGTGTCTTGCTATTTTGGTTCAACTATAGGGACTGGTTCATCCTCCTGATAATTAAAGTCAATTTTGTGTTGTCCTACAGGTTTATCACTAGAGGATGGCACAATTTTAACTTTCTTAATCTTGGTAGTATTAGCAGTCACATTAGTTTCATTTTCCTTTGCACTTTCAGACACTGATTCCTGAATTTCCTCTGATTCAACTGATTTCTCAGTTTTCTCCTGAGTTTGAGGTACATAGTTATCGTTGAAAGGTGGAGGACTCTCATGATATCCTAGACCCACAGGCTTCTTAGACTAACGCTGTGCATCTAAGATTTTCCCTAGGTTAAGAGATGAGTTCCTAAACTTTTCATGCTTACTGTTGACCTCAGCTACCTTTACCTTAGACTCGGCTAGCTCTACTTCTTTGGATTTAAGCTCCTTGGTTAATGCCTCAACATGTTCATACATGAGTTCTAATCTAACACACTGTTTGCTCAGTTTGTCCTTTAGAACTATAACATCCTGTATCAGCCTTAAGCTTATCCCTAAGATCTTGCTTTATATCGACTAGGCTAGCATTATCTGATTTTAACGATTCATTTTGAGCAGATATGGTTTGATGTGATTCTAGTACTAAATTTATCCTATCGTTAGACGTAGCACATAAAACACACAAATCATGGAAAAGAGAAAAGTTCAGAGTTACCTTGGAATGATCTGATTCCACGTTGGCCATCTGTGCGGCAAACTCCAGAATTGTCTGATCAGCTGACTTTTCTACCCACATCGGACAGCTTTCATTCTGACTGCTGTCCCCTGTGATTTCCTCTGCCCCATCACTTCCAGTCTCAGTCACTTCAGCCATAAAGGCTCTAGCATGCGATTCTGGATGTGTACTCCAGTCATAAGTTCCGTCTAGCTGTCTGTCTGATGTAACATTTGATAACCGTCCAGCTATATTCGCCTGACTAGTTGAACTACTCGGCAGATATCGCCCTTGCGATTGATTCTGATACTGTCCCTGTTGATTCTGATACTGTCCCTGGTAGTTCTCTACTTTAGGTCTCTGACACTCTCTAGCAAAGTGTCCTAACCCCTGACAGTTGTAACATTTAACCTTGGACTTATCGAATCGAATCTTATTGTTACTAACATTCAGATTTCTACCCGTCCTTTTGATGAACCTTAACTCTCTGAGTTACCATGGCCAGTTGCCATTGCAGATCCATCTCTTCAAGATCATCAGGGTCTACCTGATCGTAATCCTCATCCCAAAGTGCAGGATCGTTGATTTTTCCCTGAACGCAATTGCTGTAAGCGGCCACGAATGAAGCCAACAGATTCAGATGGTCTTCAGCCGATTTTGCACTCATAGGCATCTTTGAATATCCTTGAGATGTAGATGCCGTAGTAGCCTGATGCTGCTTTTCTTTTGGTCTAGCAAACCCTAAGAAAGCCCTACTTAGTGAATCTTCTGTCTCAGCCGGTGACGACGTCTCTCCCGAGAAGAATGCTGTAGCGGTCTTCAATTCAGTTGCCACTGAAGGCTTTGATTTCCCAAAATACATAGCAGGATCTTGAACTTGGTCATAATCTGTTTCCTTCTTCAGCAACTCAAAATGATATGCCCTCAGCGTTCTGATAACATTATCAAGAGTCAGAGTCTATAATTTATCTTCATCATGCTTTATTAAGGCCACATACATCTCCCATTTGGCCGGTAAAGCATCCAGAATTTTGTTAATCTTCTCCGTTTCACTATACTCTACGTCGTGGCTGTCTAACTCAGTTAGCAAATGATAGAATCGTGTGATGGTCTCATCCAGCTTTTCGTTCTTCAATGCTTTGAAGATTGCAAACTGCTGCTTGAGCATTTCCATTCGATTCTTTCTAACCCTCGGGTTACCTTCACACCATTTCTCTAATGCATCCCACAGCTCTTTTGCTGTCTTCTGATTATGGAAGGTGTGCAAGATCTCCTGAGGTAACGTCATACGAATGATAGCGAATGCACGGTTTTCTGCTTCATACAGCTTTTTGTCGTCGTCTTTCATCTTAGAGTAAGTCACAACCTTTTGTCGACCTTCGACCTCAGCTTTAGGTGGAATGTATCCTTCGTCGATACAGATCCACATTCGCATATCATTAAATCTCGTGAAGTCGGCAAACCGATCCTTCCACCAGTAATAATCCTCAATTTTTATTAACTTCGGTGGTGAATTCTCCTTTCCAACCTCGTGATCCATCTCCATAAACCTCTGCAGACTTGACATTGTTTCAAATATAGTTGAATTCAAACTTAATTAATTTAATTCGAAATTAATTTAAATTAATTCTTTCGAATTAAGGTAAATTCGAATGTAACTAAATTTAAACCTATTTGGAGTTAAATTCGAATATAAGTTTTAAATTCAGCTAAATTCGAAATTAATGACAAAGTCGAAGGGTCAATACTCTCGAAACCCCAACTAAATTCGAATGTCCAGTAAACTCGAAAAGCCAAGTAAACTTGAAAGTCCAAACATCGATTTTAGTGTAAAATCGAAATCCAAGCAAATTCGAATTGGCCAAATTCGAATCAAACTGTATGGAAACTTGAAAGGAGCGTATTTTGGTCAAACTTGAAATTGTAGAAAACAATAATACTTCCTTACTAAACTCGAGCGCCGCAAATTCGAAAAACGGCTAATACTTTGAGTTTTTCAAGTTTTTCAGATTAAATCAATATTTTTACAAGTAAAAATACTGATTTTGGTCAAAAACTTGAACTACAACAAAGTATTTCCCGAAATCTAATTTGATAAGCTCGAAAAACCTCAAAAATCGTGATATAAACCGTCCAAAACGTCAAGAAACCTAGGATGTATGCTTATGAACACGAAGAACACTAAGAACACCCCGTAGGCTCTGATACCAATTGTAAGGTCTTGAACTCACGGATCTATCTAGATGCGACACCGCCCAACGAGTGCGGAATCCTCGTTAGCGGCTTGACGGTAAGATCACACGCACGGAACACGGAGACTACCACTATGTTATACGAACAACGATGAACGTACCTACACGATGATTCTCTCCGAAAACACTCTCTGATTACTAGTAAACTCGAGATCGCCTTTGCTTAATTACTCTTTGAAATTCTGCAAAAGTCTAATAATTATTCGAGTTAATCCTTAATTATAGTGACCATTTCGAGTTTGTCTGGGGACAAACTCGAACCAGGCCCAAGACCCATTCGAATTTTCCACATGACAAATTCGAATTAGACTTCATGCTAAATTCGAATTTACCCTAAATTCGAATTTCACATGTCAAACTTCTATTTGAATATATGTTTTAACTTATGTTTGAATTAATCTTTGGACTTTATGTTTGAACTTCTTGTAATACGTTACACCAAGTTCAAACATACAAACAATAAATATCAAACACACAAAAACACATATGTCAAACACTAACCAATATTCAATATTCTTTAATTTGACTTACACAAAATGCCAACTATACTTAGACTGCTATCGTCACACAAGGTGTACCAACAGAATTCAAAAACACAGTAATTGGTGTATATTGCATATCAAAAGGCATAGTGCATCAATTTAGTGCACCATATGAGCCACAACAAAATGGGTTGGCAGAACTTGAAAAACAGGACTTTGATTGAGGCAGCAAGGACTATGCTCTTGGATTCAAAGCTTCCTACCATGTTTTGGGGGGGGGGGGGGCAGTGAATACCGCTTGTCATGTTTTAAATGGGGTCCTTACTGTCAAATCATTGAACAAAACCTGTTATGAAGTTCTGAATAAAGGACCACCAATTTTAACTGGCTTTGAACCGTTTGGGGTACCGTGTATGTTAATGAAAACAAAACATCAACCTAAGTTTGGTGAAAAGGCTAACGAAGGTTATTTCCTAGGTTATGTGCCTAACTCACCAAACAAAAGGGTTTTTAACAAATCAAATGGTACGGTAGAGATTGTGTATAACATTGATGTAACAAGTTATACACATGAACCCCAAACTGGTCCAGAATGGATTTTTGATTATGACAAACTGTTTGAATCATTTAACATTCCTTTGGATGGAAATGCAGGTATAATTGAACATGACTTATCGTTATTAAATCTGAATGATGACGGTCAAGGTTTTCCAAAGACGAGCATTCCATCAACTTCTGAGCCTACTAAGACAGAAGATGTGTCTCCAGCAGAGAATGATTCTGAGTTGCCTACAAACGAAAATCAGGCTACAAATTCTAACTCCGAGGACAGTGATCATGAGGAAGAGAATGTAGCATTTGAAGTCGTTCCCCCGTTAGGTGAAATAGGATCAAACTTAGGAGATAATCTTAGAGTCGATGAGATCGAAACATCAAGGATTAATAAGGATCATCCGGTTGAGAGCATCATAGGAAATCCGAATGTTGGTGTGAGGACTAGGAGTAGTTTGAGTAACAACTCATTGCTGTTGTCGATGATTAATGGCTCTGAGGCCTTTCACACTTGCCTGTATTCATCTTTTATCTCGCAAGTAGATCCGAAGAATGTGCAAATGGTACTGAGAGACAATTCTTGGGTTGAAGCGATGCAAGAAGAACTGTCACAATTCAGAAAACTTGAAGTGTCGGAATTAGTTCCGTTACCTCGAGGAGAAGTTACAATAGGAACCAAGTGGGTTTTTAAGTGCAAGAGAAATGATCGGGATGTTGTGACTCGCAACAAGGCAAGACTTGTAGTAAAGGGTTTCAACCAAGAGGAAGGAATCGATTACAATGAGGTGTTTGCACCAGTGGCAAGGCTTGAGGCAATCCATTTGTTTCTAGCCTTTGCATCCTTCAAAGGATTTAAAGTCTATCAGTTGGATGTAAAAAGTGCATTCCTCTATGGCAAAGTGAAAGAACTGGTGTACGTTGAACAACCGCCCGGGTTTACAGATCCAATGTATCCAGACAGAGTGTATTGTCATGATAAGGCTCTGTATGGACTAGATCAAGCACCAAGGGCGTGGTATGAGACACTATCTACTCATCTTTTGGACAATGGGTTTGAAAGAGGGAGAATTGATAGTACACTATTTGTGAAGAGAAAGGGTGAACAATTCATCTTGGTACAAGTGTACGTTGATGATATCATTTTCGGGTCATCGGACGAGTAGATGTGCAAAGATTTCGAAAAGGTGATGAAGTCTAAGTTTGAGATGAGTGCTATGGGAGAGCTGAACTTCTTTCTGGGTTTGCAAGTCGAACAGAGGAAGGAGGGTATGTTTATCCATCAGACGAAGTATGTCTACGATATTCTAGAGTGCTTCGGGATGGAGGGGACAAAGCTGACTGCTCACTTTAGCATGCCGATTCAAGTGAATCACAATCTTGGACCGGGTACAGAAAGTGATACTAATGTCGATCCGACTTTATATCGGGCCATGATCGGGTCACTCATGTATTTAACTGCTTCTAGACCTGACATAATGTTTGTTGTGTGTATTTGTGCTAGGTTTCAAGCCAATCTGAAAGAAATGCATATGAAAGCTGTGAAGCGGATTCTGAGATACCTCAAGTCGAAACCGAAGCTGGGACTTTGGTATCACGCGGATGGTGATATGGAATTGGAAGCTTTCACGGATTCAGACTATGGAGGTTGCAGCTTGAATCGAAAGTCAACAACTGGAGGTTGTCAGTTCCTTGGAGGGAGACTCGTATCCTGGCAATGCAAGAAACAGACTTCGGTAGCCGTGTCAACGTGTGAGGCCGAATATGTAGCTGCTGGTAGTTGCTGTTCACAGGTTTTGTGGATACAACAACAATTGCGGGATTACGGTTTGACTTATACTCATACTCCTATTAGGATAGATAACCAATCTACTATTGCTATAACCAATAATCCAGTTAAACACAGTAAAAGAAAGCACATAGACATAAGACATCATTTTATACGTGATTGTGCTGAAATGAACTTAATAAAGCTGGTAAAAGTGGCAACAGAAGATAATAATGCTGATTTATTTACTAAAGCTTTTGATAAGTCACGTTTTGAGTTGTTAGTTCGACTAAACGGTGTGCGTAATCCTGAGTAACTTGACCTTAGTCTATTTTGTTTCTTTTTAATAATAAGTTAGGAGTTAAGTAGAATTTATTTCCTTTTATAGTAAGTTAGTAAATTACTTTATTAGCTTACTCTTACTTATGAAAAACAAAAGAAAAAAGAGAGAAAACCATAAAAAGCTCAAAAAAAAGAGAATATTAGAAAATTGAGTTAAGTCTTAGAGACATAGGTTCAGAGTGACGAAAATTAGCACAGTCGATACAATCTTTAAGTGTTAAACTTTCACACATAATACACCTTAAACTCTAAGTGACATACATTTTCTAGTTTGATGTGTTGGTAGGCATAATACACAAAGGGAATCTCAGAAGCTAATAAAATACTCAAGAAAAAGTCATATGTGTAACTAACTTAGAAGTATGACCAAATGGTCTTAATTTTTATGTTAGAGACATACAGACAATGATTCTAAATGAGGTATGCAAATTTTCTGGGGGATGTATAGCCACATCAGATACATCTTAAAGAAAAGAAAAGAAAAGAAAATTTTTATAGTAAGGAGAGAGTCAAAACAAGTCACTCTGTTGTACGTATGTACAAACCTGTTACCTCTGGTTTGACTCGAGTTAGCAAGATAAGTCGCTTTGTTGTACGTCAGTACAGACCTGTCACCGCTGTCTTGTTAGCTTTAAATAAACTTTCAGACAAACTAAGACACTCTGTTGTATGTAAATACAGAACCGTGTCCGACGTTTGCCTTTTAAATAAAATTTGCAATACCGAAAAGTTAAAATCATTGTGTGTATGCCTTGATCATAAAAGTATGTCTAAGTATGGGACACGTAAGGTAGTTTCTTGATAGATAAAAAGGCTAAGGGATATTCCAAAGTGTAACATGTTTAAAGGGAAAATAATAATACCGACAATCGCCTAGAAATGTGTGTCACGACAACCAATCAAGGAATCAAAAATTCCTAAGTGTGAAAGTGTAATACTGAAAGTGTGTATTGACACTGCTATCTGATTGAACCTTCTTTGACTTTCTCGCCAAAAATATTCTGTTAGTTTAGGTAGAAAATTTTTAAAAGTATTTTTGAGTAGCTTAAGTTTAAATTTTATTCAAATTTTTTTTTTATTTTAATTTATTTTATATTATTTTATTCAAAGTAGGAAAATGGTCAAAGTTACTAGGATGCATTTTTAGTTGAATAAACAAACATTGCATGAAAATATATTGCTTGGTGTAAATAATTTTTCAAATTTGTTTCGTTACACGAAAATGTTGAAAAAGTTGAATTTTATTCAAGGATTTTCAAAATTTTCAATTATATTCGAATTTAAGACAAATTCGAATTACCTTCGAATCCGTCAGAAATTTCAAATTTAATACAAGTTCGAATATGGTTGGTATAAATAGGTTAATAGTGACTCATTCAAATCACCTACCTTCGATTTTCTTGCTTCGAACTTATTCCCAGACGATTTCGAATTTACCCTTCGACTTTACAGTTTCGAATATATCACTATTTCACGAAGTTTTGCTCAGTTGTTTTCGAATCTACCAACACTCTTAGGTATAATAATCATTATTATACAAAGTTTAAGTAGTTTAGGACTCATTTTTAGCAAAAAAATCGACCATATTTGATGTTTTTGGGGTTTTAACTTTGTGGTTCTAAATCACAAGTTTTAACCGGTGAAACTTCAAATAATTTCCATATATCTTCGATTAGAACCCAATAGGACTAGTTGATACTATTTTCTAAGTCAAATGGGGTTAAAATCATGGATTTGTATTCGAAAGTGACGGACTTCGAACATGTTCATCATGTTCGAACTTGTCAGAAAATTCGAATTTGTCAACAAATTCGAATTCAGTCAAATTCGAACATGTTCTTCGAATTTGCTACTAAATTCGAATGTGTTCATAATTTTAAATTCAAACTTGTAGAAATTCGAATGTGTTGGATTTTGGACTTATGTAAGTTCAAAATAAAACAAATTCGAAAATAAACAGGTTTCATTTTTATATTTTTACTAATATGGTTGTTGTTTTTATGTGCAGATATGGGTGATAGAGCGTTCTTTAATAAGCATAATATGGTAATGTCCGTTGATAGAGAGCTTCCCGAAGCTCAACCATTTCGATAGATGGTGGAATTTTTGAGGCATTCCAGGGTTTCTTACGCTTTAACCCATAACCTGCAAATAATCTTACCCTATGGAAGACAGTTCTGGGATCACCTCCAAGTTGACTGCTCTGTGACGCCGACAGCGTTACGAACAAGAGTTGGTGGGCAGCCAATTGTTTTCTCATCTGACATGCTTCGTCAGATTCTGCAGCTTGGGACAGAAGATCAGGAGGCGGGGCCCATTGATTTTCTGGTGAATATAAGGCAAGCGGCCTTCTTGCGTATGGGATACACCCTAGATATCACCAAAGCCGCGTATATGAAAAGTGGCTTAATCGGGTAATGGAGGTACTTGGTGCATGTGTTTATGGTGTGTTTTGCACCCAAAAAGGCAGGTTTTGATTACATAGTATCGAAGATGCAATCGGCAGTGATAGAAGTGGTCTATAACAAGCGCTTTAGCTTCTCAGAGATGTTCTTTGCTGAGTTCGTGCATCAGATCACAGCTCCAGTCCATGAAAAATTCCTGATGTACCCGCGCTTTGCTATGATGATTATACGCCAATTCTTGCCAAACCTGCCTCAAGATCTTCAAGGTGTGGTTATTATAGATAAAAGAATATTTGCTGACTGCCAGTCGCACAATGCACGTAGGGCTGAGCAGGTCTGGCCTCTGGTGACACCATTGTTTGGAGCAGTAATAGACCCAGATTTTGTGGCTCCGGAAGGAGATTACTGGGCGGGAGAAGGTCCTCAACTGCAGCCACTGCAGCAACAGCCACAACAACAACAACAACAACCATAACCACAACCACGCATGAGGCAGAGAGCTCCAGAGAGACAAATTCAGACATCGAGGCCATCCTCAAGCAGACTTCCAGAGCCTACGGCAGCAGGTCCATCTTCGGACACTGCGGGCCCTTCAACCTTGGCTCCATAAATCGATCCAAGAGCAGAGACTCTAGAAGAGATATGGGCTCATGGAAGTCAGGCCCAGCAAGACATCGCAGCTCAACTGGTTCATGATATCTTGGAGCCGCCAACTGATCTCCAAGATCTACTAAGAGATGTTGATGAATATCAGCCACTAGAGGGTGAGGATATGGACATTGAGGTCCAGGGTCAAGTAGCTGCAGAGAGAGAGAGACCATGCAGACTGAGGTAGAGGGTCAAGCAATGACCGCCTCCGAGTCTGAGTCTGAATCTGAGGAAATTGAAGAAGTAGAACGTGCTGATCTGGCTGTCTGCATTGGCAGATATGGATCAAGAATAGTGGTTAGTACGAGAGAGACAGGTAGCAGAGCTGCTCGAGATTCAGATGATGATGACTCTGATTTTGAAGAAGAAGATCCAAATCCCCTCATTCCTAGGCATAGGGCGAGGAGGCACCGATTTATGCAGGGAGCTTCATCCGCCACAACTCCTGAACCTGTAATTCCAGCTGCTCAACCACCCATCACTCCATCACCATCTACATCCATTCCATCAATATCATCCTCATTCACCGACAATCAGCGGTTTACAGAGCTGAAGGCCAAGGTGGATTTCCAATTTGTCCAAATTTTCCAGCTATCTACGGCAGTAAAGGAAATTCAAGCTCACAATGCCAGACTTGATCAGGAGAATGCTGAATTGAAAACAATAGTTGCCGATCAAGCGTCTGAAATAAAAACAATGAAGTCCCTCCTGGAGCAGTTAATGAAAAATCTTCAAGCTCAGGGGGAGAGTAGCTGCAAAGAGGCTAAAGTGCTTCGAAGAGATGATGACGGCAATGATCCCGAGACTGGAAGAGATGGTGAGCTAGCAGATCTTTCAGCTGCTTAGCGAGCATCAATTCAGGGGGAGCCCAGTTAGTCTGGAATAGAAGAAAGAGTTGAAGGTGAATCTTCTAAGACAGTTGAGAGCGAAATGATAGAAGCTCTGATGGATATAGAAGAAGAAGAAGTAATATTCGATTTTGAGGATGAGATGGAAGATCTGGAAGAAGGAGAATTCATTCTTGAAGATATAGCAGAGTGGAAATCTGATGAAGAGGCTGTAAAGGACGAAGACGATAATATAGACGAAGTAATCATCCCGTCACAGCCTATCACAGAACAATATGTGAACAACGATCACAATGTAATTGACATAGATGAGATTAAATTGGCCTCTATGGATGTTTCAGAACTTGAAGAAGCTGATAAAGAGCAGAGTAGAGCAGAGTTGATAAATCTTTGGTTCCGAAAGGAAGAGAAGAAGTCAGAGCCGAAGATGATGAAGAGGATGAGAGTGCCAAACTCTGAAAATCTCTCACGTGGAATACTTAGCTGGTTCTTCGACAGGGAGTTGCAGCTATTTGTACTAAAAAGAAGAGATGGACTTCAATATTTGAGGCGAACACTGAAAGTGTTTAACATACTACCCAAGGTTGAAGTAAAAGAGTTAGCCTGGAAAGACCTTGTAAACATTGGAGATGACCCATATGCTGAAGTGATCGCAAAGATTATCAGAAGGGAGGGTAGATCTGGAAAGTTTGAAAGACTAAAGCCAAGGTCAGGCAAGAGAGTCGAGAATAAATCCTCATACGGGAAAACCGTGGGCTAGGATGGTGTACAAGCCAGTCCGATGCTTGAAGAAGGTTCCGTTAAAGTCTATGCCACGGGATGTACTTGCAAACATGAAGTGGTGATACGTAGACAACGAAACAGCTGAAGCCGTAATGGAGGATCAAGAAGAGAAGAGAATTTTGAGAGTATATGATCCGTTACATCTGATCAATCTATCCAAGGATGACCTGCAAAAACTTCATGATCAGCCAATTTTCTTCCATGAAGGCTGGAAATCTGAAGTTAGGAAGTTCCAAAAGATAGTTAGAGTTTGTATTGATCTAGGCTTGTATGCAGGTAGTAGCTTATATAGTTCTAGTACTTAGGCAAAATATAAATAATTAGAAGCCATCGTCAAGGGGGAGTCTGTTAGTGCACCCTGTGTGACAATAGCAGTCTAAGTATAGACATATTTTGTAAAAGTCAATTTGATTGTTATTCATATTAACAAGTGTTTGATATATGTTTGATTATGTATGTTTGATATTGATTGTTTGTATGTTTGAACTTGAAGTAATGTGTTACAATAAGTTCAAACATAAGTTCAAAGATAAGTTCAAACATAAGTTTGAAGCCTAAGATTCGAATTTGTAGAGGACAAGTTCGAAAGGCCTTGGGCTTGTTCGAACTTGTCCAAGGCAAATTCGAATTGGGTGTTATAATTAAGGGTTAATTCGATTAATTATCAGACTTTTGCAGACGTTTATCAGAGCAATTATAAAAAGGCGATCTCGAACTTGCAAGTTATTAGAGAGATTTGTTCTTGGAGAGAATTACGTGTCGGGACATTCTGTTGTTCGTCTATCACAGTGTGTGTCTTCGTGTTTCGTGTGAGTGGTCTATCCGTCAAGCCGCTAACGAGGATTCTGCACTCGTTGGCAGGTGTCGCGTCAAGATAGGATCCGTACATAATGAGAAACCGACTTAAATAGTTTAAGTCATGAAAATACAAAGTTAAGGGGTGTAAATTGCAAATAAGGCAAATAAACAAATAAAAAGGAGAATGCCCATTCATTTTAACAAATCCCACTCTCTCTCTCCTCTCTCGTTCTCTCTCTCGTTCTCTCTCTAAAACCCATGATTTTATCATCAAGAATCCGAAAATTGTTGAATCAAGTGCTAGAAAATTTGGAATCAAGCTAATTGGAAGGATCTATAATCAGTACAAACAAATTGAGGCAAGATTCACTCAAACTTCCAATTTTTGGAGTTTTTGGTTCGGTTTTGGTGTGAACCGAATCCTAGGATTTGTTGTTGCAAATGTAATTACATTTTATAGATTATTGTTGTTATGTTAAAACGAATGTTAGTAATGCTTCATACCAATTTTCAGTTCCTAATTTGAACTATAAGTTTGATTTCAGAAATTATGTGTGTGTTTTAATAGGTGTTCTTCGAAAAATGAAGAACATGGGACTGATTTGGTATATTTAGGTTGTATTCTAAGATATAAAGTGTTAAAATAGTAATATAAGTTCATATCTGCGAACTTCGGACCATCCGAATTTGGACACTGTTCATCCGAAGTTCGGATCTCAACCAAGTTCGGACTACTTGCAATTTCGGATGCAAATTATTAGAAAAATTAAATAAGTCTAGATGCCAATTCGGATAAACTGTTCACCCGAAATTCGGATGAAGTCACAAACATAAATTACTAAGGATGGACCTCGGACCATCCGGATTTCGGATCATCCAAAATTCGGATGTGGTCTGAATTTCAGTTCAATTTTACATAATTGTTCAAAATCAAGTTTTCAGTAATTACTGACACTGATACACTATTAAACTGACATAGTAGGATCTTTGTAGTGTTGTCTACCACACACAGATTCAAAGCCAATTTACACTAAGTACAAACCACTGTGAGTAATAGATTATTATTCTAACTTTCATTGTCTTTCATTCACATTTTACATTTCAATGGCATGTTCACATTGTTCATATACATCAATTGGCACTCACATACGATTCATTGTTATGATGCACACTCGTGCTTCACATGTGACAAACATGTAGCCAGTGTTCAATTGAAAGTGCATCTATGTACATCATGCTTACACTGCATGATCATTTACTTCACAATCTGATGCGAACTGGACTGGGGCTGACAACAGGCCACTGTTGGGGACTGATCATCCCATTCACTTTCCTGGTCAGGTTCGACACATCCCCGATCAGCATTTTGAACTGCCAACCCCATGCTTGAACTGCATTCTGTGGGCAGAAGGGACATCACTGGGAGCATTGTCCACGAAAAGGCGATGCATGCTACAACTACCATAGGCTTGGCCACTTTGCCAAGGATTGCCCAAGACCCCACGAGATCAGAATACCCAGCAATCAACAACAAGATCTTTTGGAGCTTCTACTGCTCGCAGGGATCAATCACAAAGGGCTCCAACTAGGGCTTTCCATATCACAGCTGAGGAAGCAAAAGATAACCCGGAAGTGGTCACTGGTACGTTTTTTGTTAATTCCGTTCCTGCATGCATTATGTTTGATTTCGGAGCCAACTGTTCGTTTGTCTCCACTTCATTTGCTCGTCAACTTAATATGCCTACTTCAAAATTGCAATTTGTGCTTGACATTGAGACTGCTAGAAAAATGTTAGTTAAGGCAGACAAAGTATATAAGAATTGCACATTACTGGTAGAAGATGTGGTATTCAAGGTAGACTTAATTCCCATGGAGTTCGGGGTGTTCGATATTATAGTGAGTATGGACTGGTTGGTCCATAACGAGGCCCAGATTGTTTGCAAGAAGGGAATGATTAAGATTACCACTCCTGAGAGCCGAGACATTTGCATTTACAGTGACAGACACAAAGGCGACTTATGCCTTATCTCTATAGCAAAAGCCCAAAAGCACGTTGCCAAGGGTTGTTCTGCTTAATTAACCTACACTGTCGATGCAAAGGCTGAAGTTCAATCTCTCTCAGACGTTCCCGTTGTTTCTGAGTTTCTAGATGTCTTTCTAGAAGATATCTCGGGATTGCCACCTTATCGTCAAGTGGAATTACGTATCGATCTCATTCCCGGAGCTGCTCCAATAGACAAAGCTCCTTATCGTCTAGCTCCTGCTGAAATGCAGGAAATGATGAAACAATCATAGGAGTTGCTCGATAAGGGTTTCATACGCCCAAGTTCTTCTCTTTGGGGCTCTCTTGTATTGTTTGTTAAGAAGAAGGATGGCACACTGCGTATGTGCATCGACTACAGAGAACTCAACAAAGTGACAATCAAAAACAAATAGCCATTGCCCCGGATTGATGATCTCTTCGACCAGTTACAAGGAGCAAGTTACTTCTCGAAGATTGATCTTCGTTCGGGTTATAAGTTCACAATGACGACATTCCTAAAACGGCTTTCAGAAATCGTTACGGACACTACGAGTTATTGGTGATGTCGTTTGGTCTAACCAATGCGCCGGCTGCTTTCATGGATCTCATGAACAGAGTCTGCCAGCCAATGATCGACAAATTTGTCATCGTGTTCATCGATGGCATTCTTATCTATTCGAAGACCAGAGAGGATCATGCTACACATTTGCGAGAATTACTAGAGTTGCTACGCAAAGAGCGACTTTATGTCAAATTCTCAAAATGTGAATTCTGGTTTAGGCAGGTAGGTCTCAACATTCCAAACAATTTCATGATCCTTATATGCACTTATGAACTCTTAGTTAACTTGTTCCTACTCAATGTTCAAAGCAGATCCAATTCTTGGGGCACGTGATATCTCGTGTTGGGATTGCTGTTGATGCTGCAAAGATCGAGGCTATTCAGAACTGGGAATCACCTCGTAACGCCTCTGAGATCCGCAGTTTTCTGGGATTGGCTAGTTATTACCGCCGATTAACCAAATACTTCTCTAAAATCACCGTTCCACTCACCAAGCTTACTCGCAAGAACGCAACTTTCGTCTGGGAAGTTGAACAACAAACGACTTTCGACAAATTAAATAAGTTACTAAGTGAAGCACCTGTTTTGGCCCTGCTTGAAGGGAACGAGGAGTTAGTTGTCTACACAGATGCATCAGGCATGGGTTTGGGAGCTGTACTCATGCAAAGAGAAAATGTCATAGCATACGTTTCTAGACAGCTCAAACCACACGAGAAGGACTACTCTACTCATGACCTAGAGGTAACTTCTGTGACTTTCACTCTCAAACTATGGAGGCACTACTTGTACAGGACCAAGTGTCAGCTCTACACCGATCACAAGAGTTTGAAATATATATTTAGTAAGAAGGACTTGAATATGAGGCAGAGAAGGTCTATGGAGCTGATCAAAGATTAAGATTGCAAAATCTTATACCATCCGGGGAAGGCCAACGTAGTGGCTGATGCCCTAAGTAGAAAAGCGTATTGCAAGGCGTACTGTTATGCCTTGACTTATACTTCTGATGTCAACTATCATAGATGACGTAAGGGCTTCTCAAATGCAGCAAAGATGTACAATGACTTGAAAGCGGATTTCTGGTGGCCAGGGTTTAAAAGAGATGTCGGTCAATACGTGAAGAAGTGCAGAACATGCAGATTGGTCAAAGTTGAACACCAACAACCCTATCTTAGTATGCAACCTCTTCCTATCTTAGAATGGAAGTGGGACCATATTACTATGGACTTCATAACAAAGCTACCCAAAACATGTCGTCAACATGATTCTATTTGGGTCGTCATTGACCGATTAACAAAATCTGCTCACTTCATTCCCATTCGAGAAACTTATTTCTTGGATCGCCTTGCCCAGATCTACATAAACGAAATTATCATAAGACATGGTGTTCCTAAGTCTATTGTCCCTGATTGAGATAGTAAATTCACTTCTAACTTCTGGGCTGCTCTGCAAAATGGTCTTGGTACTCGTATCGCAATGAGTACTACTTATAGACCCCAGTCTGACAGGCAGAGAAAAAGGATGATTCTGACTTTCGAAGACATGCTCAGATTTTGTGTTATGGATTTGGGTGGTAACTAGGACGATCACCTCCCATTGGCTGAATTTTCCTACAACAACAATTACCATTCAACCATCAAAATAGCATCGTTTGAGTTCCTGTACGGAAGGATGTGTAGGACTCCAACTTGTTGGAGGGAAATAGGAGAAACTCCTATCGCTGGGCCAGCTCTTTAACAAGAAACAAACGAAAAGATCCAGCTCATCCGTCAATACATGAAAACGGCACAAGATCGACAAAAGAACTATCATGATCGCCGTCATAAAGCAATAGAGTTTCAAAAGGATGATTAGGTGTATTTGAAGGAATCCCCAATGAAAAGTGTCACAAGGTTTGTAAAGCGAGGAGAGTTATCTCCTCGATTTGTAGAACCCTTTCGCATCATTGAATGAGTTGGGAATCAGTCCTATCGTTTGGACTTGCCAGAGGAATTATCAGGAGTTCACCCAGTCTTTCACGTGGGCTACTTAAGAAAGAGTTTGGTGCTGAGAGGGAACCATAGACTTACCATTCAGAGATTAAGGTTTACGAACGGCTAAGGTTCGTTGATGAGCCGGTGTGCATACTGGAAACCAAAATCAAGAAATTCCGCAACAAAGAGATCAAAATGGTGTTGGATAAGTGGAAGCATCATAGGGGAGCTAACCACACTTGGGAATCTGAAGAAGACATGAAGACAAACCCCAAGTCTGTTTAGCAAAGCATGACTTCGCGGACGAAGTTTAGGCGTGGTGGAGCCCATGCTGTAACATCCCTATTTTTAGTCACTTGTAATTTATAATTTAAGACTCAATTTAATGCATTAATGGAATTATTATTTCAATTTCGTTCACAATTTTAAATATGAGAAACAGTGAGGAGAAATCCTCATGGTCGTCTTTTGAGCAAGCAAACAACAAGGAACCGACATCCGAAAAATAAATAATAATCATAAATAGAGGTATTTTAAAAATAGCAATGATAATGAGAAATTATCATTGTTGTCTTTTGAGCGAGCATAACAATGAGAAACCGACTTAAATAGTTTAAGTCATGAAAATACAAAGTTAAGGGGTGTAAATTGCAAATAAGGCAAATAAACAAATAAAAAGGAGAATGTCCATTCATTTTAACAAATCCCCCTCTCTCTCTACTCTCTCCTTCTCTCTCCTTCTCTCTCTAAAACCCACGATTTTATCATCAAGAATCCGAAAATTGTTGAAATCAAGTGCTAGAAAATTTGGAATCAAGCTAATCGGAAGGATCTATAATCTATACAATCATCAAATTGAGGTAAGATTCACTCAAACTTCCAATTTATGGAGTTTTTGGTTTGGTTTGGGTGTGAAGCGAATCCTAGGATTTGTTGTTGCAAATGTAATTGCATGTCATAGATTATTGATGTCATGTTAAAATCGAGTGTTAGTAATGCTTCATACCAATTTTCAGTTCCTGATTTGAACTATAAGTTTGATTTCAGAAATTATGTGTGTCTTTTAGTAGGTGTTCTTCGACAAACGAAGAACATGGGACTGATTTGGTATATTTAGGTTGTATTCTAAGATATAAAGTGTTAAAATAGTACTATAAGTTCATATCTGCAAATTTTAGATACAAAACATGCATAAAATGGATAAAAGTCAAATATGGAAAATGTTAGAAAAAAATACAAGTATGAACTTCGGACCTAATGAACAAAATTCGGACCATCCGAATTCGGACACTGTTCATCCGAAGTTCGGATCTCAACCAAGTCTGGACCACTTGCAATTTCGGATGCAAATTATTAGAAAAATTAAATAAGTCTCCGGATCAACTATTCATCCGAATTTCGGATTAACTGTTCATCCGAAGTTTGAATGAAGTCACAAACATAAATTACTAAGGATGGACCTCGGACCATCCGGATTTCGGATCATCCGAAATTCGGATGTGGCCGAATTTCATTTCAATTTTACATAATTATTCAGAATCAAGTTTTAAGCAATTACTGACACTGATACACTATTACACTGACATAGAAGGATATTTGTGGTGTTGTCTAACACACACTGATTCAGAGCCAATTTACACTAAGTACAAACCACTGTGAGTAATAGATTATTAATCTAACATTTATTGTCTTTGCATTCACATTTTACATTTCAATGGCATGTTCACATTGTTCATATATATCAATTGGCACTCATGTATGATTCATTGTTATGATGCACACTCGTACTCGACATGTGACAAACATGTAGCCAACGTTCAATTGGAAGTGCATCTATTTACATCATGCTTGCACTGCATGATCATTACTTCACAATCTGATGCGACCTGGACTGGGGCTGACAGCAGGCCACTGTCGGGGACTGATCATCCCACTCACTTTCCTGGTCAGGTTCGGCACATCCCCGATCAGCATTTTGAACTGCCAACCCCATGCTTGCACTGAACGGTTTTCAATTGTACTGAGGCTTGCACTGCCCATTTTCACAATAAAGTTTGTAAAGAAGTATTTGTTGAATTATAATCTGTTATCTAACTAAACATTAGCTTACTTTTGACTCTCAATGTTTTTAGGCAAAGGAAAAGGTGTAGCTGGACCTTCTTCTTAGGCATTTCAATTCAATATCCCGGAGACCTTAGAAGCTATTGGTACATGGATGTTTGTAGCTTTAGGCTGGGATTTGATACTTTTAAAACAAATTGTGACGTTGTAATAGTTAGATTTTATCACCGTAGACAAATACATTTCTTGCTTTAGTGTGGAACTGCTTAAATCTGAATTAAGCATCAATTTTAATTATCATGTTAATCATTGGGTTGTGTGTTGTTCCTGGTGATTTGAATTATATCATTAATACATGAGGACATTTCAGAGCATGCTAAGGGCATTGTATCTAAATTTTGCTCATTGTTTGATTACATGTGCATACACATGTAAAACCTACAAAATGAATTGTATATGAACCATCGTGGAGGTTTCTTTTGAATACACAAATGTATTTGAAATATGCAAAACCTAACTTAGTGAACATGTGCAAAATACCAATAAAACACATTAAACATGCCTATAAAACCATAAAAAATGACTAGCTCTTTTATTGAACATGTGCAAAAAAAACAAATTAACCTAAAAAAGGTGATTGCATATAAAACCATTCTTGCATACCATTTGAATACACTAAGCCAATCAAAAAGAGATTACAAATAAAACCATATTGAACATGTTAGTGTTATCGTGTGTAAAGATGACATTACTACTGCATTATGGTTGATTTCATAAAACACTTAGGTGTCGTTTGGTTCACTGGAATCCGAGGGAATTGGAGGGGAAAGGAATCCAATTCCAGTCAATTCATGTGTTTGGTTCAACTATAAAAAGGAATTGGATTCCATCAAAATTGAAATTTTCCAATAAATAAAGGAAAATAACATTCCTTCACACTATGGATGGAATTCAATTCCTTTTAAAAATAGAAAGTGGTTGATTACAAAAATACCCCTTACGTATAACATACTACATTACACCATGTCCTGTCTTACCCCACCACCCCACCTACCTACCTACCCACTCACCCACCCATACCCACCCTACCCTACCCCATCCTATCCTACCCCATCCCACCCACTTCTAACCCACCCACCCCAACCCTACCTATGCTATCAAACCTACTCTTACCTACTACCCACCATACCTACCCCTACCTACCCTACCTCATCCTATCCTACCCCGTCCCACCTACCCCAACCCTACTTATGTTATCCAACCTACTCTTACCTACTACCTGTCTACCCACCATACCTACCCCTACCCACCTACCTATCCCTCATCTATCATACATTACCCAACCCACCCCACCGGACCCACCTACCCTACCTACTCTTACCTACTACCCACCATACCTACCCATACCCACGCATCCATCCCTCATCCACCTCACCCTATCCATGTCATCCTATTCCTACTTTATAGACTTATCCACCTCCACCCTACCCTACCCCATCCCACCCACCTCTACCCACCTACCCCTACCTTACCTACGTTGTTCAACCTACTCTTACCTACTACCTATCATACCAACCCCTACCCATCTAACCATACGTTACCCATCCAACCCACCTACCCTTACCCTACCTATGCTATCCAAAAATACTCTTACCTACTACCCACCATACCTACCCCTACCAACGACTTATGAAATTGGATTCCAATTTCATTTTTAGCCAACCAAACATGATGTAGATTCTAATTCCAATTCCTTGTAGATTCCAATTCCTTAACAAATTTCAATTCTTTTTAAAACATTCTGCGAACCAAACGCCACCTTAAGGGTCACTCCAAGCAGCACAACTGAGCAGATGTAATTAAACTATTGAATAAATAATATTGGATATTGTTTATGACACGAAATGATCATTAAGATTAAATTATTGGAAGATTAATTATATCTCAAAGTACGGGGACTAAAAGGGCAATATTAGATATTGTAGTAATTTAATTGTCATTGGATGATAATTGAATAATAATTATCTACTCCTATATCTATTATTAGATATTAAATAAAAGGTATAATTATTTGAATTGATATTATCATCTAGTTATTAGATAATTAGATGGATAACTATAAACAAGTAAATAGAGATAAATAGAAATAATTATCTAGTCATTTATATATTATTAGATAATATATAATAGATAAATATTATTTAATAGATATATAATTATAGAGATAATTATCTAGTCATTTATAAATTAATGTTAGAGTTCGAATCCAACAAATTCGAAATTCTGACAAGTTCGAGGTTCCTGACAAGTTCGAAGATCTGACAAATTCGAATGCTAGCAAATTCGAATCTCAGCCAAATTCGAATGAAACCCTAAAATAAATTCGATTCGAACAAACCCTAATACCCCCTATGTTCGAGCGCCACAAGTTCGAAAAACGGCCAAAAGTTCGATTTTTATCAAGTTTTTAGTTTAAACCAATATTTTTAAGTCTAAAAATACTGATTTCGACCAAAAGGGTGAACTAGTGTAAACTTTTCTCTGTTATCTGGCTTGTATAACTCGAAAAAGTAACCAAAAATGTGATTTTTCCGTCCAAAAACGCCAAGAAACCACGGATGTTGTTTATGAACACGAAGAACATGAAGAACACCCTACGTCTCTGATACCACTTGTAAGGTCGCCTACCTACGGATCCTATCTTGACGCGACGCCGTCCAACGAGTGCAGAATCCTCGTTAGCGGTTTGACGGATAGACCACACACGGAACACGGAGACACACACGATGGTAGACGAACACTAGAACGCCCCGACACGTAATTCTCTCCAAGAACAAACACAATATCGCCTTGCAAGTTCAAGATCGCCTCTGCACTAATCTCGAATCTAATTTTGCAAAAGTTCCGTTCACCTGGATGCTCTGTTTGCTCTCAAGTTCGTCAGAACCTCTGAGCCGTCAAAGCTCCTCGATTTCACAATGAAAAGTTCAATATATAGACGACAAGTTCGTGTAGACGGTACTCACGAACTTATTCTCACTAAGTTCAAACTCTACGCTTTGAACTTGTCTTTGAACTTGTTCTTGAACTTATCTTTGAATTGTTCTTGAACTTATCTTTGAACTTGTTCTTTTGAATTTATCTTTGAACTTGTTCTTGAACTTATCTTTGAACTTGTTCTTTTGAACTTAATATGATAGTCTAGAACTTACCATGCAAATGTAAACATCATACACAATCATGATATCAATAACAAAACTAGACTGCTGTCGTCACACCAGGTGTATCAACAAACTCCCCCTTGACGATAGCTTCTAGTTGTTGTTCATTGATCGTAATAGACTATCAGATTCAGAGACTATGAATGCCGAAACTAGACAGCTATTGTCACATCGGGTGTATCAACATGATGAACCCTGCTCATCACAGGTTTGACCAACAGCTTAGAACATCAGTTTTAATTACCTTTCTTCATAATTAAGTTACTTAATTTCTGAATTTATTTAACTTAATTATCTATCGATAATGTGTGTTAACGTGTGTTAGTGAACATAAAGGTTCAAGTGGTCTGACAACCGTTCTGACATGGACAACCATTCCGTTTTCCGTTAAAGAACATTTCAAATCAACTGCCCAAACCTTTCTCTCTCCTACCCAGTCACATACGAATCCTATAAGTACCTCCTCTACTGTTTCATCTTCTTCTTCCTCTACTGCTACCATAACATCCAAAGAACCCTAAACTCGACTAAGTGTCCAATACTCATATTTCCACTACTCCAAAATGGCTCACCAATACAACCCTTTGCTTCCAGTGTTCGGTGGTAAGGATGTTGAGAAACATCCATCTGTTACCACGATGCTGACCTTGAAACCCACGAACTACATTGCCAACCTAACCATTCCTAAAAACTATGTGGGGAAAGGTTATGAGAATATGGTGGAGTTTCTGAAGGTTCACCCTCTACACTATGCCATGAATGCATCTCCTGGTGTCCTGTACCAGGAGATGGTGTATGAATTTTGGTACACCTGTGCCTATGACCCAGCAACCAAAATCATCAGGTGAACCATTCTTAATGGGACTCAAACCATTGAGATCACTACTGGTCTTATCAGGGAAGTTTTTCATCTCCCTGTGGCTGAAACGTATGACCAGCCACAGCCTGAAAATGATCAGATGGAAAACTTGCTACGCTTCTATGGTGTAGCAGAACCCAAAGTTGGAGCCACACTGTTCAGAAAGGATCTCTCACCTACTTACAGCTTCTTATTTGTCTCTGTGGTAACGTGCTTCAGCAGCAAAGTTGGTTCTTTTGACCAGCTTAGCCGTGATTGTAAGGTCGCCTTCCTACGGATCCTATCTTGACGCGGCACCTGCCAACGAATGCGGAATCCTGGTTAGCGGCTTGACGGATAAACCACGCACACGAAACACGGAGACATAAACAGTGATAGACGAACAACGGATCGTCCCGACACGTGATTCTCTCCAAGAACAAACTCTCTGATAACTTGCAAGTTCGAGATCGCCTTTTGCTAATCGCTCTGATAAACTTCTACAAAAAGTCTCATAATTAATCGAATTAAACCTTAATTATAACACCCAGTTCGAATTTGCCTAGGACAAGTTCAAACAAGCCCAAGGCCTTTTGAACTTGTCCTCTACAAATTCGAATCTTAGGCTTCAAACTTATGTTTGAACTTATCTTTGAACTTATCTTTGAACACATTACACCAAGTTCAAACATACAAACAATCAATATCAAACATATATAATCAAACATATAACAAACATATATCAAACACTTGTTAATGTGTAATAACAATCAAATTGACTTTTACAAAATATGTCTATACTTAGACTGCTATCGTCACACAGGGTGCACTAATAGACTCCCCCTTGACGATAGCTTCTAACTATTTATATTTTGTCTAAGTACTAGAACTATATAAGCTACTACCTGCATACAATCCCAGATCAATACAAACTCTAACTATCTTTTGGATAATCCTACCTTCAGATCTCCAGCCTTCATGAAAGAAAATTGGCTGATCATGTAGCTTTCGCAGGTCATCCTTAGATAGGTTGATCAGATGCAGCGGATCATATACTCTCAAAATTGTCTTGTCTTCTTGATCCTCCATGATTGCTTCAGCCGTATCATTGTCTATATACCACCACTTCATGTTTCCAAGAACGTCCTGTGGCATAGACTTCAACGGTACTCTCTTCAAACATCAGACTTGTTTATAAACCATCCTAGCCCACGGTTTTCCCGTATGAGGATCTATTCTCGACTCATCCTCGACTCTCTTGCCTGACCTTGGCTAGAGCCTTTCAAACTTTCAAGATCTACCCTCCCTTCTGATAATCTTAGCGATCACTTGAGCATAGGGGTCATCTCCAATGTTTATCAACTCCTTCTAGGCTAACTCTTTCACTTCAACCTTGGGCAGTGAGTTAAAAATGTTCAGTGATCGCCTCAAGTATTGAAGTCCATCTCTTCTTTTTAGTATAAATAGCTGCAATTCCCTGTCGAAGAACAAACTAAGTATTCCACGTGAGAGGTTTCCAGAGTTTGGCACTCTCATTCTCTTCTTTATCTTCAGCTCTGATTTCTTCTCTTCTTTTCGGAACCAAAGATTTTTCAACTCTTCTTTGCTTTGCTCTATATCAGCTGAATCAAATTTGGAATCTTCCATAGATGCCAACTTAATTTCATCTATGTCGATTACATTGTGATCGTTGTGCACATATTGTTCTGTGATAGGCTGTGACGGGATGATTACTTCATCTACATCATCGTCTTCGTATTCTACAGTCTCCTCATCAGAATTCCACTCAACTATATCTTCTGGGACAAATTCCCCTTCTTCCAGGTCTTCAACATCATCCTCAAAATCAAATATCACTTCTTCTTGGTCAATATCCATTAGAGCTTCAATCATTTCGCTCTCAATGGGCTTTGAAGTTTCACCTTCAACTCCTTCCATTCTAGACTGACTTGGCTCCCCCTGAATTGATGCTTGCTGAGCAGTTGAAAGATATTCTAGCTCACCTTCTCTTCTAGCATCGGGATCATTGCCTTCATCATCTCTTCTTAACACTTCAGCATCTCTGCAGCTACTCTCCCCCTAAGCTTGATGATTTTTCATTAACTGCTCCAGGAGGGACTTCATTGTCTTGATCTCAGACGCTTGATCGGCAACTGTTGCTTTCAATTCAGCGTTTTCATGATCAAGTCTGGCATTGTGAGCTTGAAGTTCCTTTACTGCTGTACAAAGCTGGAAGATTTGGACTGATTGGAAATCCACCTTGCCCTTCAGCTCTATAAACCGCTGATTGTCGGTGAATGTCATTGATGATGATGGAATGGATGTAGATGGTGATGGAGTGATGGGTGGTTGAGCAGCAGGAAATACAGGTTCGGGAGCAGAGGTGGATAAAGCTCCCTGCATAAATTGGTGCCTCCTCGCCCTATGCCTAGGAACGAGGGGAGTTGGATCTTCTACTTCGAAATCAGAGTCATCATCATCTGAATCTCGAGCATCTCTTCTACCTGTCTCTCTCGTACTAACCACTATTCTTGATCCATATCTGCCAATGTGGACATCCGGATCAACACGTTCTACTTCTTCAACTTCCTCAGATTCAGACTCAGACTCAGAGGTGGTCATTGCTTGACACTCTACCTCAGTCTCTCTTTCTGCAATTACTTGACCCTGGACCTCAATGTCCATATCCTCACCCTCTGGTGGCTGATACTCATCAATCTTTGTAAAGATATCATGGAACTCTCCTGGATGATCTAAAACGTCCTGCACCAGTTGTTCAGTGAGGTTTAGGTCCGAGGCAGTCCCTTGTGCCCATATCTCTTTTAGTGTTTGCGTTGTCTGATCAATTGCTGGGGCTGAACTTGAAGTGCCTGCAGCGTCCGTTGAAGGACCTACTGCTGTAGACTCTTGAAGTCTACTTGAGGATGGCCTCGATGCCTGAATTTGTCTCTCTTGAGCTCTCTGCCTCCTTCGCGGTTGCGGTTGTGGTTGTTGTGGTTGTGGTGGCTGTTGCTGCGGTTGAGGACCTTCACCCGCCCAGTTTTCTCCTTCTGAGGCAACAAAATCTGGATCAATTACTGCTCCAAACAATGGTATCACCTGAGGCCTGACCTGCTCAGCCCTTCGTGCATTGAGCGACTGGCAGTCAGAAAATATTCTCTTGTCGATAATAGCCACCCCGTGAACATCTTGAAGTTGAGGCAGATTTTGCAGAAGGTGACGTATAATCATCATAGCAAAGCGCGGGTACATCATAAATCTTTCACGTACTGGAGCTGTGATCTGATGCACGAACTCAGCAAAGAACATCTCTGAGAAGCAAAAGCGCTTGTTATAGACCACTGCTATCACTGCCGATTGCTTCTTCGATACTATGTAATCAAAACCTACCTTTTTGGGTGCAAAGCAAACCATGAACACATGCACTAAATAGCGCCATTGCCCGATCAATCCACTTTTCATATACGCAGCTTTGGTGATGTCTAGGGCATATCCCATACGCAAGAAGGTCGCTTGCCTTATATTCACTGGGAAATAAATGGGCCCTGCCTCCTGATCTTCAGACCCGAGCTGCAGAATCTGACGAAGCATGTCAGCTGACAAAACAATTGGCTGCCCTCCAACTCTTGTTCGTAAAACTATCGACGTCACGGAGCAGTCCACTTGGAGGTGTTCCCAGAATTGTCTTACATATGGTAAAATTATTCGCAAGTTATGGGTTAAGGCGTAAGAAACCCTCGAATGCGTCAAAAATTCCACCATCTGTTCAAATGGTTGAGCTTCGGGAAGCTCTCTATCAACGGACATTACCATATTATCCTTATTAAAGAACGCTCTATCACCCGTATCTGCACATAAAAACAACAACCATATTAGTAAAAAAGATAAAAATGAAAATTGTTTAATTTCGAATTTGTTTTATTTTTAACTTACATAAGTCCAAAATCCAACACATTTGAATTTCTACAAGTTTGAATTTAAAATTAGGGTTTATTATGAAAAAAACCAACATGTTTTCACGTTTTTTGCGTTTTCGTCCCTCCATGTTATTTTTTTCCATAAAAAACCTCAAGTTATTCTTTTCTTATTGGTTTTAGTGAAATTTTGGACATTAGACCCCGGTTATATTTTGTGAACCGGGTTTTAAAAACTTGAAAAACCGGGTTTTAATGTTCAAATTTCACTAAACCAATAAGAAAAGAATACCTTGAGGTTTTTTATGGAAAAAAATAACATGGAGGGACGAAAATGCAAAAACGTGAAAACATGTTGGTTTTTTTCATAATAAACCCTTAAAATTATGAAAAACATTCGAATTTAATAGCAAATTCGAAGAACATGTTCGAATTTGACTGAATTCGAATTTGTCGATATTTTAACAAATTCAAATTTTCTGACAAGTTCGAACATGATGAACATGTTCGAAGTCGGTCACTTTCGAATACAAATCCATGATTTTAACCCCATTTAACTTTGAAAATAGTATCAACTAGTCCTATTGGGTTCTAATCGAAGATATATCTAATTTATTTTAAGTTTCACCGGTTAAAACTTGTGATTTTTAATCACAAAGTTTAAACCCCAAAAACTTCAAATATGGTCGATTTTTTGCTATAATTGAGTCCTAAACTACCTAAACTTTGTATAATACTGATTATTATACCTAAGTGTGTCGGTAGATTCGAAAACAACGGAGCAAAACTTCGTGAAATAGTGAGAAATTCGAAACGACAAGTTCTAAAGAATAACTTCGAAATCGTCTGGCACAAGTTCGAATGAAAGAAAATCGAAGGTAGGTAAAATAAATGAGTCACTGTTGACCTATTTATACCAACCATATTTGAACTTGTATTTAAATTCGAATTTCCTGACATATTCGAAGGTTAATTCGAATTTGTTTGAAATTCGAATTTTACTGAAAATTATTCACACTAAGCGATAGATTATCATGCAATGTTTGTTTATTCAACCAAAAATGCATCCTTAGTAACTTTGACCTTTTTCCTACTTAGAATGAAAGAAAATAAAATAAAATAAACTAAAATAAGATAAAATAAAATTTTGAATAAAATTTAAACTTAAGCTACTCAAAAAGTACTTTTAAAATATACATCCTATACTAATAGAATAGTTTTTGGCGAGAAAGCCAAAGAAAGGTTCAATCAGATAGCGGTGTCAGATACGCACTTTCAGTATTACACTCTCACTTGTAGGAATTTTTGATTCCTTTGATTGTTTGTCGTGACACACATTTCTAGATGATTGTCGGTATTGTTTTCCCTTTAAACATGTTACACTTTGGAATATCCCTTGGTCTTTTTATTTATCAAGAAACTACCTTACGTGTCTCATACTTAGACATGCTTTAATGATCAAGGCATACACACAATGATTTTAACTTTTCGGTATTGCAAATTTTCTTTAAAAGGAAAACGTCGGACACAGTTCTGTATTCACATACAACAGAGTGTCTTAGTTTGTCTTAATTTAAAGCTAGCAAGACAGCGGTGATAGGTCTGTACTGACATACAACAAAGCGACTTATCTTTCTAACTCGAGTCAAACCAGAGGTAGCAGGTCTGTACTTACGTACAACAGAGTGACTTGTTTTGACGATCACTTTACTATCAAAATTTTCTTTTCTTTTCTTTTCTTTAAGATGTATCTGATGCGGCTATACATCCCCCAGAAAATTTGCATACCTCATTTAGAATCATTGTCTGTATATCTCTAACATAAAAATTAAGACCATTTGGTCATACATCTAAGTTACTTACACATATGACTTTTTCTTGAATATTTTATTAGCTTTTGAGATTCCCTTTGTGTATTATACCTACCAACACATCAAACTAGAAAATGTATGTCACTTAGAGTTAAGGTGTATTATGTGTGAAAGTTTAACACTTAGAGATTGTATCGACTGTGCTAATTTTCATCACTTTGAACCTATGTCTCTAAGACTTAACTCAATTTTCTAATATTCTCTTTTTTTGAGCTTTTTATGGTTTTCCCTCTTTTTTTCTTTTGTTTTTCATTAGTAAGATTAAGCTAATAAAGTAATCTACTAACTTACTATAAAAGGAAATAAATTCTACTTAACTCCTAACTTACTATTAAAAAGAAAGAATATAGACTAAGGTCAAATTACTCTGGATTACGCATACCGTTTAGTTGAACTAACAACTCAAAACGTGACTTTATAAAAAGCTTTAGTAAATAAATCAGCATTATTATCTTTCGTTGCCACTTTTACCAGCTTTATTAAGTTCTTTTCAGCACAATCACGTATAAAATGATGTCTTATGTCTGTGTGCTTTGTTTTACTGTGTTTAACTGGATTATTGGTTATAGCAATAGTAGATTGGTTATCTATCCTAATAGGAGTATGAGTATTAGTCAAACCGTAATCCCGCAATTGTTGTTGTATCCACAAAACCTATGAACAACAACTACCATTAGCTACATATTCGGCCTCGCACGTTGACACGGCTACCGAAGTCTGTTTCTTGCATTGCCAGGATACGAGCCTCCCTCTAAGCAACTGACAACCTCCAGTTGTTGACTTTCGATTCAAGTTGCAACCTTCATAGTCTGAATCCGTGAATGCTTCCAATTCCAGATCACCATTCGCGTGATACCAAAGTCCCAGCTTCGGCTTCGACTTGAGTTATCTCAGAATCCGCTTCACAGCTTTCATATGCATTTCTTTCGGATTGGCTTGAAACCTAGCACAAATACACACAGCAAACATTTTGTCAGGTCTAAAACCAGTTAAATACATGAGTGACCCGATCATGGCCAGATATAAAGTCGGATCCACATCAGTATCACTTTCTGTACCTGGTCGGAGATTGTGATTCACTTGAATCGGCGTGCTAAAGTGAGCGGTCGACTTTGTCTCCTCCATCCCGAAGCACTCTAGAATATCATAGACATACTTCGTCTGATGGATAAACATACCCTCCTTCCTCTGTTCGACTTGCAAACCTAGAAAGAACTTCAGCTCATCCATAACACTCATCTCAAACTTAGACTTCATTACCTTCTCGAAATCTTTGCACATCTGCTCGTCCGATGACCCGAAAATAATGTCATCAACGTACACTTGTACCAAGATGAAATGTTCACCCTTTCTCTTCACAAATAGTGTACTATCAATTCTCCCTCTTTCAAACCCGTTGTCCAAAAGATGAGTAGATAGTGTCTCATACCACGCCCTTGGTGCTTGATGTAGTCCATTCAGAGCCTTATCAAGACGATACACTCTGTCTGGATACTTTAGATCTGTAAACCCCGGCGGTTGTTCAACGTACACCAGTTCCTTCACTTTGCCATACAGGAATGCACTTTTTACATTCAACTGATAGACTTTAAATCCTTTGAATGATGCAAAGGCTACAAACAAACGGATTGCCTCAAGCCTTGCCACTAGCGCAAACACCTCATTGTAATCGATTCCTTCCTCTTGGTTGAAACCCTTTGCTACAAGTCTTGCCTTGTTGCGAGTCACAACACCCCGATCATCTCTCTTGCACTTAAAAACCCACTTGGTTCTTATTGCAACTTCTCCTCGAGGTAACGAAACTAACTCCCACACTTCAAGTTCTCTGAATTGTGACAGTTCTTCTTTCATCGCTTCAACCCAAGAATTGTCTTTCAGTGCCATTTGCACATTCTCCGGCTCTACTTGTGAGATAAAACATGAATACAGGCAAGTGTGAAAAGCCTCGGAGTCATTAATCATCGACAACAGCACTGTGTTGTTACTCAAACTACTCCTAGTCCTCAAACGAACATTCGGATTTCCTATGATGCTCTCAACCGGATGATCCTTATTAATCCTCGATGTTTCGATCTCATCGACTCTAAGATTATCTCCTAAGTTTGATCCTATTTCACCTAACGGGGGATCGACTTCAGATGCTACATTCTCTTCCTCATGATCACTGTCCTCGGAGTTAGAATTTGTAGCGTGATTTTCGTTTGTAGGCAACTCAGGATCATTCTCTGCTGGAGACACATCTTCTGTCGTAGTAGGCTCAGAAGTTGATGGAAAGCTTGTCTGTGGAAAACCTTGACCGTCGTCATTCAGATTTAATGATGATAAGTCATGTTCGATTGTACCTGCATTTCCATCCAAAGGAATGTTAAATGATTCAAACAGTTTGTCATAATCAAAAATCCATTCCGGACCAGTTTGGGGTTCATATGTATAACTTGTTACATCAATGTTATACGCAATCTCTACCGTACCATTGGATTTGTTAAAAACTCTTTTATTTGGTGAGTTAGGCACATAACCTAGGAAATAACCTTCGTCAGCCTTTTCACCTAACTTAGGTTGATGTTTTGTTTTCATTAACGTACACGGTACCCCAAACGGTTCGAAGCCAGTTAAATTTGGTGGTCTTTTATTCAGAACTTCATAACAGGTTTTGTTCAGTGATTTGACAGTAAGGACCCGATTTAAAACATGACTAGCGCTATTCACTGCCTCCCCCCAAAACATGGTAGGAAGCTTTGAATCCGAGAGCATAGTCCTTGCTGCCTCAATCAAAGTCCTGTTTTTCCGTTATGCCACCCCATTTTGTTGTGGCTCAGGTGCACTAAATTGATGCATTATGCCTTTTGATAGGCAATATACACCAACTACTGTGTTTTTGAATTCTGTCCCATTATCACTGTAAGGTCTACCACTGCAAGATCTATCTAGACGCGGATTCGTGAACGAGTGCGGAATCCTCGTTGACGGTCAGACGGACAACTCTCAACCAACGGAAACACGGAGACTATTAGACGCTGAACGAACGACACACGAACGATCCTACGTACTAATTCTCTCCGAAACGGCACTCACCTAGCTGATAAACTCGAGATCGCCTCTTGCTCAATTCCTCACGAATTCTGCAAAAAGTCTCCTAATTATTCGAGTCTATCCCTAATTATAGACCCTGATTCGAGTCTGTTGTGGGCCAACCTCGAATCTGGCCCAAGGCCCATTCGAATCTGTCCATCTGACAGTCTCGAATCTAGCCTATTTTCGAATCTATGGTTACATTCGAATCTATCACAGATTCGAATGTCAACCCATATATAATTCGAATCTAGCCTTTTACATAAACAACTAAGTGTTTGAAACTTATGATATTACCTTATGAATGATTTTATCTTTGTACTTTATGTTTGAACTTCTTGTAATACGTTACATCAAGTTCAAACATACAAACACTGATAATCATCAATCATACATAATATATATATAACAAACATATGCTAAATCACAATGTAAGACAACTTAGACTGCTATCGTCACACAGGATGTACCAACAATCACTCCTGATACGTTGTACCCTTGTCCCATAGGAGTTTTCGACTAGATCTAAGAACCCAATAAACTTTGCAGCTGTCTCGTCCTTTGTACCTATAAAGAAAACCCATGAAAATCGTGAGTAATCATCAGTGATAACTAAACAGTACCAACTACCACCTATACTCCTTTTGTTGATTGGTCCGAAGAGGTCCATATGCAACAAATCGAAAGTGGCAGCTATAGAGTTCTGAGTCTTGGACTTGTGTGCCTTCTTGTGTTGTTTTCCTTTCTTGCACCGTACACACCTTGCACCAGTCCATGTTTAGTGATATAGTTCATTTTTCTCAGGTGCGTGTGTGCCATGCGTCTGTGCCATAAAACTGATTCGGTCTCTGAAGCTTTAGATAGAAGACATATTGGTCCCATCGAAGAATCCGGTTTTTTCATGTCTAGCATGTACAAGTCATTCTTTCTTGGGGCCCTCATCAGTATCCACTCTTCGGGTACTTTAAATCCCGGTTTTAGCACTAACACATCAGTATCAGTGAAAATCACTGAGTTCTTCTTATCACAGATTTGAGATACATTAATGAGATTGTGATCAAGTTTATCAACGTGGTAAACTTGATCAAGTTTGATAGTCCCATTAGTGACAACTCCAATACCGGTGATATTTCCTCCTTTGTTACTAGCGAAAGATAAAAATCCCCTGTTCCCTCCCTTGAAGTCTGTGAGTAGACTTCCTTCCCCGGTCATGCGTCTTGAGCAACCACTGTCGACGAACCACTTGTTGTTTAGACCTGTAGTTATCTCCTGCACATGAAAGAAAACAGGTTAGTTATCCACGGGGAACCCAAGCATGAGTGACTTGGTAATACCATTCTCATCCACATACGTGAACTCCTTCAAATACCCATCCCTCCTTTCAGGTGACTTGGGTGATTGATTGAGAGCTTGTTGTGGTGCAGAGTGATTTAAATTCACTCTCGGCCTTTGTGTAGACATTTGCTGTGGAGCCCTCGAATAATTTCTATTATAGGGAATTTCAGATTGATATCCATGGGCTCTACCTGGTGTCTGATGTCTTACAGGAGTGTGTGACCTAACCGGAGTGTAAGCTCTTCTAGGTGTAGTACTCCTATAATTTTGTTGAGGTACTGACCTAGATTGATTAAGGACTCTATTCGGTGAATTAGTCCTAACCACTTCATTTGGTCTACCTGACACCGGTGTTTGTTTCACAACAGTCTTTGGTGTGGCTTGCATAATCTTCTCAGTATTTTGAGAACTACTTGTGCTTGCTACACTTTGTGAGGGTTTATGTTGTTCCTCCTTTCCAACATTAGGATTAGATTCTACCTTCCTATATGGACAACTAGAAGCAACATGACCCCTTTCATGACATCTAAAACAAGACATTTTATCAAAAGACTTCTTATGAGTGCCCTTTGACTTAGGTGTCTCACTAGTGTCATGTTCTTGCTTCCCAACTACAGTGACTTTTTCTTCTTTCTGATTATTAAAGTCAGGTTTAGCTTCTCCTAGAATGTTATCACTAGAAGATTGCACAAATTTGACTTTCTTAATCTTGGCATTGTTATTAGTCACCTTAGTTTCTTTATCCTTAACAGATTCAGACACAGGTTCAGATGCTACCTCTGATTCAACTGGTTTATCAGTTTTATCCTGAGGCTGAGGCACATAGTTATCATTAAATGGTGGAGGACTCTCATTATACCCTAAACCTACTGGTTTCTTAGACTGACGCTGTGCATTTAAGATTTTTCCTAGGTTCAGTGAAGAGTTCCTAAAGTTTTCTAATTTACTATTCACCTCTGCAACCTTAACCTTAGCTTCAGCTAGCTCTACCTCTTTATTCTTAAGCTCTTTGGTTAACGCCTCAACATGCTCATACATTAGTTCTATCCTGACACACTGCTCACTTAGCTTGTCTTTTAGAACTATGATATCTTGAGCATCTGCCTTAAGCTTATCCCGAAGATCTTCTTTTATATCTAAGAGGCTAGCATTGTCCGATTTTAAGGATTCATTTTGAGCAGTTAGATTACTATGTGTTTCTAGCACTAAATTTAATCTATCATTAGAAGTAGCATAGTAAGCACATAAATCGCGGAATGTAGAAAAGTTCAGAATTACCTTTGCGTGATCTGATTCCACGTTTGCCATTTGTGCAGCAAACTCTAGAATAGTCTGATTGTCTGACTTTTCCACTAACACAAGACATGTATCGTTCTGGTGTCTATCCTCTGTTTCTTCCTCTGCTCCGACACTTCCAGTCTCTGTTACTTCAGCCATGAAGGCTCTGGCGTTAGACTCTGAGTGTGAACTCCAGTCGTACGTCCCATCAAGCTGTCTGTCCGATGTTACGTTGGTTTAATTTATTGTAATTGGGATAATTAGATGAATTTTGTATAATTAAGTTGAATTATTATGTATCTGAATATTTGAAAGTTGGTTGTTATTTTAAGGAAATTAAAAAGTTTAAGAACTTTGGAATTATTATTATGGAGTATTATGAATTATATAAGTTAGTGATGATAAACTTAAGAATAAATCAGTATTTAATGGAACCGGATAAGTAGAGGGGTTAAAAGTGCCAAGGTTGGAAAATGGGGAATAAAAGACTCAAAAGTCTCATTTTTAGCTATATCTCTCTCTCTCCAAACTCTCTCTCTTCTCTCGGCTCTCTCTCTATCTACAAATCAAGGTCAGAAAAAGTTGGAATTTGAAGCTAAAAATCTGGAATAAGATTGCTTGGAAGGAATTATATCATCTACAAACAACGATTTGAGGTAAGAAATCCTTTAAATTCGAATTTAGAAACCTCTTTGGTTCGGATTTATGAATTTCAAATTTACAGATTTAAGTTGAAAATGTGAATGCATGTGTTAAATGATTATAGATTAGTTTAAATCTAGTATATATGAAGCTACATGCTAAATTTCAGCATCAGATTCGGGCTATAAGTATGAATTTTGAGATTTGTGTGTGTTTTACTATGTGTGTTCGAAAATGATGGAAAAAGTGGCAAATAGGATCTGAATTGGTACATAATGGGGTTAATTTTAGTGTTAAAATGATTGGAATTAAGTGTTTAAAGTTGGCAAAATTTATTTCATACCAGGAAATAAGTCTAAAAATGACTTAGATTTAAAATCTGGGAAAATATTTAAAAACAAGAACAAATTCGAATGGTCCAAGGTTTTGAATATGTTCGAATTTAAGATGATTCGAATTTGGCATAATTCGAATTTGGCTTTGGGTTCGAAATAAACTAATATCTCGAATTTAGTATGTTTCGAATATAGTACCTCGAATTTGGTTAGTTTCGAATTTAATATTTTGAATTTAGTATATATCGAATTTAGTATATTTTGAACTTGATCATGGTCCGAAGTTCGGGCGTCCAAAACAGAAAAAAAAAAATTCTAAGTGTTGGAATTCGGATGGTGTCCGAATACGGTTGGGGACCGAATTCGGATGTGGTCCGAAAGTGACAAATGGGGTTCGAACTTAACCTTTCGAATTTGAATAGGTTCGAACTTGGCATAGATTCGAACTTACCATGGTTCGAATTTAACAAATGGTCCGATTTTGATGTTGTCCGAATTTGAGGGAACCGAATTGAACTGGGGTCCGAATTCGGGTGGGATCTGAATTCGGACATGGACCCGAATTTGGGATCAAATGTGGCCAAAAACTTATAAAATTTGGTTTTATGAAATTTAAACGATTATTGACACGATATGTTGTTACAACTGACTTACAGGTCCCTTGTGGTGTTGTTTAACCCACAGTGGGGTACTTTGTGGAACCGGTTGAAATTCCGAGGAGAAATAAAATTGGTTAAAGTTTAATAACGCACCCACTGTGAGTACATTAGATTTCGCATGTTTACATCTGTTTTATGTTAGCCATTGCCTGCTGAGACATGTTGATTCATTATCATTTGGAATTCTACTAACTTGTGTAGATTTAGATGCACATTCATACTTGTTGCATGTCCGTTCGTTTGTTGTGCATCTAGTGATGGACCGGTGGGTCGCATCAATTACTCCGATGTTACTGCGCTATATGACCCGGAGCTGATCCCTCCGAGGTTCTGGTAGGCAGTAACTCATCCCCGATGGTATGGTTGTCTCAGATGGCCGAGCTTTGGGCTCGAAGGAGCTGTGGCTCTTGATCCGTACTTGGTGTACGAAGAGGGTATACGATGTTTGTCATCAGTGTTACTCTTGGGGCTTCATAAAGATTTATAAAATGCGCAAATCTGTGTATTCACTAAGCATTCGCTTACCCCTCGGTTGTTTTATTTTTACAGGAAAAGGAAAATCTGCCGCTGGACCTTCTAGTTAGGTCGTTTGTGAAGTTTTAGAAGATATCTACTACTCAATCGGTAATTGTGCTATGGGACCATTGTTGTAATATGTTTGGGGTGACTGTAATAAAGTTTGAGTATGTAGATTTAGACTTGAAACCTTGTAGCACCGTAGGGTGTTTGAAACTGTTGTATCACTTTAATTATATACTTTTATGCTTCCGCACTTTAATTTAAGTATTCAGATCAATGTGTAATCATGTGATTGATGATTAATCCTGGGTGTTATGTAATTGTGGTTAAATGTGGCAAGGGTGTCACACGAGATGGTATCAAAGCAATAGTTTGAGATTCAAGTGTCCGTGAGGTCTTGGTCTCAAACATAAGTGATGATATGTAGTGATTTTAAGTAATGATCTGTACTAAGATAGGTTACGATCTAGTAGTCATAGGAAATTGACTTTCATACGGGACAATGGGTGGTGTCTATAAATAAATGACATGTTACTAAACAAGTTATATGTTATATATTTCAGAACATGTCTGGAGGAGGAATGACACCCGAAGAAACAAGGGAAATGATGCTAGCCATGATGGCAGAACAGAATAAGATGATTCAAGACCAGTTTCGGGCTCGAGATGAGGCCGAAGCTAAGAGAAGAGAAGACAAGAGGAAGAATATGGAAAAAGAGGGGGGCAACAATGATGAACAAGATGACAACACTGGGTCATCTAACAAGCCCAAAGGTTGTCGGTTTAAGGATTTCAAAGGAAATGGTGCTGTAGAGTTCAATGGACTGGGAGACGCTGTTGCCGCACTTGAATGGATAACGGCAACCGAACGGACATTCCGAATCAGCGACTGTGCTGAGAAGGACATGGTTCGGTATGCTACCGCTATGTTCACCAATGATGCGATTATGTGGTGGAACGCTATGGTGAATGCTTTGACATTGGAGAAGGCATCTGTGATGACTTGGGCTGAGTTCACGGACTTATTCACTCAGCAGTACTGTCCGGTTGATGAGCGCCGAAGACTGGAGGCAAAGTTTATGGCATTGATGCAGGGGACTAAGACTGTGTCCCAGTATGCTGTGGAATTCACGAGGTTGAGTCTGTTTGCGCTTCATCAGGTGGATACTGAGGAAAGGAAGGTGACCAGATTCGAGGCTGGTCTGGATATTGAGATCAGAAGGGTTATGAGCAACGTGCGTTACCCTACGTTTGATGGCGTACTTGAGGCTGCCAGAAATGTAGAGCAGATTTTGATTATGTCGGGTTACTCGATTGGGTCTGCTGCTGCTTCCACCAACCCAACACGACCGTCACCACCGAAACGTCAATGCGAAGGAGGATACTCGGGATCTTCTCGCTCATCGCAGTACTTGCCGCAACAGTCTTATCGCCGACAGTCTGGGTCTTCTGGTCGTGCTCGTGCCTATTCCATCAACACCGAGCCGCAATATTGCAATAAGTGTCATCTGGAACACTTTGGCAAGTGCACTAATGGACATGCTTGCTTTTGCTGTGGAGAATTGGGCCATTTTCAGAGTGAGTGCCCACGAAAAGTCGATCCTTGCTATAAGTGTGGGGTGTGGGGACACTATAGTAGGAACTGTAGGAAGAATGATCCAGCAGCTGCTGCTCCATCATCGACCCGATCATCTGGAGGATCTAGTGGTGGTTCAGTCAACCGCTTGAACCAGCCACAAAGGGCACCGGCTCGTGCATTTTAAATTACGGCAGAGGAGGCTAAGGAAAACCCGGAGGTGGTTACGGGTACGTTTATTGTAAATTCCTTGCCTGCACGAGTTCTTTTTGATTCGGGTGCCAACCGGTCCTTTGTGTCTACTGTTTTTGCACAACGACTTGTCGTGCCACTGTCTAGATTATCTGCTGTACTTGACATAGAAACTGCTAGCAACACTCTAGTCAAAGTAGATCACGTATACCGTAACTGCGCATTAGTGATTGAAGATGTAGTCTTCAATTTGGACCTGATTCCAATCGAATTCAGTGAGTTTGATGTGATAGTCGGGATGGACTGGTTGATTGAGAATGAAGCCCATATAGTGTGTAAGAAGCGAATGATAAAGATAACTACTCCGGAGGGGCGTGAGATTTGTATATACGGGGATAGGAGAAGTGGGGATCTGTGTTTACTGACCATTGCAAAAGCTCGAATGCTTGTTGCAAAGGGGTGTGATGCCTATCTGGCATATGCTATTAATGCCAAGGCTGAGAAGAAGACTTTGGCCGATGTGCCTGTTGTTTCACAATTCCCGGATGTGTTTCCGGAAGACTTGTCTGGCGTGCCGCCTGAGAGACAAGTGGAATTCTGAATTGATCTGATCCCGGGAGCTGCACCGGTAGCTCGTTCTCCTTACCGTCTTGCTCCTATCGAATTGCAAGAGATGATGAAACAACTCCAGGAGTTATTGGATAAAGGCTTCATTCGACCGAGTTCATCACCGTGGGGAGCTCCGGTATTGTTTCTAAAGAAGAAAGATGGCACAATGCGAATGTCCATTGATTACCGGGAGCTGAATAAGCTGACTATTAAGAATAAGTATCCGTTGGCAAGGATAGATGACTTGTTTGATCAACTACATGGGGCTAGCATGTTCTCCAAGATTGATTTGAGGTCGGGGTACCATCAGTTGAAGGTACGATAAGATGATGTCCCTAAGACGGCATTTAGGACACGTTATGGGCATTATGAGTTTTTGGTTATGCCTTTCGGGTTAACCAATGCCCCGGCTATCTTTATGGACTTGATGAATAGGGTTTGTAGACCGATGTTTGACAAGTCGATGATCGTATTTATTGATGACATTCTAGTATACTCTAAGTCTGAGGCCGAACATACTGATCATTTAAAGGAATTGCTGGAATTACTAAGAAAAGAGAAGTTGTATGCCAAGTTCTCAAAATGTGAGTTTTGGCTACAACAGATGGAATTTTTGGGGCATGTGATTTCGGGGGCTGGGATTTCTGTAGATCCAGCCAAAGTCGAAGCCATAAAGAATTGGGAGCCGCCGCGATCAACTACAGAAATCAGAATTTTTCTAGGGTTGGCGGGCTACTATAGGAGATTTATAAAGGACTTTCAAAGATTGCAGTTCCTTTGACTGCACTAACAAAGAAGAATGCACCATTCGTATGGGAAACTGTAGAGCAAGAAGCATTTGAGATCTTGAAGAAAACACTAAGTGAAGCACCAATACTTGCTCTACAGGAGGGCAATGAGGATTTTGTGGTGTACACAGATGCTTCAAGGTTGGGGTTAGGCGCTGTACTGATGCAGCGTGGAAAAGTAATTGCTTATGCCTCGAGACAGCTTAAGCAGCATGAGAAGAATTACTCAACTCATGATCTTGAGTTTACAGCTGTTACTTTTGCACTAAAATTGTGGAGACACTATCTGTATGGAACTAAGTGTCAGTTATACAAGGACCATAAGAGTTTAAAGTACATCTTTAGTCAGAAGGAGCTCAATATGAGGCAAAGGCGATCTATGGAACTTATAAAGGATTACGACTGTGAGATCCTTTATCATCCCGGAAAGGCTAACGTAGTAGCCGATGCTTTGAGTCGCAAAGCTTATGCTAAGGATTGCTGCTATATAATGACGTGCACGATGTTAACTTCCATAATAATTGATGATGTTAAAGCTGCTCAAGTGGAAGCTTTGAAGGAAGAAAACATTGGCGATGAAGATATAAGGGTACAGATGAAGATAATGGAAACAAGTGAGTCGGGATTGAAAGGTGTATACGGGAGGATTTGGGTACCGAAGTTTGGTGGAATGAGACAAGTGATCATTGAAGAGGCACATCAATCCAAGTTTTCTGTACATCCTGGAAGTACAAAGATGTACAACGAGTTGAAAGCAGACTTTTGGTGGCCGGGATTGAAAAAGGACATAGGTCAGTATGTGGAAAGATGTCGAACTTGTCGGCTGGTGAAAGCCGAACATCAGCAGCCATACGGCAGTCTGCAACCACTTCCCATTTCGGAATGGATGTGGGAACATATTACGATGGACTTTGTTACTAAATTACCGAAAACTAGGCGTCAACACGATGCAGTTTGGGTAATAGTGGATAGATTGACTAAGTCGGCATACTTTATTCCGATAAGAGAGAGTTATTCTTTGGAGAAGTTGGCTTAGATTTACGTAGACGAGATTGTTTCAAGACACGGAGTACCGAAGTCCATTGTGTCTGATCGTGATAGTCGCTTTACTTCAAACTTCTGGTCAGCACTGCAAGAAGGGTTGGGAACCAGGTTCGCTATGAGTACGGCCTATCGTCCGCAAACCGATGGCCAATGTAAGGTCTACACACTACAGATCTATCTAGACGCGACACCGTCAACGAGTGCGGAATCCTCGTTAACGGCTTGACGGAAAACAACTCACACGGAACATGGAGACTATCAACAAGCTGTACGGACGAACACGAACGCACCTACGAGATGATTCTCTCCGATAGAACACTCACTAACCTGATAAACTCGAGATCGCCTTTTGCTAATCACTCACACGAAATCTGCAAAAGTATGCTAATGATTCGAGTTAATCCCTAATTATAGAGGCTCATTCGAGTTTGTCATGGGCCAAACTCGAATCAGGCCCAAGGCCCATTCGAGTTTGTTCCCTTGACACTCTCGAATCTACCCTATACAACACATTCGAATCTACCTCTATGTCAAATTCGAATTTGACACTAAATTCGAATTTCTCATGTTCTACTTATATTTGATTATATGATTCAACTTATATTTGACTTAATCTTTGATTTTATGTTAGAACTTCTTGTAATACATTACATCAAGTTCAAACACACAGTCAATAACTGTCAAACATATATAAACACATACATCAATATCCAATACTCTGTAATATTACTTAAACCAAACTACTAGATCACTTAGACTTCTATCATCACACAGGGTGTACCAACAGACTCCCCCTTGACGATAGCTTCTAACAATTTACACATTTGATTAAGTACTTTGTTTATTTATTTAAACTGCTGCCAGCATACAAACCTTTCTCAACACATACTTTAATTACATTCTGATACTTTCTAGCCTCAGACTCCATATGTGTATCACTTGAGATTTTGTGATTGTAGAGCAGTTGCATGTCATCTTTTGAAAGGTTCACAAGGTGTAGCGGATCATAGACTCTAAGAATTTCTTTTTCTTCGATGTCTTCCATCACTGCTTCACCTGTCTCACTCTCCACATACCACCAATTGAGATTTTTCATGACGTCCTGTGGCATTGGCTTGAGAGGAACCTTCCTCAGACATCTAACTGGTTTGTATTGAATTTTCATCCACGGACGACCAGTTAGAGGGTCAATACGAGTATTGTCCATCACTCGTTTACCCACCCTTGGATTGAGCCGCTCGAATTTCCTTGACCTCCCTTCTTTTCTGATGATTTTTGCTATTATTTCAGCATAAGGGTCGTCGCCGATGTTGATAAGCTCCTTCCATGCTAATGCTTTTATTTCAATCTTTGGCAAGGAGTTGAAGACTTTCAGACTTCTTCTGAGGTACTGGAGGCCATCTTTTCGTTTGATAATGAATAGCTGCAGTTCTCGATCAAAGAACCAGCTCAAAATATTTCCTGATAGCTCTCCAGCACCCGGCACACGCATTTTCTTCTTCAGCTCCGACTCTCTTTTCTCTGCGCTAAACCATAGCTTTCTTTTTTCTTCGTTGGTAAGCTCTCTGGCAGGTTCTTCACTTGATGATTCAACATTTAACGCAGCTTTTACTACTTCTATGTCAATCACCTAATTTCCTTCTGTTACGTATGTATCTGTGATGGGGTTTTGTTGAATAATGATCTCATTTGCTTCATCATCTTCATCAACACAAACTTCATCATCAGATTTCTAGTCAATTACGTCTTCAGGCACAAATTCTCCTTCTTCTAAATCCTCCAATTCGTCCTCGAAATCAAATCCAAAGTCCTTAGGGTCTTCATCGATATCAATTAGTGCTTCGATCATTTCATGTATCTCTGACTCTATGACTTTTGAGGAACTGGCTTCACCTCCTGCAGCTCCTGTCTGTCCCGGCTCCCCCTGAATCTCAGCATGCTGAGCAGCAGAAAAATCTACTGGCTCATTATCTCTTTGCGCGCTGGGATCATTGCCTTCATTACCTGCATCATTATCTCCATCCCTGGGCAGCTCTTCTTGATCCCGACAGCTTGTCTCCCCCCGAGCCTTTAGATTTTGCAATAATTGCTCAATCAGGGATCGCATTGATTGAATCTCTGCCGCTTGATCAGCAACAAAGGTTTTCAGCTCCAAGTTTTCTTCCTCCATTTTGCCCACTACTTTCTTCAACTCGACATTCTCGATATCTATTTGTGCATTATGCTTCTGTATTTCTCCGAGAGCCTTTGTCAAACCGAAGATTTGGACTTGTTGGAAGTCGACTTTACTTTTCAGCTCAGAAAACCGTTGATTTTCCGTGAAAGTGGATGAAGTGGATGGTCTGGATTGTATGGGGGTTGGAATGATTGGTGATGGAATGTACGGTTCAACAGGTGGTGGTGGTGGTGGAATGGTAGATTGAGCGGGTGGAGGTTGAGGTATTTCTGGCTGTGAAGCAGAGGCCGAGGAAGCTCCCTGCATGAATCTATGACGCTTTGCCCTTTGCCTTGTTACCAACGGAGCAACTTCTTCCTCCTCAAAATCTGAGTCATCAGACTCCCTCGACGCTCGCCGCCTTGTAGCTTCTTCATTTGTTACCACTATTCTCGATCCATATGTTCCTATTTGGATAGACGTATTTTCAATTACAGTCTCTTGAACTTCAACTTCAATCTCTTCCATTTCTTCAGACTCAGAAGTTGAGATGGCTTCGCCTTCTGGCACTGGTTGATAATCATCAATTTGATTAAACACATCAATTTCTCCTTCTGGAGGCTCTAATAAATCTCCAATTAATTCAGCAGTTATTTCCTCATTAGCATTTGGACCGGCTGCCCAAATCTCTTCCAACGTTTGTAAAGTCGGATCAGATGTCGATGGCGCACTTGAAGGTCCAGCCTCTTGTAGCTCTTGAATTTGACTAGTAGAAGGCATGTCTACCTGAATTTGACTCGCGGAAGGCCTTTGACGTCTCCTCTGTTGTTGAGGGCGCGGTTGTTGCTGTCGTTGTTGTTGTGGCTGTCGCTGCTGAACTTGTACCTCTCCTGCCCAGTTGGCATCGTCAGGGGCTACAAAGTTCCGGTCGATTACAGCACCAAACAAAGGTCTCTCTACTGGGACAGCTAACCTTCCTCGGTGAGAGGAGCCATCGGCAAATATTCTCTTATCAATGACTGCGACGCTCTGAATTTCGTTAAGCTGCGGCAAATTTGGCAAGAAGTGTCGGATTAGCATGATCACAAAACGAGGGTAAAGTAGAAATCTTTCCCGCTCTGGAGCCGTTATCTGATGAACGAACTCCGAGAAGAACATCTCTAAAAAACTAAACTTCTGATTATAGACTAACGCGATTATCCCCGAATGGATCTTCGAAACTTATAATCAAACCCCGCTTTCTTCGCAGCGAAACAAACCATTAACACATCCGCGAGATATCGCCATTGTCCAATTAGCCCACTTTTCATATAGGAAGACTTAGTAACGTCTAAACTATAACCCATTCGTACAAAGGCAGCCTGCCTGATTGATAGTTGGAAATCAATATGCCCATCTTCTTGCTCCTGAGTGCCCAATTGAAGCACTTGACGAAAAATATAGCAGAAAACACCAAAGGATTACCAGCAATCCTTGTCCTCAGAGCTGTCGGAGTGACTGTACAGTCTACTTGCAAATGATCATAGAATTGTCGCACGTAAGGAATGACAATCTGGATATTGTGAGACAGTGCATACGAGATCCTGGACTCCAACAAGAAATCCACCATCTGGCGGAAAGCCTGCGCTTCAGGGATAGCATGGTCAGGGGAAATGACCATATTATGCTTCGGAACAAATACTCTATCCGCCATGTCTGCACAGTATATCAAATAAAATATTAGAATTATTAAAAATGAATAAACTTGTTTAAATTCAAATTTGTTTTATTTTGAACTTGAATAAGGACAAAATCCAACACTTAAGAATTTCTACTAGCTTAATTAAAATTTAAATTAAATAATTCAAATATAATGACAAACTCGAACAAACAGATTCGAATTAACATCTATTCGAGTTTAATGTACCATTCGAGTTTAATGACCTATTCGAGTTTACTGACAAACTCGAATCTGGCCACGAACAGACTCGAAGGAGTCGGCCACCATCATCACAAAAATCCATGATTTTAACCATGTTAGACTCAGAAAATCACATCTATTAGTCCTACTAGGTTCTAATCAATGATATTTGTATTTAATTTGACTTTTCACCGGTTCAAAGTTTGTAATTTTGAAAAACAAACTTTCTACCAATAAAACTTCAAAATCTAATGATTTTGGCCTAAATGGAGATCCTGGACTCCACCAAGAAATCCACCATCTGGCGGAAAGCCTGCGCTTCAGGGATAGCATGGTCAGGGGAAATGACCATATTATGCTTCGGAACAAATTCTCTATCCGCCATGTCTGCACAGTATATCAAATAAAATATTAGAATTATTAAAAATGAATAAACTTGTTTAAATTCAAATTTGTTTTATTTTGAACTTGAATAAGGACAAAATCCAACACTTAAGAATTTCTACAAGCTTAATTAAAATTTAAATTAAATAATTCAAATATAATGACAAACTCGAACAAACAGATTCGAATTAACATCTATTCGAGTTTAATGTACCATTCGAGTTTAATGACCTATTCGAGTTTACTGACAAACTCGAATCTGGCCACGAACAGACTCGAAGGAGTCGGCCACCATCATCACAAAAATCCATGATTTTAACCATGTTAGACTCAGAAAATCACATCTATTAGTCCTATTAGGTTCTAATCAATGATATTTGTATTTAATTTGACTTTTCACCGGTTCAAAGTTTGTAATTTTGAAAAACAAACTTTCTACCAATAAAACTTCAAAATCTAATGATTTTGGCCTACATGGAGTATAAAACTACCTAAATTGAAGCAAGTTAACATACTCCTGAGTGCCCAATTGAAGCACTTGACGAAGAATATCAGCAGAAAACACCAAAGGATTACCAGCAATCCTTGTCCTCAGAGATGTCGGAGTGACAGTACAGTCTACTTGCAAATGATCATAGAATTGTCGCACGTAAGGAATGACAATCTGGATATTGTGAGACAGTGCATACGAGATCCTGGACTCCACCAAGAAATCCACCATCTGGCGGAAAGCCTGCGCTTCAGGGATAGCATGGTCAGGGGAAATGACCATATTATGCTTCGGAACAAATACTCTATCCGCCATGTCTGCACAATATATCAAATAAAATATTAGAATTATTAAAAATGAATAAACTTGTTTAAATTCAAATTTTTTTATTTTGAACTTGAATAAGGACAAAATCCAACACTTAAGAATTTCTACAAGCTTAATTAAAATTTAAATTAAATAATTCAAATATAATGACAAACTCGAACAAACAGATTCGAATTAACATCTATTCGAGTTTAATGTACCATTCGAGTTTAATGACCTATTCGAGTTTATTGACAAACTCGAATCTGGCCACGAACAGACTCGAAGGAGTCGGCCACCATCATCACAAAAATCCATGATTTTAACCATGTTAGACTCAGAAAATCACATCTATTAGTCCTACTAGGTTCTAATCAATGATATTTGTATTTAATTTGACTTTTCACCGGTTCAAAGTTTGTAATTTTGAAAAACAAACTTTCTACCAATAAAACTTCAAAATCTAATGATTTTGGCCTAAATGGAGTATAAAACTACCTAAATTGAAGCAAGTTAACATACTCCTGAGTGCCCAATTGAAGCACTTGACGAAGAATATCAGCAGAAAACACCAAAGGATTACCAGCAATTCTTGTCCTCAGAGCTGTCGGAGTGACTGTACAGTCTACTTGCAAATGATCATACAATTGTCGCACGTAAGGAATGACAATCTGGATATTGTGAGACAGTGCATATGAGATCCTGGACTCCACCAAGAAATCCACCATCTGGCGGAAAGCCTGCGCTTCAGGGATAGCATGGTCAGGGGAAATGACCATATTATGCTTCGGAACAAATACTCTATCCGCCATGTCTGCACAGTATATCAAATAAAATATTAGAATTATTAAAAATGAATAAACTTGTTTAAATTCAAATTTGTTTTATTTTGAACTTGAATAAGGACAAAATCCAACACTTAAGAATTTCTACAAGCTTAATTAAAAATTAAATTAAATAATTCAAATATAATGACAAACTCGAACAAACAGATTCGAATTAACATCTATTCGAGTTTAATGTACCATTCGAGTTTAATGACCTATTCGAGTTTATTGACAAACTCGAATCTGGCCACGAACAGACTCGAAGGAGTCGGCCACCATCATCACAAAAATCCATGATTTTAACCATGTTAGACTCAGAAAATCACATCTATTAGTCCTACTAGGTTCTAATCAATGATATTTGTATTTAATTTGACTTTTCACCGGTTCAAAGTTTGTAATTTTGAAAAACAAACTTTCTACCAATAAAACTTCAAAATCTAATGATTTTGGCCTAAATGGAGTATAAAACTACCTAAATTGAAGCAAGTTAACATACTCCTGAGTGCCCAATTGAAGCACTTGACGAAGAATATCAGCAGAAAACACCAAAGGATTACCAGCAATCCTTGTCCTCAGAGCTGTCGGAGTGACAGTACAGTCTACTTGCAAATGATCATAGAATTGTCGCACGTAAGGAATGACAATCTGGATATTGTGAGACAGTGCATATGAGATCCTGGACTCCACCAAGAAATCCACCATCTGGCGGAAAGCCTGCGCTTCAGGGATAGCATGGTCAGGGGAAATGACCATATTATGCTTCGGAACAAATACTCTATCCGCCATGTCTGCACAGTATATCAAATAAAATATTAGAATTATTAAAAATGAATAAACTTGTTTAAATTCAAATTTGTTTTATTTTGAACTTGAATAAGGACAAAATCCAACACTTAAGAATTTCTACAAGCTTAATTAAAAATTAAATTAAATAATTCAAATATAATGACAAACTCGAACAAACAGATTCGAATTAACATCTATTCGAGTTTAATGTACCATTCGAGTTTAATGACCTATTCGAGTTTACTGACAAACTCGAATCTGGCCACGAACAGACTCGAAGGAGTCGGCCACCATCATCACAAAAATCCATGATTTTAACCATGTTAGACTCAGAAAATCACATCTATTAGTCCTACTAGGTTCTAATCAATGATATTTGTATTTAATTTGACTTTTCACCGGTTCAAAGTTTGTAATTTTGAAAAACAAACTTTCTACCAATTAAACTTCAAAATCTAATGATTTTGGCCTAAATGGAGTATAAAACTACCTAAATTGAAGCAAGTTAACATACTCCTGAGTGCCCAATTGAAGCACTTGACGAAGAATATCAGCAAAAAACACCAAAGGATTACCAGCAATCCTTGTCCTCAGAGCTGTCGGAGTGACAGTACAGTCTACTTGCTAAATGATCATAGAATTGTCGCACGTAAGGAATGACAATCTGGATATTGTGAGACAGTGCATACGAGATCCTGGACTCCACCAAGAAATCCACCATCTGGCGGAAAGCATGCGCTTCAGGGATAGCATGGTCAGGGGAAATGACCATATTATGCTTCGGAACAAATACTCTATCCGCCATGTCTGCACTGTATATCAAATAAAATATTAGAATTATTAAAAATGAATAAACTTGTTTAAATTCAAATTTGTTTTATTTTGAACTTGAATAAGGACAAAATCCAACACTTAAGAATTTCTACAAGCTTAATTAAAAATTAAATTAAATAATTCAAATATAATGACAAACTCGAACAAACAGATTCGAATTAACATCTATTCGAGTTTAATGTACCATTCGAGTTTAATGACCTATTCGAGTTTACTGACAAACTCGAATCTGGCCACGAACAGACTCGAAGGAGTCGGCCACCATCATCACAAAAATCCATTTATTTTAACCATGTTAGATTCAGAAAATCACATCTATTAGTCCTACTAGGTTCTAATCAATGATATTTGTATTTAATTTGACTTTTCACCCGTTCAAAGTTTGTAATTTTGAAAAACAAACTTTCTACCAATAAAACTTCAAAATCTAATGATTTTGGCCTAAATGGAGTATAAAACTACCTAAATCTTGCACAATACACTTGGATATACCTAGATCTACTGGTAGTATCGAACCCACGCGGACAGAAACTCGACAAATAGTTGGTATCTTGAAAACGACAAACTCGAGATTAGATTCGAAATCGCCTAGACAAACTCGAAGGAATAGATTCGAAAACAGGTGAGTTAATGACCATCACTGTTGACCTATTTATACCACCAACATTCGAGTCTAATGCCATTTTCGAATCTACTGACAGATTCGAGCCCTGCCATATTCGAGTTTACCTTAAACTCGAATTAACCCCTGAAACTTTGAAAATTTCGAAAATTTTTGAAATAAATTCAACTTTTTCAACCTTTTCGTGTAACGGAATAAACTATGCCAAATCTTTTACCCTAAGCACAAGATTTTCACGCAATGTTTATTTTATTCAACTATGAATGCACCCTCAGTAATTTTTGACCCTTTTCCTAAGTAAAAATAAAATAAAATAAAACTAAAATAAAATTTAAAATTTTGAACAAAAATTAAACTTAGACTCAACTACATAATTTATTTAAGATTACTACCTATACTAAACACTAAACAAACTATTTTTGACGAGCATAGTAAAAGAAAGGTTCAATCAGATAGCGGTATCAAATACTCACTTTCAGTACTTAAACTTTCACACTTAGGAATTTTTGATTCCTTTGATTGTTTGGCGTGACATACACTTTTAGCCGATTGTTGGTATTTACCCCTTTCAACATGCTACATTTCAGAATATCCCTTGGCCTTTTTATTTATCATGAAATTATCTTACGTGACTCAGACATAGACATACTTTTATGATCAAGGCATACAAACAATGATTCTAACTTTTTGGTATTTGCAAACTTTCTTTAAAAGACAAACATCGGACACAGGTCTGTATTTACATACAACAAAGTGTCTTAGTTTGACTTAAAGTTTATTTTTAAAGCTAGCAAGACAGTGGTGACAGGTCTGTACCGACGTACAACAAAGCGACTTATCTTGCTAACCCGAATCAAAACAGAGGCAACAGGTCTGTACTTACGTACAACAGAGTTACATGTTTTTGACTCTCAATTCTGTATGATTTTTCTATGCTTTCCATTTTAAGATGTATTTGATGTTGCTATACATCCCCAGAAAGTTTGCATACCTCATTTATAATCAAAGTTTGTATGTCTCATACATAAAAATTAAGACCGATTGGTCATACATCTAAGTTAGTGACACGTTTGACTTTTTCTTGAATATTTTATTAGCCTTGAGACTCCCTATATGTATTATGCCTACCAACACATCAAACTAAAATAATGTATAACACTTAGAATTTTAGTTGCATTTTGTGTGAAAGCCTAAACACTTAAAGTTTGTAACGACTGTGCTAATTTTCGTCACTTTGAACCTATGTTTCTAAGACTTAACTCTTTTTCTGATATTCTCTTTTTTTGAATTTTTTTGTAGTTTTCTCTCTTTTTTCTTTTGTTTTTCATAAGAGATAGCAAGAAAATAATCTAACCTACTAACTTACTAAAAATAGAAACTGTCCTAATTTAGCAAACTTACTATAGAAAGAAAGAAAGACTACAGCTATAAACAAAAATAAAAATTATACTAAGGTCAATTTACTCTGGGTTGCGCATTCCATTTAGTTGAATCAAATATTCAAATCGTGACTTATCAAAGGCTTTGGTAAATAAATCAGCATTATTATCGTCCGTTGCCACTTTTACCAATTTGATTAAGTTCTTTTCAGCACAATCACATATAAAATGATGCCTTATGTCTATGTGCTTTGTTTTACTGTGTTTAACTAGAGTATTTGTTATAGCAATTGTAGATTGGTTATCTATCCTAATGGGAGTTTGAGTGTAAGCCAAACCGTAATCACGCAATTGTTGTTGTATCCACAGAACTTGTGAGCAGCAACTACCAGGAGCAACATACTCGGCCTCGCACGTTGACACGGCTACCGACGTCTGTTTCTTGCATTGCCAGGAAACGAGTCTCCCTCCAAGGAATTGACAACCTCCAGTTGTTGACTTGCGCGTGAAGCTGCATCCTCCGTAGTCTGAATCCGTGAACGCCTCCAACTCTAGATCTCCCTCCGCGTGATACCAAAGTCCCAGCTTCGGTTTCGACTTGAGGTATCGTAGAATCCGCTTCACAGCTTTCATGTGTATCTCTTTAGGATTAGCTTGAAACCTAGCACAAATACACACAGCAAACATGATGTCAGGTCTTGAAGCAGTTAAATACATAGGTGATCCAATCATGGCCCGATATAACGTCAGATCCACATCGGTATCACTTTCAGTACCCGGTCCGAGATTGTGATTCACTTGAATCGGCGTGCTGAAATGGGCTGTCAGTTTCGTCCCTTCCAACCCGAAGCGTTCTAATATGTCATAGACATACTTCGTCTGATGGATAAACATTCCTTCCTTCTTCTGGTCAACTTGCAACCCCAAAAAGAAATTCAACTCACCCATTGCACTCATCTCGAATTTTGACTTCATCACCTTCTCAAAATCCTTGCACATCTGCTCGTCTGATGATCCAAAGATGATATCATCGACGTACACTTGTACCAAGATGAAGTGTTCTCCCTTTCGCTTAACGAACATCGTACTATCTATCCTACCCCTTTCAAACCCGTTCTCTAACAGATGGTTGGATAAAGTCTCATACCACGCCCTTGGTGCTTGATGCAATCCATACAGAGCCTTATCTAATCGATATACTCTGTCTGGATATTTTGGATCTGTAAATCCGGGCGGCTGTTCTACATATACCAGTTCCTTCACTTTCCCATAGAGGAAAGCACTCTTAACATCTAGTTGATATACCTTAAAGCCCTTGAAGGAAGCAAAATCCAGAAACAAACGAATTGCTTCCAGCCTTGCTACTGGCGCAAACACCTCATTGTAATCGATTCCCTCCTCTTGGTTGAAACCCTTTACAACTAACTTAGCCTTGTTGCGAGTGACTATACCCCGATTGTCTCTTTTCCACTTAAAAACCCATTTGGTTCCTATTGCAATTTCCCCTCGAGGTAATGGAACTAACTCCCACACTTCTAGTTTCCTAAACTGAGAGAGTTCTTCCTGCATCGCTTCCACCCAGGAGTTATCCTTTAGTGCCATTTGCACATTTTTCGGCTCTACTTGCGAGATAAAACAAGAATAGACGCAGGTATGATAGGCCTCGGAGTCATTTATCATCGACAACAACACAGTGTTGTTATTTAAACTACTCTTAGTTCTCACACCCTCATTAGGATTTCCTATGATGCTTTCTATAGGATGGTTCTTGTTGATCCTAGAGGTCTCTATCTCGTCAACTCTCAGATTATCTCCTAAGTTAGATCCTATTTCACCTAATGGGGGAACATCCTCAGATTCCACATTTTCCTCCTCGTGGACAGATTCCTCAGAGTTGGAATTTGTTGTCTGAGTCTGATTCTCAGTTGAAGGTGCTTCTGGATCAGTGACTTCTTGAGATCCATCTTCAGTCAAAGTAGGCTCGGATGTGGATTGAAATGTAGTCCTCGGAAAGGTATGACCTTCGTCATTCAGATTCAGCGTCGCCGTGTCCTTTTCGATGGTACCTGCATTTTCATCCAAAGGAATGTTAAATGACTCAAACAATTTATCATAGTCAAATATCCATTCCGGACCTGTTTGGGGTTCATGTGTATAACTTGTGACTTCAATGTTATACACAATCTCTACTGTACCATTTGTTTTGTTAAAAACCCGTTTGTTTGGTGAGTTCGGCACATAACCTAGGAAGTATCCTTCGTCAGCCTTTTCACCAAATTTAGGTTGATGTTTTGTTCGCAATAAAGTACATGGTACCCCAAACGGTTCGAAGCAAGTTAAGGTAGGTGGCCGTTTATTTAAAATTTCATAACAGGCTTTGTTCAAAGATTTGACAGTTAGGACCCGGTTTAAAATATGACATGCGGTATTCACTGCCTCCCCCCAAAACATGGTAGGAAGCTTTGAATCCGAAAGCATAGTCCTAGCTGCCTCAATCAATGTCCTGTTCTTTCGTTCGGCCACCCCATTTTGTTGTGGCTCATACGGTGCACTAAATTGATGCACTATGCCCTTTGATAGGCAATATACACCAATTACAGTGTTTTTAAATTCAGTTTCATTATCACCACGAAGCCTTTTAACCCGTGTTCCATAGGAATTCTCCACTTGGTCTAAGAACCCGATGAGCTTGGAAGCCGTCTCGTCCTTTGTACCTAGAAAGAAAACCCAAGAAAATCGTGAGTAATCGTCAGTGATAACTAAACTATACCAACTACCACGTATACTCATTTTGTTGATTGGTCCAAAGAGGTCCATATGCAGCAAATCGAATGTGGTAGTGATGGAGTTCTGACTTGTGTGCCTTCTTATGTTGTTTGCCCTTCTTGCATGGTAGACACTTGTCCTCAAACTGAAAACTCTTCATAGGCACACCTTGCACCAACCCATTTTTCGTTATATAGTTCATTTTCCTTAGGTGCAAGTGTGCCATGCGCCTGTGCCACAAAACTGATTCAGTCTCCGAAGCTTTGGATAACAGACAGATTGGCCCCATCGAAGTTTCCGGCTCGTTCATATCGAGCATGTACAAGTCATTCTTCCTTGGTGCCCGCCTCAATATCCACTCTTCAGGAATCTTGAACCCCGGTTTTAGCACCAATGCTTCAGTGTCAGTGAACAACACTGAATTCTTCTTGTCACAGATTTGAGATACAAATGAGATTGTGAACCAGTTTATCAACGTGATAAACTTGATCCAACTTGATCGTCCAAATAGTGACCACTCCAGTACCCGTGATGTTTCCTCCCTTGTTTCCCCCGAATGATACAAATCCCCGATTCCCACCCTTGAAGTCTGTAAGGAGACTTCTTTCCCCTGTCATGTGCCTGGAGCATCCACTGTCGTCGAACCATTTGTTGTTTGGACCTGTTGTAATCTCCTGCACATGAAAGAAAATAGGTTAGTTATCACGGGGAACCCTAGCCATAACTGACTTGGTTATACCATTCTCGTCCACATGCTTAAACTCTTTCAAATACCCATCTCGCCTTTCAGGTGACTTGGGTCGTTGAACTGGAGTTTGTTGTGGAGCCGAGTGATGTAAATTCACTCTTTGCCTTTGAGTAGGCATTTGTTGTGGAGCTCTTGAATAATTCCGATTATATTGCATTTCAGATTGAGATCCCTGAGCTCTAACCGGTGTGTGATGTCTAACAGGAGTGTGTGACCTACCTGGAGTGTATGCTCTGCTAGGTGTTGTGCTCCTATATTGTTGTTGAGGTCCAGACCTAGATTGATTAACGACTCGATTCGGTGAATTAGTCCTAACCACTTCTTTTGGTCCACCTTTTACCGGTATTTGTTTCACAACTTGTTTTGGTGTAGCCTGCATAGTTTTCTCGGTACTCTGAGAACTACTAGTGCTTGCCACACTTGTTGAAGGCTTTATTTGTGTTGGCTTCCCTGTCTTAGGTGTAACATCAATTTTCCTAAGCGGACAGTTAGAAGCAACATGCCCCTTTTCATGACACCTAAAGCAAGACATCTTGTCAATAGACTTCTTGTGTGTGCCCTTAGACTTAGGTGTCTCACTAATGTCTGGTTCTTTTTGTGCATCTATAGTGACTGGTTCATCATCCTGATCATTAAAATCAATTTTATGTTTCCTACAGGTGTTTCACTAGAGGAAGACACGAATTTGACTTTCTTAATCTTGACATTTGTATCAGTCACCTTAGGTGTATTTTCCTTTACAGGCTCAGACACTGGTTCAGGTATTTCCTCTAAGTCTACTGATTTTTCAGTTTTCTCCTAAGGTTGAGGCACGTAGTTGGCATTAAAAGGTGGAGGAATCTCATGAAATCCTAGACCTACAGGCTTTTTAGATTGGCGTTGAGCATCTAAAACTTTCCCTAGGTTCAGACTTGAGTTCCTAAACTTTTCTAGCTTACTATTACCCTCTTCTACCTTCACCTTAGTTTCAGCTAGCTCTACTTCTTTGATCTTAAGATCTTTGGTCAAGGCCTATACATGCTCATACATCAGTTATAATCTAACACACTGCTCACTTAGCTTGTCTTTTAGAACTATGACGTCTTCTGCATCAGCCTTAAGCTTATCCCTAAGATCTTGTTTAATGTCAATCAGGCTAGCATTATCTGATTTTAGTGATTCATTTTGAGCAGTTATATTTTTATGTGATTCTAATACTAGATTCAATCTGTCTTTAGAAGTAGCACATAAAACACATAAATCATGGAAAAGAGAGAAATTCAGACTTACCTTTGTATGATCTGTTTCTACGTTGGCCATTTGCGCGGCAAACTCCAGAAGCGTCTGATCATCCGACTTCTCCACCCACATCGGACTGCTTTCTTGTTGACTGCTGTCCCTTATGCTCTGCTCTTCCCCTTCACATCCACTCTCAGTGACTTCAGCCATAAAGGCTCTAGCGTTAGACTGCGGATGTGAGCTCGAGTCGTAAGTACCGTCCAACTGTCTGTCTGATGTGACGTTAGATAACAGACCAGCTATGTTTGCTTGACTGGATGATGAACTCGGAAGATATCTCTGTTGAGATTGGGTCTGATACTGTCCTTGATTCTGATTCTGCTCTTGGTAATTGTCTACCTTCGGTCTTTGACACTCTCTGGCGAAGTGCCCTAAGCCTTGAAAATTGTAGCATTTGACCTTGGACTTATCAAAGCCAATCCCCTTATTATTCATATTCAGATTCCTCCCTGTCCGTTTGATGAATCGTTCAACCCGTTGGGTTACCATGGCCAGTTGCCATTTGAGATCCATCTCCTCAAGGTCGTCAGGGTCTACCTGATCGTAATCTTCATCCCAGAGAGCAGGATCGTTTATTTTACCCTGAAGGCAGTTCCCATATGCGGCCACAAATGACGCCAATAAATTCAAATGTTCTTCGGCCGATTTAGCGCTCATGGGCATCTTAGAGTAGCCCTGAGATGTTGATGCAGGTGTTGCCTGATGTAGCTATTCTTCCGGTCTACCAAACCCTAAGAAAGCTCTATTCTGTGCGTCGTCCGTCTCTGCTGGTGACGACGTTTCTCAGGTGAAGAAGGTTGTAGCAGTCTTCATATCAGCTGCAACCGAAGGTTTTGATTTTCCAAAATACATGGCTGGATTTTGGTCTTGTTCATAACCCGTTTCGGCTTTCAGTAGCTCGAAATGATACGCCCTCAGCGTTCCCACTACATCCTCCAGAGATTGAGTATAGTACTTATCCTCATCTAGCTTAATAATAGCCACATACATCGGCCATTTGGCTGGTAAGGCATCAAGAAGCTTATTATTCTTTTATGTATCGCTATACTCAATGTCATGACTCTCAAGCTCTGTCAGCAGATGATAAAAGCGGGTGATGGTGTCGTCCAGCTTTTCATCCTACAAAGCCTTGAAAATCTCAAATTGTTGTTTCAACAACTCCATACGCTTCCTCCGAACCCTCGGATTACCCTCACACCTCTTTTCCAGCGTCTCCCAAAGCTCTTTAGATGTCTTTTGATTGCGGAATGTGTGTAGTATGTCCTGAGGTAACGCCATTCGTATTATAGCGTATGCGCGATTCTCAGCTTCAAACAACTTTTTGTCATCGTCATTCATCTTCGAATACGTGACAACCTTCTGACTTCCCTCAATTTCAGCAGTTGGTGGAATGTATCCCTCGTCGATACATATCCACATACACATGTCGTTGAAACGCACAAAATCGGCAAACCGATCTTTCCACCAATAATAGTCTTCAAGTTTCATCAGCTTATGCGGAGTATTAGCTTTCCGACCTCATGATCCATTTCCAGAAACCTTTGAAGATTTGTCATTGTTTCAAAAGTAATTGAACTTTAACTTAATAAATTTAATTCGAAATTAGTTTAAGTTAATTCTTTCGAATTTAGGTAAATTCGAATATAATTAAGTTTAAACCTATTTGAGATTAAATTCGATTTAAGTCCTTAAATTCAATTAAATTCGAAATGGGTGACAAATTCGAAAGTCTCAAACTCGAAGGTCCAAGCAAACTCGAAACAGTCAAAGTCAAACCCCAGCAAACTCGAAGCTCCTATTCGACTCTAGTCCAAACTCGAATCAAACTCGAATACTATAAACTCGAAACACTCTTTAGCAAACTCGAAAGGAGTGGATTTTTGGTTAGACTCGAAACTAAGCAAAACCCTAATGACTCCTAACAGATTCGAGCGCCGTAAACTCGAGAAACGGCTAATACCTCGATGTTTTAACGTTTTGCAGATTAAATCAATATTTTTACAACGAAAAATATTGATTTCGATCAAAAATGTGAAAAACACGAAGTATTTCCCGGATCCCAATTTGATAAGCTCGAAAAAACACGAAAACTTGAGAGATTAACCGTCCAAAAGCATCAAGAAACCTAGGATGAATCTTTATGAACACGAAAAACACGAAGAACACCCCTTAGGCTCTGATACCACTTGTAAGGTCTACACACTCCAGATCTATCTAGACGCGCCGTCAACGAGTGTGGAATCCTCGTTAACGGCTTGACGGGAAACAACTCTCACACGGAACACGGAGACTATCAACAAGCTGTACGGACGAACACGAACGCACCTACGAGATGATTCTCTCCGATAGAACACTCACTAACCTGATAAACTCGAGATCGCCTTTTGCTAATCACTCACACGAAATTTGCAAAAGTCTGCTAATGATTCGAGTTAATCCCTAATTATAGAGGCTCATTCGAGTTTGTCTTGGGCCAAACTCGAATCAGGCCCAAGGCCCGTTCAAGTTTGTTCCCTTGACACTCTCGAATCTACCCTATACAACACCTTCGAATCTGCCTCTATGTCAAATTCGAATTTGACACTAAATTCAAATTTCTCATGTTCTACTTATATTTGATTATATGATTCAACTTATATTTGACTTAATCTTTGATTTGATGTTTGAACTTCTTGTAATACATTACATCAAGTTCAAACATGTTGGTACATCCTGTGTGACGATAGCAGTCTAAGTGATCCTACATTGTGATTCTAGCAAGTGTTTGTTATATATGTTTATATATGGTTGATATTTATTAGTGTTTGTATGTTTGAACTTGATGTAACATATTACAAGAAGTTCAAACATAAAGTACAAAGATAAAATCAATCATAAGTTATAACATAAGGTTCAACACTTAGTTGTTTATGTAAAAGGCTAGATTCGAATCATACAAGGCTTGGCATTCGAATCTGTGATAGATTCGAATGTAGCCTAGATTCGAAGAGCCCAGATTCGAGAGTGTCTTTGTGGACAGACTCGAATGGGCCTTGGGCCAGATTCGAGTTTGGCCCATAACAGACTCGAATCAGGGTCTATAATTAGGGATAGACTCGAGATATTATTAGACTTTTTGCAGAATTCGTGAGGAATTAAGCTTAAAGCGATCTCGAGTTTATCAGCTTGGCGTGTGTTATTTCGGAGAGAATCAGTTCGTAGGATCGTTCGTGTGTCGTTCGTTCAGCCTCTGATAGTCTCCGTGTTTCGTAGTTGAGAGTTGTTTCCATCTACCCGTTAACGAGGATTCCGCACTCGTTGACGGCTCCGCGTCTAGATAGATCTCGTATAGTGGTAGACCTTACAAGTGGTATCAGAGACTACGGAGTGTTCTTGGTGTTCTTCGTGTTCATCTAGATACATTCTAGGTTTCTTGACGCTAGTTGGACGGTTTTTCTCTCAAAAACGTATTTTCAAGCTTAGCAAAGTCTTATTCGGGAAACACTTTGTGGTTTTTCAGGTTTTTGATCGAAATCATTATTTTTCGTTGGAAAAATAGTGATTTAATCTGCAAAACGTCAAAAAATCAAAGTGTTAGCCATTTTTCGAGTTTGCGGCGCTCGAATCTAATAGGGGTAATTAGGGTTACACTTAGTTTCGAGTCTAACCAAAATCCGCTCGTTTCGAGTCTAATACAGAGGGTTTCGAATCCAATTCGAGTCTGTGCTTCATTCGAATTGTCTCTCGTGTCTACCTAGTTTCGAGTTTATTTCGAGTTTAGTTAGTTTCGAATAGGGGTTTCGAATCTGCTGTATTTCGAGTCTGTCTGCCTTCGAGTCTAGTGACCTTTCGAATCTGACATATTTCGAGTTTGATTGAATTATAATAGTTAATCGAATTTAATCCCAAATCAATTGCAATCTAATTATATTCGAATCTATCTAGATTCGAACGGGTTAATTCAAATTAATTTCGAATTAAATTAATTAAGTTCATATTCAATTACTTTCGAAAAGATGTCAAATCTTCAGAAATTCCTAGAAATGGACCACGAGGTCGGGAAGGCAAACGCACCGCCTAAGCTGATGAAAGTCGAGGATTATTACTGGTGGAAAGACCGATTTACTGATTTCGTGCGTTTTAACGACATGCGCATGTGGGTGTGCATCGACGAAGGGTATATTCCACCAGTCTCAGAAGTAGAAGCCCGTTAGAAGGTCTTGTCATACCAAATGATGAAGGAGGATGACAAGAAACTGTATGAAGCCGAAAATAAAGCTTTCTCACTGATCTGCATGGCATTTCCTCAGGATATACTGCACACATTCAGGACTCAGAAGACGTCAAAAGAACTTTGGGAGTCTCTGGAAAAAAGGTGTGAGGGTAATCCAAGGGTACGAAGAAAGCGTACAGAACTGTTAAAACAACAGTTTGCGATTTTCAAGGCGATCAAGGATGAACAGCTGGATGATATAATCACCCGGTTCTATCATCTATTGACAGAACTGGAAAGTCACGGGATTGAGTTTACTGATACTGACAAGAACAACAAGCTTCTTCATGCCTTACCAGCCAAATGGGCTATGTATGTGGCAATGATCAAGCTGAACGAGGACAAGTATTATTCTCAATCTCTGGATGATATTGTGGGAACGTTGCGGGCATATCACTTCGAGCTACTGAAGGCCGAGACTGATTACGAACAAGTCCAGAATCGAGCAACGTATTTTGGAAAAACAACAAAACCTTCAGCGGCAGCCGAACCGAAGACTGCTACAGCGTTTTTCACTGGAGAAACGTCGTCACCAGCAGAGTCTGATGACACATTGAATCGCGCGTTCTTAGGATTAGGAAGATCGGAAGAACCGCAGCCTCAAGTCCAACAGGCATCGACAACTCAGACCTACTCGAAGATGCCCATGAGCGCAAAATCTGCGGAAGAACATTTTAATCTGCTAGCTTCTTTTGTGGCCGCATATGGGAATTGTGTTCAAGGGAAGATTAACGATCCTGCTCTATGGGACGAAGACTACGATCAGGTCGACCCTGATGATCTTGAGGAAATGGATCTAAAATGGCAACTGGCCATGGTAACCCAGAGGGTTAAGAGATTCATTAAAAGAACTGGGAGGAATCTACAAATGAATAACAAGGGGATAGGATTTGACAAGTCCAAGGTGAAATGCTACAACTGTTAAGGACTGGGACACTTCGCCAGGGAGTGTCAGAGACCGAAGGTAGAGACATACCAAGGGCAGAGTCAGCATCAGGGATAGTTCCAAAATCAATCCCAACAACGATACCTTCCAAGTTCATCATCTGGTCAAGCCAATCTAGCGGGTCTTCTATCCAATGTTACTTCAGACAGACAGCTAGATGGTACGTATGACTGGAGCTCACATCCTGAGTCGAATGCTAGAGCTTTCATGGCTGAAGTTACAGAAATGGGGTGTGATGGGGACGAGCAGACCACACGGGACAGCAGTCCGATGTGGGTAGAGAAGGCGAATGATCAGACAGTGCTGGAGTTTGCTGCTCAGATGGCCAACGTGGAATCTGATAACTCAAAGGTTAGTCTGACTTATTCTTTATTTCGCGAATTATGTGCTTTGTGTGTTAATTCTAACGATAGGTTAAATCTAGTCCTAGAATCACATAAAACCATATCTGCTCAAAATGAGAACTTAAAAATTGAAAATGCTAGCCTAAACGATATCAAGCAAGATCTTAAAGAAAAGCTTAAGGCTGATGCTCAAGACGTCATAGTTCTAAAAGACAAACTCAGTGAGCAGTGTGTTAGGATAGAGCTAATGTATGAGCACGTAGAGGCCTTAACCAAAAGTCTTAAGGACAAGGACATAGAGCTAGCTGAAACAAAGGTTAAGGTAGCAGAGGCGAATAGCAAGTTGGAAAAGTTTAGGAATTCAAGCCTAAACCTAGGGAAAGTTTTAGATGCCCAAAGACAATCTAAGAAGCCCGTAGGTCTAGGATTTCATGAAATTACTCCACCTTTCAATGCAAACTATGTGCCTCAGCCTCAGGAGAAAACTGACAAGTCAGTAGACTTAGAGGACCTACCTACACCGACACCAGAGCCTATAGTTGAAAATACACCTAAGGTGGCTGACTCAACCGTCAAGGTTAAAAAAGTCAAGTTTGTGTCTTTCTCCAGTGAAACACCTGCAGGAAAACAGAAAATTGCTTGTGCTGATCAGGTCGATGAGCCAGACACCGAAGATGTACCAAACGAAATAGACACTAGTGCGACACCTAGATCTAAGGGAACACACAAAAAGTCCATAGATAAGATGTCTTGCTTTAGATGTCACGAGAAGGGGCATGTTGCTTCTCACTGTCCGCTTAGGAAAGCAGATGTTACACCTAAGACAGTGAATCCAACACCTGTTAAGCCCTCAACCAGTGTGGCAAGCACCAGCAGTTCTCAAAGTACCGAGAAAGTTGTGCAGGCCGCACCCAAACAAGTTGTGAAAAACACACCGGTTATGGTTGGACCAAAGGAAGTGATTAGGACAAATTCACTGAATCGTGTCATTAATCAATCTAGGTCAGCACCACAACAAGTGTATAGGAGCACAACACCTAGCAGGTCACACACTACAGTTAGGTCTCATACTCCAGTTAGACAATATGCACCGGTAAGAGCTCAAGGATCACAGTCCGAAATGCCTTATAATAGGAATTATTCTAGAGCTCCACAACAAATGCCTACTCCAAGGCAAAGAGTGAACTTAAATCACTCGGCACCACAACAGAACCCAGTTCAAAGGCCCAAGTCACCTGAAAGGCGAGATGGGTATTTGAAAGAGTTCAAGTATGTGGACGAGAATGGTATTACCAAGTCAGTCATGGCTTGGGTTCCCCGTGATAACTAACCTATTTTCTTTCATGTGCAGGAGATTACCACAGGTCCAAACAACAAGTGGTTCGTCGACAGTGGATGCTCCAGGCACATGACAGGGGAAAGAGGTCTACTTACAGACTTCAAGGGTGGGAATCGGGGATTCGTATCATTCGCGGGTAACAACGGTGGAAATATCACGGGTACCGGAGTGGTCACTAATGGGACAATCAGTTTGGACCAAGTTTATCACGTTGATAAACTGGTTCACAATCTCATTAGTGTATCTCAAATCTGTGATAAGACGAACTCGGTGTTATTTACTGACACTGAGGCGTTAGTGCTAAAACCGGGATTCAAAATTCCTGAAGATTGGGTTTTGATGCGGGCGCCAAGGAAGAACGACTTGTACATACTAGATATGAACAAGCCGGAGAGTTCGATGGGGCCAATCTGTCTATTATCCAAAGCTTCGGAGACGGAATCCGTGCTGTGGCACAGACGCATGGCTCACCTGCACCTAAGGAAGATGAATTACATAACGAAGAATGGACTGATGCAGGGTGTGCCTATGAAGAGCTTTCAGTTCGAGGACAAGTGTCTACCGTGCATGAAGGGCAAGCAACATAAAAAGACACACAAGTCCAAGAAGCAGAACTCGATATCCTCAACATTCGATTTGTTGCATATAGACCTTTTCGGACCTATCAACAAAAGGAGTATAGGAGGTAGTTGGTTTTGTTTAGTTATCACTGATGATTACTCACGTTTTTCTTGGGTTTTCTTTTTAGGTACAAAGGACGAGACGGCTTCCAAGCTTATCGGGTTCTTAAACCAAGTGGAGAACTCTTACGGAACAAGGGTTATAAATATTCGTTGTGATAATGGGACTGAATTCAAAAACTCTGTAATTGGTGTATATTGCCTTTCAAAGGGCATAGTGCATCAATTCAGTGCACCATATGAACCTCAACAAAATGGGGCGGCCGAACGTAAAAATAGAACATTGATTGAGGCCGCAAGGACTATGCTTTCGGATTCAAAGCTTCCTACCATGTTTTGGGGGGAGGCAGTGAATACCGCGTGCCACATTTTAAACCGAGTCCTTACAGTCAAATCATTGAACAAAACATGCTATGAAATTTTTAATAAAAGGCCACCTAACTTAACTGGATTCGAACCGTTTGGGGTACCATGCACCTTATTGCGTACAAAACATCAACCGAAGTTTGGAGAAAAGGCTGACGAAGGATACTTCCTAGGTTATGTGCCTAACTCACCAAACAAACGGGTTTTTAACAAAACAAATGGTACTGTGGAGATTGTGTATAATATTGAAGTCACAAGTTATACACATGAACCCCAAACTGGTCCGGAATGGTTATTTGACTATGATAAATTGTTTGAGTCATTTAACATTCCTTTGGATGATAATGCAGGTACAATCGAAAAAGACATGGCGACGTTGCACCTAAATGACGATGGCCATATTTTTCCGAGGACTACGTTTGAATCCACATCCGAGCCTACTGCGACTGTAGATAGATCTCCAGAAGTCGATGTTCCTGAAGCACCTACCACTGAGAATCAGACTCAAGCATCAAGTTCCAACTCTGAGGAAAACGTCCATGAGGAGGAAAATGTAGAAGCTGAGCCTGTTCCCCCATTAGGTGAAATAGGATCTAACTTAGGAGATAATCTAAGGGTTGATGAGATAGAGACCTCTAGGATTAACAAGAACCATCCATTAGAAAGCATCATAGGAAATCCTAACGAGGGTGTGAGGACTAGGAGTAGTTTAAATAACAACATTGTGTTGTTGTCGATGATAAATGACTCCGAGGCATATCACACATGTCTATATTCATGTTTCATATCGCAAGTAGAGCCTAAAAATGTGCAAATGGCACTTAAGGATAACTCCTGGGTTGAAGCGATGCAGGAAGAACTCTCGCAGTTTAGGAAACTAGAAGTGTGGGAGTTAGTTCCATTACCTCGAGGGGAAGTTGCCATAGGAACCAAATGGGTTTTTAAGTGCAAAAGAGACGATCGGGGTATAGTCACGCGCAACAAGGCTAGATTAGTTGTAAAGGGTTTCAACCAAGAGGAGGGAATCGATTACAACGAGGTTTTTGCACGAGTAGCAAGGCTAGAAGCCATTAGGTTGTTTTTAGCTTTTGCCTCCTTCAAGGGATTTAAGGTATATCAGTTAGATGTTAAGAGTGCTTTCCTGTATGGGAAAGTGAAGGAGTTTGTGTATGTAGAACAATCGCCCGGATTTACAGATCCAAAATATCCTAATAGAGTATATCGTTTAGATAAGGCTCTATATGGATTGCATCAGGCACCTAGGGCGTGGTATGAGACTCTATCCAACCATCTGTTAGAGAACGGTTTTGAAAGGGGTAGGATAGATAGTACTCTGTTTGTTAAGAGGAAGGGAGAACACTTTATCTTGGTACAAGTGTACGTCGATGATATCATCTTTGGATCATCAGACGAACAGATGTGCAAAGATTTCGAGAAGGTGATGAAGTCTAAGTTCGAGATGAGTGCTATGGGAGAGTTAAATTTCTTTTTGGGGTTACAAGTTGACCAGAAGAAGGAAGGGATGTTTATCCATCAGACGAAGTATGTCTATGACATATTGGAGCGTTTCGGGATGGAAAGAACAAAGTTGACTGCCCACCTCAGCACGCCGATTCAAGTGAATCATAATCTCGGGCCGGGTACTGAAAGTGATACCAATGTGGATCCGACTTTATATCGGGCCATGATTGGGTCACTTATGTATTTAACTGCTTCAAGACCTGATATTATGTTTGCTGTGTGTATTTGTGCTAGGTTTCAAGCGAATCCGAAGGAGATGCATAGCTGTGAAGCGGATTCTACGATACCTCAAGTCGAAACCGAAGCTGGGACTTTGGTATCACGCGGAGGGAGATCTAGAGTTGGAGGCGTTCACGGAATCTGACTACGGAGGATGCAGCTTGACGCGCAAATCAACAACTGGAGGTTGTCAGTTCCTAGGAGGGAGATTGGTATCCTGGCAATGCAAGAAACAAACATCGGTAGCCGTGTCAACGTGCGAGGCCGAGTATGTTGCTGCTGGTAGTTGCTGTTCACAGGTTCTGTGGATACAACAACAATTGCGGGATTACAGTTTGGCTTACACTCAAACTCCAATTAGGATAGACAATCAATCTACAATTGCTATAACAAATAATCCAGTTAAACATAATAAAACAAAGCACATAGACATAAGGCATCATTTTATTCGTGATTGTGCTGAAAAGAACTTAATCAAACTGGTAAAAGTGGCAACAGAAGATAATAATGCAGATTTATTTACCAAAGCGTTTGATAAGTCACGGTTTGAGTATTTAATTCAACTGCATGGAATGCGCAACCCAGAGTAAGCTGACCTTAGTAGTAGTAGTTTATTTTCTTTTATAAGTCGTACTTTTTCTTTCATTACAATAGTCTGCTAATCAGAAAAGGAGATAAGTCTTAGATATATAGGATCAAAGTGACGAAAATTAGAACAGTCGTTACAAACTCTAAGTGTTTAGGCTTTCACACATAATGCAACTAAATTCTAAGTGTTATACTTTATTTAGTTTGATGTGTTGGTAGACATAATACATATAGGGAATCTCAAGGCTAATAAAATATTCTAGAAAAAGTCAAGCGTGTCACTAACTTAGATGTACGACCAATCGGTCTTAATTTTTATGTACAAGACATACAAACTTTGAGTCTAAATGAGGTATGCAAACTTTCTGGGGATGTATGGCAACATCAAATACATCTTAAAATGGAAAGAATAGAAAAATCATACTAAACTGAGAGTCGAAAACATGCAACTCTGTTGTACGTAAGTACAGACCTGTTGTCTCTGTTTAGATTCGGGTTAGCAGATATGTCGCTCTGTTGTACGTCAGTACAGACCTGTCACCGCTGTCTGCTAACTTTAAAAATAAACTTTAAGTCAAACTAAGACACTTTGTTGTATGAAAATACAGACCTGTGTCCGATGTTTGTCTTTTAAAGAAAGTTTGCAAATACCAACAAGTTAGAATCTTAGTCTGTATGCCTTGATCATAAAAGTATGTCTATGTCTGAGTCACGTAAGATAATTTCCTGATAAATAAAAATGCCAAGGGATATTCCGAAATGTAGAGTGTTTAAAGGGGTAAAGTACCAACAATCGGCTAAATAGGTATGTCACGACAAATAATCAAAGGAATCAAAAATTCCTAAGTGTGAAAGTTTAAGTACTGAAAGTCAGTATCAGACATCGCTTTCTGATTGAACCTTTCTTAGACTATACTCATCAAAAATATTTTGTTTAGAGTTTAGCATAAGTTGTTAATTTTAATAAGTTTAGCGTAAGTCTTAGTTAAATTTTTTGTCAAGTTTAAAATTTTCTAGATTTACTTATCTTATTTTACCTTAGTTTATTTTATTTTATTTTATTTTATTTTACTTTAGTTTAAATTTTTACTTAGGTAAAATGTCAAAAATTACTGAGGGTGCATTCAGAGTTGGATAAAATAAACATCGCGTGAAATATCGTGTGCTTAGGGTAAAAGATTAGGCATAGTTTATCTTGTTACACAATACCGTAGAAAAAGGTTGAAAAAGTTGAAGTTATTTCAAAAATTTTCGAAATTTTTCTAAGTGTTTGGTGTTTTCGAGTTTAGGGCAGACTCGAATTGGGCAGACTTCAAATCTGTCAGTAGATTCGAGTTGGCCTTAGATTCGAAGGTTGGTAGTATATATAGGTCAACAGTGAAGTCATTTATTTCTTACTGTTTTCGAATCTACTTCCTCGAATCTAAGCCAGCGATTTCGAATCTATTCTCGAGTCTACCGTATCTCTCCTAAACGACATTTTGTCGAGATTATTGCAAAAGTGTTCGAGTCTACTACTGTATCTAGGTATAATCAACTTGATTGTACAATTTTCATGTAGGTTTATACAAAATTTCAGGCCAAATCATAGATTTTTGAAGGTTTAAGGGTTGAAATAGGGTTTTTACAAAATTACCAATTTTGGACCGATAAACAGTTAAATTAGAAGCAAAAATCAATGATTAGAACCTAGTTGAACTAATGTATGTGATTTGCTAAGTTCAAAATGGTTAAAATATTGGGTTTTTGTTGAAATTATGGCCGACGGTGTTTCGAAACTGTTCTTGCGATTTCTCGAATCTATCATTAGACTCGAGAAGATCAACACATTCGATTCTGCCATTGGACTCGAAATGAGACTTATTCGACTCTGTTACATTCGAATCTGTTTCCTTCGAATCTGTACTTTATTTGCTTTATTTAATTTAAATTGTATTAAACTTGTAGAAATTTAATTGTGTTGGATTTTGTACTTAAACAAGTTCAAAATAAAACAGATTTAAATTTAAACAAGTTTATTGATTTTTAATGAATCTAATAGTTTTGCTTATTATGCAGAAATGGCTGTTCGAGCGTTTGTGCCTAAGCACAATATGGTGCTTCATCCAGATCATAATCTCCCTGAGGCGCAGGGATTTAGACAAGTACTTAATTTCCTAGTAGAGTCTAGGATCGGTTTTGCACTATCTCATAATGTGCAGCTAGTGTTACCATATATTCGGCAATTCTACGATCATCTGCAGGTAGACTGCTCGGTCACACCGACAGTTCTACGTACTCGCATTGCTGGACATCCGCTGGTCTTCTCGGCGGATATGCTGCGTCAAGTGTTGCAGCTAGGCACACAAGAAGAAGAAGCTGGTCCGATAGAATTTCCTCTGAGTATAAGGCAAGCAGCCTTTCTGAGAATGGGATACAGTCAAGATGTGACAAAAGTTTCATATATGAAGAGTGGATTAATTGGACAGTGGAGGTTTCTTGCGCATGTTTTTATGGTATGCTTTGCTCCAAAGAAAGCAGGGTTTGATTATATGGTTGCGAAGATGCAATCTGGGATAGTCGCAATGGTGTATAATCGTCCTTACAGTTTTTCGGAGATGTTCTTCTCAGAATTTGTTCACCAGATCACCGCGCCAGAAAATCAGCAGTTCTTGTTATATACGCGGTTCATTATGATGATGATCAGGCATTTCTTGCCAAATCTGCCGCCGTCAAATGACATTCAAAGCGTTGCTGTTGTGGACAAAAGGATTTTCGCTGATTGTTCCTCACACCGAGGAAGATTGGCTGTTCCAGTGGAGCGTCCATTATTCGGAGCAATCTTGGACAGGAACTTTGAAGCCCCGGATGTTGCCAACTGGGCAGGGGTAGTCGAATTTCAAGCAAGACAACCACAGCCACAACAACAACAACAGCCACAGCCACAGCGTGTTCAAAGGCGTCGACAACGATCAACTGCGAGTCAAACTCAGGCGTCAAGGCCTTCGACAAGTCAGCAACCAGAAGTTCAAGAAGCCGGGCCCTCAAATGTTCCGAGCGAAGCTGAACAGCTATGCCAAACGCTTAATGAAATCTGGGAGGCAGGCCCACATGCGAATGAAGATGTGGCTGCAGCACTGGTAGGTGAATTACTTAGTCCTCCTGAGGGAGAGGAAGACGTGTTTAGAGATGTTGATGAATATATGCCAGAGCAAGCTGATAAAGGTTTGTCATCATCGGAAACTGAGTCGGAAGAAATGGAGGAGCTAGAGGTTGAAGCTCCTGATTCAGTGGCTACAGATCCTAATGTTCAAATTGGAACGTATGGATCAAGATTGGTCGTTAATGAAGAAGGATCGAGGAGGAGAGTAGTAAGGGAATCTGATGATTCAGATTTTGAAGAGGAGGAAGTTGCTCCCTTAGTGACTCCGCAAAGGGCCAAGCATCACAGGTTCATACAAGGGTCTTCTTCAGCATCCACAAGCCAACCAGAAATTCCCCAATCTGAACCTCAAGCCACAGCTCCACCACCACCACCACCTCAACATGAACCATATATTCCATCACCCATTCGCCCAACTCCTATACAATCAATTCCATCTACCTCGACCACCTACGCTGACAATCAGAGGTTTATGCAACTTAAGGGACGCGTTGACTTCCAGCATGTCCAAATCTTAAGCTTAACAAAGGCGATCGGCGAACTCCAGGCGCATAATGCAAATCTTGATATGGATAATGCCGAGTTGAAGAAGATTGTGGAGAATGTCAGGGAAGAGAACACAGAATTAAAGTCCTTTATTGCAGATCAATCAGAAGAGATCTGATCAATGCGGTCCCTCCTTGAGCAGCTAATGAAAAATCTAAAAGCTCAGGGGGAGACAAGTTGTAGGGATCAGGAGGAGCAGCATAGAGATGAAGATGACGAAGGCAATGATCCCGATGCACATAATGAGAATGAGCCAGTAGATTTTCCTGCTGCTCAGGCTACACAAGTTCAGGGGGAGCCCAGTCAAGTTGAAGGAGAAATGGGAGAAGCAAGTTCATCCAAGCAACCTACAGATTTTGAAATCAGAGAGATGATCGACGCTCTTATGGATCTCGATGATGATCCGATGGATGTAGGTTTTGACTATGATGATGAAGAGCTGGAAGAAGGTGAGTTTGTGCCAGAGGAGATAGTAGACTGGCAGTCGGATGACGAAGTAGTGGCTGATGAGGATGATGAAGCCGACGAGATAGTCGTACAGCAGAATCCTATCACGGATACTTACATGATTGATGGGAATAATATTGTCAACGTAGATGTAGTGAATGCTGCGTTGAATGCTCAGCCATCAACAGAAGAACCTGCTAGAGAGCTATCAAACGAAGAAAAACGAATGTTATGGTTCAGGGCTGAACAGAAAGAGTTAGAGCTTAAGAAGACAATGAGAGTGTCGGGTAGTGGGAAGCTGTCCGAACGCATATTAAGCTGGTTCTTTGATAGAGAACTGCAGCTATTTGTAATTAAAAGGAAAGACGGGCTTCAGTACATGAGGCGAACTTTAAAAGCGTTCAACTCCCTGCCAAAGATCGAAATTACAGACCTAGCATGGAAAGATCTGATAAACATTGGCAATGATCCCTATGCGGACATTATCGCAAGAATCATAAGAAAGGAGGGAAGATCGAGGAAAGTTCGAGCGTTGAATCCAAGGGTCGGGAGAAGAGTAGAGGATCCGTCACGTATCGATCCTCTAATTGGACGACCTTGGATGAGGATTCACTATAAGCCAGCTAGATGTCTTAGGAAGGTACCTCTCAAGCCGATGCCACAGATTGTTTTGAAGAATCTGCATTGGTGGTACGCTGACACTGAGACTGGGGAAGCGGTCATGGAAGATTTTGAAGAAAATGTTATTCTTAGAGTCTACGACCCTCTTCACCTGGTAAACCTCTCCAAAATGATCTTCATATTTTGCATGCCTGTAAGATCTCTAGTGATGCACATATGGACAGTGAAGCTAGTAAGTATGAAAATGTAGTCAAGGTGTGTGTTGAGAAAGGTTTGTATGCTGGTAGTAGTTTGAATCAATAAATAAACAAAGTTCTTAAGTCAAATCTGTGAATTATTAGAAGCTATCGTCAAGAGCTAGAAGAAGGTGAGTTTGTGCTAGAGGAAATAGTAGACTGGCAGTCGGATGATGAAGTAGTTGCTGATGAGGATGATGAAGCCGACGAGATAGTCATACAGCAGAATCCTATCACGGATATTTACATGATTGATGGGAATAATATTGTCAACGTAGATGTAGTGAATGCTGCGTTGAATGCTCAGCCATCAACAGAAGAACCTGCTAGAGAGCTATCAAACGAAGAAAAACGAAAGTTATGGTTCAGGGCTGAACAGAAAGAGTTAGAGCTTAAGAAGACAATGAGAGTGCCGGGTACTGGGAAGCTGTCCGAAGGCATATTAAGAAGGTTCTTTGATAGAGAACTGCAGCTATTTGTAATTAAAAGGAAAGACGGGCTTCAGTACATGAGGCGAACTTTAAAAGCGTTCAACTCCCTGCCAAAGATCGAAATTACAGACTTAGCATGTAAAGATCTGATAAACATTGGCAATGATCCCTACGCGGACGTTATCGCAAGAATCATAAGAAAGGAGGGAAGATCGAGGAAGTTCGAGCGATTGAATCCAAGGGTCGGGAGAAGAGTAGAGGATCCGTCACGTATCGATCCTCTAATTGGACGACCTTGGATGAGGATTCACTATAAGCCAGCTAGATGTCTTAGGAAGGTACCTCTCAAGCCGATGCCACAGATTGTTTTGAAGAATCTGCATTGGTGGTACGCTGACACTGAGACTGGGGAAGCGGTCATGGAAGACTTTGAAGAAAATGTTATTCTTAGAGTCTACGACCCTCTTCACCTGGTAAACCTCTCCAAAATGATCTTCATATTTTGCATGCCTGTAAGATCTCTAGTGATGCACATATGGACAGTGAAGCTAGTAAGTATGAAAATGTAGTCAAGGTGTGTGTTGAGAAAGGTTTGTATGCTGGTAGTAGTTTGAATCAATAAATAAACAAAGTTCTTAAGTCAAATCTGTGAATTATTAGAAGCTATCGTCAAGGGGGAGTCTGTTGGTACATCCTGTGAGACGATAGCAATCTAAGTGATCCTACATTGTGATTCTAGCAAGTGTTTGTTATATATGTTTATATATGGTTGATATTTATTAGTGTTTGTATGTTTGAACTTGATGTAACGTGTTACAAGAAGTTCAAACATAAAGTACAAAGATAAAATCAATCATAAGTTATAACATAAGGTTCAACACTTAGTTGTTTATGTAAAAGGCTAGATTCGAATCATACAAGGCTTGGCATTCGAATCTGTGATAGATTCGAATGTAGCCTAGATTCGAAGAGCCCAGATTCGAGAGTGTCTTTGTGGACAGACTCGAATGGGCCTTGGGCCAGATTCGAGTTTGGCCCATAACAGACTCGAATCAGGGTCTATAATTAGGGATAGACTCGAGATATTATCAGACTTTTTGCAGAATTCGTGAGGAATTAAGCTTAAAGCGATCTCGAGTTTATCAGCTTGGCGTGTGTTATTTCGGAGAGAATCAGTTCGTAGGATCATTCGTGTGTCGTTCGTTCAGCCTCTGATAGTCTCCGTGTTTCGTAGTTGAGAGTTGTTTCCGTCTACCCGTTAACGAGGATTCCGCACTCGTTGACGGCTCCGCGTCTAGATAGATCTTGTATAGTGGTAGACCTTACAAAACACACAATCAATAACTGTCAAACATATATAAACACATACATCAATATCCAATACTCTGTAATATTACTTAAACCAAACTACTAGATCACTTAGACTGCTATCGTCACACAGGGTGTACCAACAGCCAAAGTGAACGAACAATCCTCACCTTGGAGGATATGATGAGATCATGTGTACTGGATCTTGGTGGCAATTGGGACGACCATTTGCCACTGATAGAGTTTTCGTATAATAACAGTTACCACGCAACAATCAAGAAGGCATCGTTTGAGGCGTTGTATGGGAGGAGGTGTAGGACTCCTACGTGTTGGAGAGAAACTGGGGAAACATCGATTGCTGGGCCGGCATTGTTACAGGAGACAAACGAGAAGATACAGCTAATTAGACAGAATATGAAAGCGGCCCAGGATCGTCAGAAAAGTTACTACGATAGAAGGCACAAACCAATCAATTTTGAGGTGAATGATTGGGTTTATTTGAAAGTGTCACCTATGAGAGGTGTTACACGATTTGTGAAAAGAGGAAAGTTGGCTCCGAGATTTGTCGGACCATTCAAGATAACCGAGAAAGTAGGAAATCAGTCATATCGTTCGGAATTGCCTGAAGAGATGTCGGGTATACACCCGGTGTTTCATGTTGGGAATCTCAGGAAATCGTTCAATACTTGAAATGAGGATTTGGCTGACCACACTGAGCTGCAAGTTGATGAAAGCCTCCGGTATATTGAAGAGCCGGAATGTGTTTTAGATACAAAGGTGAAGTAATTAAGAAGCAAGGAAATAGAGATGGTGCTTGTACGATGGAAACATCATAAGGGAGCGAATCATACCTGGGAGACTAAGTCCGAGATGTTGAAGAAATATCCGCAACTATTTGGATCTGAATAACTTCGAGGACGAAGTTTGAGCGTGGTGGAGCCCATGCTGTAACATCCTCGGATTTAATTTATTGTAATTGGGATAATTAGATGAATTTTGTATAATTAAGTTGAATTATTACGTATCTGAATATTTGAAAGTTGGTTGTTATTTTAAGGAAATTAAAAAGTTTAAGAACTTTGGAATTATTATTATGGACTATTATGAATTATAAAAGTTAGTGATGATAAACTTAAGAATGAATCAGTATTTAATGGAACCGGATAAGTAGAGGGGTTAAAAGTGCCAAGGTTGGAAAATGGGGAATAAAAGACTCAAAAGTCTCATTTTTAGCTATATCTCTCTCTCTCTCTAAACTCTCTCTCTTCTCTCGGCTCTCTCTCTATCTACAAATCAAGATCAGAAAAAGTTGGAATTTGAAGCTAAAAATCTGGAATAAGATTGCTTGGAAGGAATTATATCATCTACAAACAACGATTTGAGGTAAGAAATCCTTTAAATTCGAATTTAGAAACCTCTTTGGTTCGGTTTTATGAATTTCAAATTTACAGATTTAAGTTGAAAATGTGAATGCATGTGTTAAATGATTATAGATTAGTTTAAATCTAGTATATATGAAGCTTCATGCTAAATTTCAGCATCAGATTCAGGCTATAAGTATGAATTTTGAGATTTGTGTGTGTTTTACTATGTGTGTTCGAAAATGATGGAAAAAGTGGCAAATAGGATCTGAATTGGTACATAATGGGGTTAATTTTAGTGTTAAAATGATTGGTAAGTGTTTAAAGTTGGACAAAATTTATTTCATACCAGGAAATAAGTCTAAAAATGACTTAGATTTAAAATCTGGGAAAATATTTAAAAACAAGAACATATTCGAATGGTCCAAGGTTTTGAATATGTTCGAATTTAAGATGATTCGAATTTGGCATAATTTGAATTTGGCTTTGGGTTCGAAATAAACTAATATCTCGAATTTAGTATGTTTCGAATATAGTACCTCGAATTTGGTATGTTTCGAATTTAATATTTCGAATTTAGTATATATCGAATTTAGTATATTTTGAACTTGATCATGGTCCGAAGTTCGGGCGTCCAAAACAGAAAAAAAAAATAATAAATAAATTCTAAGTGTTGGAATTCGGATGGGGTCCAAATACGGTTGGGGACCGAATTCGGATGTAATCCGAAAGTGACAAATGGGGTTCGAACTTAACCTTTCGAATTTGAATAGGTTCGAACTTGGCATAGATTCGAACTTACCATGGTTCGAATTTAACAAATGGTCTGAATTTGATGTTGTCCGAATTTGAGGGAACCGAATTGAACTGGTGTCCGAATTCGGGTGGGATCCGAATTCGGACATGGACCCGAATTTGGGATCAAATGTGGCAAAAACTTATAAAATTTGGTTTTATGAAATTTAAACGATTATTGACACGATATGTTGTTACAACTGACTTACAGGTCCCTTGTTGTGTTGTTTAACCCACAGTGAGGTACTTTGTGGATCCGGTTGAAATTCCGAGGAGAAATAAAATTGGTTAAAGTTTAATAACGCACCCACTGTGAGTACATTAGATTTCGCATGTTTATATCTGTTTTATGTTAGCCATTGCCTGCTGAGACATGTTGATTCATTATCGTTTGGAATTCTACTAACTTGCGTAGATTTAGATGCACATTCATACTTGTTGCATGTCCGTTCGTTTGTTGTGCATCTAGTGATGGACCGGTGGGTCGCATCAATTACTTCGATGTTACTGCGCTATATGACCCGGAGCTGATCCCTCTGAGGTTCTGGTAGGCAGTAAGTCATCCCCGATGGTATGGTTGTCTCAGATGGTGTGTTTTTATGCCGAGATTTGGGCTCGAAGGAGCTGCGGCTCTTGATCCGTACTTGGTGTACGAAGAGGGTATACGATGTTTGTCATCGGTGTTACTCTTGGGGCTTCATAAAGATTTATAAAATGCGCAAATCTGTGTATTCACTAAGCATTCGCTTACCCCTCAGTTGTTTTATTTTTACAGGAAAAGTAAAATCTGTCGCTGGACCTTCTAGTTAGGTCGTTTGTGAAGTTTTAGAAGATATCTACTACTCAATCGGTAATTGTGCTATGGGACCATTGTTGTAATATGTTTGGGGTGACTGTAATAAAGTTTGAGTATGTAGATTTAGACTTGAAACCTTGTAGCACCGTAGGGTGTTTTAAACTGTTGTATCACTTTAATTATATACTTTTATGCTTCCGCACTTTAATTTAAGTATTTAGATCATTGTGTAATCATGTGATTGATGATTAATCCCGGATGTTATGTAATTGTGGTTAAATGTGGCAAGGGTGTCACACCTGATTACCCGAACTACTCGGCTGATATCTCCCCTGAGATTGATTCTAGTAGTTCTCAACTTTAGGTCTTTGACACTCTCGAGCAAAATGTCCTAACCCCTGGCAGTTGTAGCACTTAACTTTGGATTTGTCGAATCCAATCTTATTATTGCTAACGTTCAGATTTCTGCCCGTCCGTTTTATGAACCTCTTGACTCTCTGAGTCACCATGGCCAGTTGCCTTTGAAGATCCATTTCTTCCAAGTCATTAGGGTCTACCTGATCATAGTCTTCATCCCATTGTGCAGGATCGTTGATTTTCCCTTGAACGCAATTCCCATACGTGGCGACAAATGAAGCCAGAAGATTTAGATGATCTTCAGCTGATTTTGTGCTCATTGGCATCCTTGAGTATCCTTGAGACGTGGATGTAGACTGATTTGGCTTTTCTTCCGGTTTGTAGTACCCTAAGAAAGCCCGGCTTCCTGAGTCGTCTACTTCTACTGGAGTCGATGTTTCGCCCGTAAAGAAAGTTGTAGCTGTCTTTAGTTCATTTGCGACTGAAGGTTTTGATTTCCCAAAATACATTTCCGGATCCTGTACTTGGTCATACTCCTGTTCCTTCTTCAGCAACTGAAAGTTATAGGCCCTCAGCGTTCCTATGACTCCTTCTAGAGTTAGAGTCTCAAATTTCTCTTCATCATGGTTTATCAGCGCTACGTACATCTCCCATTTTGCTGGTAGAGCATCTAGAATTTTTTCAATCTTCTCTAATTCACGATACTTGACATCGTGATTGTCTAACTCTGTCAACAAGTGATAGAACCTGGTGATGGTCTCATCCAGCTTTTCTTTTTCAAAGACTTGAAAATAGCGAACTGCGGCTTGGGCATCTCCGTTCTACCTTTCTGAACCCTCGGATTTCCTTCACACCTTTTGTCAAGTGCATCCCACAACTCTTTCGCTGTTTGTTGATTCTGAACGTGTGCAGGATCTCCTGAGGTAATGCCATTCGAATAATTGAGAATGCTCGGTTCTTGGCTTCATATAGTTTCTTATCATCCTCCTTCATCATTTGATATGATAAGACTCTTTGAAGGCCTTCAACTTCTATTGTAGGTGGGATATATCCTTCGTCGATACATGTCAGGATCTAAAAATTATGAAAATTATGAATAACCAAGATTAACTGATTTGAATTTATCAGAGTATAAATCAATAATCTTGCTTTGAATCAAAGTTTAATTAAGAAGTTTGCGGAATAACACTTAATTATTTTAACAAAAACTTTCAGAATCAATAAAGCATAAAACATAAGAAGTAATCAAGACTGTTTGTATTGCTGAATTCACTGATTACAATCACCTCTAATCTGTTTTGATTAGACGAAGAACACAAACTGTTCTTAGGGTTTTACAACCTTAGAGGCTTAAGAAAACTTTAAACAATAAAGCAATTACAGACTCAAAATTTGCAGAAAACTTCTCTCTGTATGCGTATATCTTCTATACAATATTCTGTCTATTTATATTGCTTTATGGACGTGTTTCCTTGAAGGACTATGACTTCTCTGATAGTAGATATGCTGGAATCTTCGTGTAGATATCTTCCCTGAAAATCAGCACATTCTGTTTATGAAACTGTTGAGCAGCTTGAATGACTTGACAGCACGAACTGAGCAGCTTGAGTTGTTTTGCTCTGGCAGCTTGAACTTTTATACTGGCAGCTCGAGTTTCTTCAACTAGCAGCATGAACTTTGTTCTTACATGAAAAATCTACTAACAGTATGAGAAGTCTAACTAACAGCTTGAGTATACTTAAACTATTTCCCAACAATCTCCCCCTAACTTAAATTCTTTATACAAGACTTTAAGTTCTATACAAATAAGGAAATGAAAAAGTAAACTGTTATTTACAAACCAAGGCTTTCAAAAACTTACAACTGTGCAAGCTTCTGATCTACAGCCTTCAAAAATTCTCTCTTCATCTCTTCGTTATCACAAGATATCCTAACTGATTTTATTTGGAGCAGCATATCTTTTGAAAAATTATAAAACTCGAGATTGAAGAAAATACCAAACCCATCTTTGAATGTGATCCTGTAAGTTCTGGATTTGACAAAAATATGAACTTCCTTGATCTGTTTCCCTTTCTTCTCAGCATCTTCTACTTCTTTTCTTGCAAATTCAGGATCAGCAACTGAACTTAGATCTCTGACAAGTTATTTTACTTGTGGAAGATCAGATCTTACTTGTGAAACAGATCCTATGTGATACATCTTTATCAGCTCATCCCTGGTCAGCTTATGAACCATCTGCCAGAATGTATCAAACTCCTCTTCTGGTCCAGATTCTCTCCTTATCACAAACTTGACCCTTAAATTCCTTTCATCCAATGACTTAGCAAACCAGTAGTTGATTTCTGGCTTTGTAAAGTCATGTTGATCAATCAACTTTTCTATCTCCATAGCCTTTTGCAAATGGTGCTGAAAGATCACCCTCTTAACAGATGATGGAACAGAAACAGTAGGTTGATCAGTGGGAGCAGGTGCATTGGCAGCTTCAGGTTGGACTGGTTTCTTAGTGGGAGCAGGTGCATTGGCAGCTTCAGGGTGGACTGGTAATGTTGATGGTTGGACTGATTGGGACGGTTGAACTTTTGGTAATGGCTGAACTTCTGAAGAGACTCTTGTTTTCTTTCTTTTCTCCATTTCTTTGTCATGTATTTCCTGCAGCCTTTCAGTAGTCATAGACTGAGCAATTTTCTTTGGAATATCTGCTGCAACGGCAAAATTGATTAAGAATCTTCTCTTCTCAGCCTTGGTATGCCCAGTTGGCATCTTCCTCTTCCTTTCACCTTGCTTGACCACAAACCCTCTTAGGTAATCTCCTAAGGTTTCATCATCTTGCATTGGGGCATGGGTTTGCTGGTCTAAGGCCTGATCTTAACTTTCTGGCAATCTCAGCATCAAAGGCAATCTGGGCTTCTCTGGTAGAAAATTTGTGCTTTGGAGACTCAATCAGAATACCCTTGCCCTTATCTTTTGTAGCAGAAGATGTAGGTTGGACTGAAATGGATGGAGCTTGAATGCCTTCTCTTATAACAACTCCAGTTGCTCTTGTAGAAGCAGCTTGAGTTTCTAGGCTAACAGCTTGAGAAGCTGTTGGGACTGCTAGCCTAGAATATGGAGCTGTTGATGCTGCTTGGACTGTTGGTGTTGGAGCTGCTTGGACTGGTTCAGGAACTTCCTGATTCTCCCCCTTTTTGGAAGCATTGGTTTTGTCAGAAGGACCTACAACCTTTGCCACATGGGTTTGAATCAACTGCTCTAGTTTGATGAGCTTATTTCCACAAAGAGTAAACCCTTTGTGTAGATTAGCCAGTTTCTGATTGTGAGCAGCTTCTGCCTGTTTGAGTGCATAAATTTGTGCCCCCTGTGCAGCAATGATGGACATTTGGTATTCCAACATTGTTACAACAGGTTTCAGCTTTGGATCCGTTAAGAGCATCAGTTGCAGGCTAGTCTCAAGATCAGAAAACACCAGGGGTGTTTGTGGTCTATCACTGACATTAACACCAGAAGTAGAAACCTCTGGGCCCCTCTTTTCTTGGTACTGGGGACATCCAGCTCGTGTTTGCACACTTGCTGTTGCCATGGGTGTGGTCTTAGAGATGTTGGCCCTGTCCTGTGCCCCTTGTGCAGAGACATCAGTAGTGCCAGCCACAAAACCCATATGAACAGTCTCAGAAGAGATGTTCACCTCCTGATTGAGGTTGGGAGTGTCCTCAATTGGTTCCCTTTGGATATTCTGTGCAGAAGGATCCTCCTGCACAGGGATATATGGCTCTTGTCTAGGGGAGGAGGAGGAAGGAGCTCCTGGTCCCCTTTTCCTTTTATATAAGTATCTGAGTGGGCGTTTGGGCTGTACAAAAGGATCAGAGGGAATATGTGTATCATGAGGAGTGGGTTGGGGTCCTGGGGTTGAAGCAGTAATGTTAGGCTGTGTCTGCTCAGGCCCCTCTCCTCTGTTTCTTGTGATGATGTTCATCATTGCAGAGGGCAATGGAGCATCAATGCTGACAAAATTGGCACTTGGCTTTATCAGCCTTTTGATTGAAGATAGTGAGTGCCTATGGGAAACATGTATCCTCTTATGTAAATTAGAAGTAGTGCAGGTGTGTGCAATTATTTTTGCCAAAAATCGAGGATACATCAAAAATTTCCCATGCTTCAGGGAATGATGCCTTAACATTCCTTGAAAGATCATATTTGAAAAATTGAACTGTTGGCCAGTAGAAAAGCACACTAAGGCAGTGGCAATATTTGAAGAAAATTCTGACCAACCAGTTCTTTTGGGGCTTAAACATTGCTGAATAATATGCACAAGGTATTTCCATTTAGGAGAAAAATGTGCTTTCAAGAAAGTAAAAGAATCAGCAGGACCCCTATATCCAATATTTTGAAGACCAAAGTGTAAAGCAGTAAGAGATAGGTCTTTTATACCTGTGGCATCTTGAAGATGCAGATGACTTCTGATGGACTCCTCAGTGATATTGATGGTAGTACCATCGATTGTGGAAGACAGGGTAGGCACTCCATTGATGGTTTGAACATAGGCACGATTCCAGAATTGCTCAATATGAGATATGTATATAGTGGGGTTAATATTGAGGGCATAGTGGATATGGGAGTGCCTGAGGAAGTCCATCATCTCATGGAACGGTTGAAGGTCAGTGTGTTTCAGGGTGTATGGGAGGCAGTTGTGTTCTTTTACGAACTCCATTGATCAAGAAACGACGGTTTGGGGTTTAGGGTTTGAAAAGAGTGTGTGTATCGTTCAGAGAGAAAACAGAAGGCCGTGGAAGAAGAATATGTAACTGGTAGTTACAACTGAACGAAACTGGGACCTTTAAAGGTTTCGAAAAGGTTAGGTCCCGCGCACACACTTGGAAAATTACCTAAATACCCTGCACACTTTGACAGATCAAGTGAAAATAACTAGCAGTCCGAGAAAATGAACTAGCAGCATGAGAAAAGACTCATGCTGTTAGTGTAAAATTGTGCAACTTTTCAATAGAACAGTGTCTCCCCCTTAAATTAGCATATTGAGTTGATAATAATAGAAACCAATTAATCCATGTTTACCATACCAATGTTTGATATTAGGAAAGTGAACCTTCCTACATCAAAAGGTTTTGTAAATAGATCAGCTAGCTGATCATCTGTATGTATTTTGGTAACTTGGATTAACTTCTTTTCATTACTATCTCTGATGAAGTGAAATCTGATTTCTATATGCTTGGTTTTTGGGAATTTCACTGGGTTTTGCACAATGCTAATGGCACTTGAATTGTCAATATAAATAGGAGTGGATAAGAAATTCATACCATAGTCTCTTAGCTGATTTTGAATCCACATTACCTGGGAGCAGCAGCTTGCAGCTGCTACGTATTCTGCTTCAGTGGATGATGTGGAGACAGTTGTTTGTTTCTTGCATTGCCAAGAGACCAGTCTTGCTCCTAAGTATTGACATCCACCAGTTGTGGATTTTCTGTCAATGTTGCAACCACCATAGTCACTGTCAGAATAGGCGGTTAGTTCAAAAGGAGAGTCTTTGGGATACCATAGGCCTAAATGTGGTTGGCCTTTAAGGTATCTGAAGATTCTCTTAACAGCAACCAAGTGAGAATCCTTTGGTGAACATTGAAACCTGGCACACACACAGACAGCAAACATTATATCAGGTCTAGAAGATGTTAGATACATGAGAGATCCTATAAGGGATCTGTATAGATGAATGTCCACATCTATGCCATCTTTGTCTGTATGGAGCTGTTTATGAGGATCCATTGGAGTGCTTGCAACCTTTGTGTCTTGATAGCCAAACTTTTCCAGTATGTCTTTGACATACTTTGATTGACTTATGAATAGACCAGTAGGCTTCTGTTTGACCTGCAGCCCTAGAAAGAATGTGAGTTCCCCCATTGAACTCATTTGAAACTTTTTGTGCATTAGGGCCTCAAAATCTTTGCACAACCTATCATTAGTTGAGCCAAAGATGATGTCATCAACATAGATCTGGACAAGAAGAATCTCAGTCTTGATGGATTTAGTGAAAAGTGTTTTGTCCAGAGTGCCTCTCTTGAAGTCATTCTGTAGAAGATATGAGGACAGTGTGTCATACCATGCTCTGGGGGCTTGGTGAAGACCATAGAGAGCTTTGTCTAGCTTGTACACCTTGTCTGGATGCTTGTAGTCTTCAAAACCAGGAGGTTGACACACATATACTTCTTCTTCAATTTTCCCATACAAGAAAGCAGACTTAACATCCATTTGATACACTTTAAAGCCTTTGAAACTTGCATATGCTAGAAATAGTCTGATGGCTTCAATTCTTGCTACTGGAGCAAAAACATCATCATAATCTATTCCCTCTTCTTGAGTGTACCCTTGTGCTACTAGTCTTGCTTTGTTTTTGATGACTATCCCTCTCTCATCCTTCTTGTTTCTGAACACCCATCTTGTACCTATTGCTCTCTTACCTTTAGGAAGATCCACCAGAGTCCATACATTCTGAATTTTGAACTGTAAAAGCTCTTCTTGCATAGCTTCAATCCAGGATGAATCTTTTAGTGCTTCTGATGCCTTTTTAGGTTCTAGTTGAGACATGAAGCAGGCATGTTCAAAAGCAGCTAGGCTGAATTCTGGAACTGCTTGTTCAGCAGCAGCAGTCTCATTGTGAACCATCTTCCTTGTTTGAACAGGAGTGCTTGGATCACCCAGTATTTGATTGAGAGGGTGATACTTATGAACTCTTAGTGTGGGCTCTCTCTCTGTTTGGAAGGACGTTCCAAGGTTTGTGTCATCTCCATCAGAACCAGTGATTGGTTCAGTTTCTGGAACAGCTTGAGTTTCTAGGCTAACAGCTTGAGAAGCTGTTGGGACTGCTAGCCTAGAAACTGGAGCTGTTTCCTTTTGTGTTTGAGCTGTGCTGTCAGGACTTGGGAATGGCACTTCAGTGTCTGGATTTGCATCATGTTGAGTGCTCAGGATCCCTGGAGGATCACATGACAGAAGTGGTAGAGTGGTGAAATCATCCCAACTTGTTGAATCTGCAGCAGTCTGAAACTTTGTGCCAACAGCATGAGAAATTGTATTGGCAGCATGAGAATTTGTGTTAGCAGCTTCAACCCTGTATGCATCAGCTTCTGCAGTAAACTCAGCAAAGCTCAGAGAATTTGTTAGTGAATCTAAATCAAATAACCAATCAGGACCAGTGCCTTTGATGTTAGCAGTATTTTCATTAAATTCAACATTGGCACTTTCTTCAATTGATTTAGACACTCTGTTGTATACTCTATAGGCTTTGCTTTGAGTTGGGTATCCTACAAAGAATCCTTCTTCAGCCTTACTCTCAAACTTCCCTAAGTGAGTCTTAGTGTGAAGAATAGTACATGGGCATCCAAAAGGCTTGAAGAAAGCTATTAGGGGACTTCTGTTGTGGAATAGCTCATAGGGAGTTTTCCCTTGTGAGTGAACTACTTGAACCCTATTTAGAACATAACAGGCTGTATTAACAGCTTCTGCCCAGAAAGTCATAGGCAGATTGGAATCAGCTAACATTGTTCTAGCAGCCTCAATTAATGTTCTATTCTTTCTTTCAGCTACACCATTTTGCTGTGGTGTTCTTGGTGCACTATATTGTCTAGCAATACCTTTGGACTCACAGAAACTGTTTAGAATTTGATTTTTAAATTCAGTTCCATTGTCTGATCTTATCACCTTAACTTTGGAATTGGATTGGTTTTCTATCTTAAGGATAAAAGACTTAACAAGCTCAGCAGTTTCATCTTTGGACCTAAGAAAGTAAACCCAAGTAAATCTGGTGAAATCATCAACAATGACTAAACAGTATGCCCTTTTATTCAAACTCAAAACAGATGTTGGACCAAATAGATCCATATGTAACAGCTGAAGAACAGATGAGATTGAATTTACTTCTTTGGCCTTATGAGAAGTTTTGTGTTGCTTACCTTTAAGACATGCTACACAATGATCATCACAAATGAACTCCTTTTGTGGTAATCCTCTTACCAGATTCTTTTTAACTAAATCATTCATGGACTTGAAGTTCATGTGACACATCCTTCTATGCCAAAGAGCAGACTCATTTGATGATGCTTTGGATATTAAACAGCTTAAAGTATTTGATTTAGTCAAAAGAGCTGTGTCTAGGCAGTAAACATTGTCCTTTCTTGGTGTTCTAAGTAAAACAAGATTTTCAGGAATTTTGAAATCCTTTGAAAGAACAATGCACTCAGAATCTGTGAACAGAACAATGTTTTGTTTGTCACAGATTTGAGAGACACTCAATAAATTGTACTTAAGCTGTTCAACATACAAAACATCATGGAATGTCATGTTGCCTGCATTTACAGTACCTTTACCTGTAACCTTACCTCCTTTTGAGTTGCCTCCAAATGCAACAAAACCTCCATCAAATCCTTTGAAATTTGACAAGCATTCAGAATTGCCTGTCATGTGCCTAGAGCATCCACTGTCCAGATGCCATCTTGTCCTATGAGAAGACCTGTGGTTGCCCTGCACAAATAACAGCTTAGTTAGTAGTGGAGTAAACCCAAACCAAATTGGTTTTGGGTTGGCCTTGTACATTGACATAACTAAAAACTGTTTTTGACTTCTTGTATTTAGTGAGATCTACTGATGGAGTCTTTGGAGAGTATTTAGTGATAATATGAGGTATCCAATTATTTTGATCATCTTTTCTTCTGACAGTCTCAGATGATTCACTAGCAGCTCCAGTTTGATGCCCAGCAGCTTGAGCTGTGTTTGTAGTGCTAACAGTTTCAGTTTTTGCACTAGCAGCATCAGATTTTGACTTAGCAGTCTGATCTTTTACATTAGCAGTTTGAGCAACAGATTTGTCCTTGACACACCATATTTGTTTAAAACTTGATTTTGGCTTTGCCAAAACTTGTTTTTGATGTGTGGACTGTTTTTTGTTAATTTTTGAGAATCTGTGATCAACTGTTCTCTTTGGAGCTGCTGTGGAAGTTTTCACTTTTGAGTGCTTTGCCTGTTTAGGATTTGATTTTGTGTGATGCACAGTCTGTTTTGCAACAGCTGGTTTGTAAAAACAATCCTTAGCTAAGTGATTCTTCCTTCCACAGTGAAAGCATCTTTTGACAGTTTGAATTGGAACACCAGACTTTTCTGTCAATTTCTGGTTCTTGTTTCTCTGGTTTCCTCTTACCTGCTGTTGTTTAGGAAACTTTTGAACACCATGCTTTTGGCATGTGCAGATAGAAACAGTTTTACCTCTTTTAGTTCCTTTTGATGAAGATGCAGTGTTACAGTTAGAATGTACAGAAACTTGTGGAGTAGCATTGCATACACTCATCTTCTCTTTTCCTTTCTTACTGGGAACTTGGACTTCTATGGGTGCACTCTTTGTGTCACAGTCTCTATTTTGACTCTTATCTTCCTTTGGTTCAGGACTGCTATCAAGGATAGGATCTACAATAGTCATAGACTCATCTAGTGGTTCATTAACAAGCCTATCAGCAACTTCACTCATTGGATGAATGTACTTGTTATTATATGGAGGTGGAGTACCTCTGTATCCTATTCCTTCTTTGGGATTGACCTGAGATTTGACTCTATCTTTGAATTGAACTTCCATTAGGTGTTCTAGCTTTTGATTTGCTAACTTGAAGTTACCAAAATCTATGTTAATAGATTTCAGTTTCTCATTAGCCTCTAACACCTTCTGTTCAGTTTCTTCTACCTTTTTATTGAGAGATTCTATTTTCTTATTGAGTTCCTTTTTCTCCCATTCATGATAGTTTCTATCATATCCCATTTGAATCTCATTATCCTTATAATCATTGATCTGTTTTTCCAGATCTTCTATGGCTTGCATATATTCATATCTCCTTTCTTCCATCTTAGCTAGAGTTTTGCACATGCTCTCATTATGATCTCTGTACTTTTTAACCATATTTTTGCATGATTGAGAGCAGAGTTTAGAATTTACCTCAGATGGTAGTTCAGTGGAGGAGACATTTGATGTTTCTGCCATAAGTGCTTGATTTTGGAATTCTTCCTCTGTCTGATCACTCCAGTCAAACACATTGTCTTCTTGAGAGACAAGTGCTGTTGATGAGGAAGCTTGGATGGGCTGTGAAGTCCTTGATGGTTGTTGACCTTGAGATCTACATTCTCTGGCAAAGTGACCAAGCTTATGGCATTTATAGCATTCCACTTTTGATTTATCAAAAGATGGTTTGCCTTCTGTTTTGGCTTGAAAGTTGGTCCTACCAGTTCTTTTCAGAAATCTTTTGGCTCTCATGGTCAGCATTGCATGTTGCCACTTTAAATCCATCTCTTCAAGATCATCTGGATGAATTTGTTCCAAGTCTTCAACATTTAGAGCAAATAATCCATCATTGGCAACAAAAGCTTCATAATGAGTTTCAGCAGAATTGCCATCACCACCTGAAAAAGAATCACAGTTATTAGATTTTTCAGAGGACAGAAGAGCAGTGTTGTGATTATAAGAAAAGGATTTCTTTTTAGCATCAATTTCAGTCTCAAACACTCTTAGACTGTTGTATAGATCATCCAATTCTATCTCATCAAGTGTGTCTTTTGTTCTCCACTGTGCAGCATAGACTGTCCATTCTTCTCCAAGAGATCTGAGAAACTTTCTGTTGACTTCATCTTGATCCAGATTGACCTTTGCACTTTCCAGTTCACTTATCAGTTTGTTGAACCTGTCAAAGATTTGAGTGAGGTTTTCATTCTTGCCACCAGAAAAGTTTTCATACTGCTGTTTCAAGAGGTCCTTTTGATTTCTCTTGGTACTTGCATTACCAGCAAACCTCTTCTCTAAGGCATTCCAAAGAGAGTGAGCAGTATAAAACTTTTTGAACTGATGTTGATAAGCATTAGGAATGGCTATTTGTAATAATGTGAGTGCTTTCACTTCATTCATTCTAGCCTTCCTTTCAAGTTCAGTTTTTGGAGGAGTTTTGACTGGTTTTCCCTCAGCATCAAGTTCTGGATCAACTGCAGGAGGGAATTCAACAGCTTCCCATATAGCATAATCAATGAATTGAATATGCTGTTGAATCCTGAGTTTCCACATCTCAAACTCAGTGGGCTTGAGCATAGGCACTTTGAGTCCTTGCCCAGATCCACTGCTGCTATTTTCAAATTCCATTGTAAAAGATTAAAAATTTTGAAGAAAGTTTTCGACTTTGAAAAACAAAGAACGACCTGTGGCTCTGATACCACTTGTCAGGATCTAAAAATTATGAAAATTATGAATAACCAAGATTAACTGATTTGAATTTATCAGAGTATAAATCAATAATCTTGCTTTGAATCAAAGTTTAATTAAGAAGTTTGCGGAATAACACTTAATTATTTTAACAAAAACTTTCAGAATCAATAAAGCATAAAACATAAGAAGTAATCAAGACTGTTTGTATTGCTGAATTCACTGATTACAATCACCTCTAATCTGTTTTGATTAGACGAAGAACACAAACTGTTCTTAGGGTTTTACAACCTTAGAGGCTTAAGAAAACTTTAAACAATAAAGCAATTACAGACTCAAAATATGCAGAAAACTTCTCTCTGTATGCGTATATCTTCTATACAATATTCTGTCTATTTATATTGCTTTATGGACGTGTTTCCTTGAAGGACTATGACTTCTCTGATAGTAGATATGCTGGAATCTTCGTGTAGATATCTTCCCTGAAAATCAGCACATTCTGTTTATGAAACTGTTGAGCAGCTTGAATGACTTGACAGCACGAACTGAGCAGCTTGAGTTGTCTTGCTCTGGCAGCTTGAACTTTTATACTGGCAGCTCGAGTTTCTTCAACTAGCAGCATGAACTTTGTTCTTACATGAAAAATCTACTAACAGTATGAGAAGTCTAACTAACAGCTTGAGTATACTTAAACTATTTCCCAACAATACATATCCACATCCTCATATCATTGAATCGAGCAAAGTCGGAAAACCCATCCTTCCACCAATAATAGTCTTCCAACTTCATGAGCTTGGGTGGTGAATTCGCCTTACTGACTTCATGGTCCATTTTATAAACTTTTGTAAACTTGTCATTTTTTTCTTAATATTTTTGAATTAAAACTTAATTAATTTAATTTGAAATTAATTTAAATCAACCCTTTCGAACTTGTATAAATTCGAATTTGATTAATATTAAATTCGCTTGAAATTAAATTCGAAATTAAGTTTGAAATCAAACAAATTCGAAAAGAGGACAATTTCGAAGATTTGGCTAAGTTCGAATATCTGATAAATTCGAATGAGATCAAATTCGAATATAACCCTAAAATTAATTCTAAATGAGCGTATTTTCTGACAAATTCGAATTTCGAACAAACCCTAATACCCCCTTATGTTCGAGCGCCGCAAGTTCGAAAAAATGCCAAAAGTTCGATTTTTTTCAACTTTTCAGATTAAACCAAAGTTTTTAGGACCAAAAACTATGATTTCTACCAAAATGATGAACTAATAGAAATTTTTCCCCGTAATCTTGCTTGTAAAACTCGAAAACTTATCCAAATAGTGATTTTTCCGTACAAAAACGTCTAAGAAACCACAGATGTTACTTGTGAACACGAAGAAAACCACGAACACCCTAATGTCTATGATACCACTTGTAAGGTCACCTTCCTACGGATCCTATCTTGACGCGACACCTGCCAATGAGTGCAGAATCCTCGTTAGCGGCTTGACGGATAGACCACGCACACGAAACACGGAGACACACACAGTGATAGACGAACAACGGATCGTCCCGACACGTGATTCTCTCTAAGAACAAACTCTCTGATAACTTGCAAGTTCGAGATCGCCTTTTGCTAATCGCTCTGATAAACTTCTGCAAAAAGTCTCATAATTAATCGAATTAACCCTTATTTATAACACCCAGTTCGAATTTGCCTAGGACAAGTTCGAACAAGCCCAAGGCCTTTCGAAGTTGTCCTCTACAAATTCGAATCTTAGGCTTCAAACTTATGTTTGAACTTATGTTTGAACTTATTGTAACACGTTACACCAAGTTCAAACATACAAACAATCAATATCAAACATATATAATCAAACATATAACAAACATATATCAAACACTTGTTAATGTGTAATAACAATCAAATTGACTTTTACAAAATATGTCTATACATAGACTGCTATCGTCACACAGGGTGCACTAACAGTGATGAAATCCCAATAGTCCTACAGCTTGTAGATGGGACTACTCTGAACATGGCTCGGTGGATTTTCGTGAATTTGAGGAACCTGTTGCAGCAGGAAACACGTTTAGCTGCTGTTAGATACCCAAGGTTTCTGAGCCTCATATTCAAGCATGTCTGTGGTGAGCATCTCTATAACTCTCAGCCAATCTTACGTAAAGATGCCTTCCCAGTGATTGGGAATAGAGTTTTCTACACCCCTGTACTCCCAAATGAGCCTCCTCTCTCTACACCTATTAGAAGGTTGCTTGGTATGGTGGAAGGACCCTCTACTGTGAGGGTGGATCCACTGACTGCTCCCAGAGGAAAATCCAAATCCAGGCCCAAAGTTGTAAAAAGGGTCCCGAAATAGACTCAAGCTGAGCCTGTCCGCAAGAAGGCAAAAACAGTTAAGTCAAAGTCTGCCCCATCAGCCTCTGTGGCTGAGGGGGAGCAGACTTCTCACCCTGGTTCATCTGTTAAACCTGAAGCCTTTGTGGCTAGTGCCTCTGTGGCACCTGAGACCATGGAACAGGATAACCCCCCTGTTTCTGACCCAGTCTCACCACCAGTCCAAACACAATTCTACTACTTCTCCTCAATCCCCCACACTGTCTCAATACTCCAGGAGAAAATCATTAGCTAGGAAGAACCACCTACCCATTCCAGCCCCTCTGACTATTCTCAACAAGAGTCAGTCGAAAAAGAAGCAACTCATGCTGCCTCTCCTATTTTGGGAGAAGGATCAGCATCATTGGAGCAGGCTTCACTCCAACATGAGTCCACCATGAGTAAGCCTAGACCCTCTGGTTCCTCCCAATAGGAACCAATTGTACATATGGAGACTACCACATCAATTATCCTAGCCTCCCAACAGGCTAAGGTATTGAAAGACAGGAGTTCACTCCACTCCACACTGAGTCCACGCAGTCTCCACCCCATACTTCTCTAACACAACCTGAGTCTGCACAAGGTGCCAAACCTACTGGACTAGACCATCCAGTAGATTAGCCTCAAATTTCTGCTCCTAGTGATACAGCTGTTGTACACCCAATAGCTGCTGAAGGACCAACCTCCCAAGCTGGTGAACCATAGGGAACAGACCATCCCTCTGGTGAGGCTACACCTCAAATGCAAATTCCATTAGCAGGTTTCACCACTGCTGATGTTGAAATGCACATCCCATCTCCCGATGATGAGGCACCTATAAACCAAGGTGCTGTTGAGGGAACCTCCCCAGGCTTTGATGAAGGTGCTGCAAAACAAGCAGCATCTTAAAGGCCACCATCTCCTACCCCTTCTCTTGATGAAGCAGCTACAGCCACTGCTGAAGGATCCATTGACCCTTCCAAGCTGGGCCATCTTACTTATGCCCAGGCTATTGAACTTCTTTCAAAAGTATCCCTACCTTCCCCATCAAATCCTCAAACACCTGCCTCATCCTCATCCCATTCTCTTTCCTCACCATCTACACATTCCAAACAGTCCACCCATACTCCTCCATCCCCCAAAGATCTTCCTTTGAAGGATCAGCTCTCATTGCTGACCAACAAAGTTGGCTCTTTGGAAAATTCCATGATCTCCCTACTATCCATAATCTCAGAATCCGTGTCTGCATTACTCAAAGGATTCTTTGATTTGTTCAAGAATTCCTTTCCAACCCCTCTTCAAGTTGATTAGTATTCACAGCTTCTTGCACTCACTGCACAACTGCAAAGTATCTTCACTACCCTCTCCTCTATCCTTTCTACTCAACAGGACTCTGTGTCCTCCGCCCTCTCCCAACAACTGTTCACTCTTCTTAATACTTGCACCAATACCCTTCCATCCATATTGGCCAGCTTAAACACTCTCATTGTCTCTCTGTCCAATTCTGTGTCATCATACCTTGATGATGTGCAAGACTCTCTTGAACTACATCTTGCACAGCTTCAAAGTTTGTTGTTCACAGCATCTGACAGAGAAAACCTTTCAAAGATGTCCTCCATTGCTGATTCTCAATCAACCTCTCTTCAGACCTTCCTTACCCAGCTTGCAGAGGTTAAGGACAATCTGGCTTTCTTAGTGCATAGCCTGGTTGGCCCCAAACCTGCTACTAAAACTGCTGCGCCTGCTGAATTTGTTTCTCCAGGCAGACCACATTTTGAAGGCTATGGGCCATCTCCTTAAAAGGGGGAGAAGTTATCTGCCTCATAGACTAAGTCTAAGGGGGAGAAATCTTCTTCTCCTTCTAAGGAGAAATCAACATCTGTTGGTCAAGCAGCAGGTGTGTCATAAACAGGTCCCACTAGAGATGTCTAGTTTTTATTCCTCTATCTAGGCCAACATTCATTCTAAGACTTTCACCAGCAAGGGCCTCTCATCAAGCTGAAGCTGCTCAGCCTACTCAGGCTGGATCTCCAAACCCTGCACAAACTAAGGGGGAGGAATCCATTACTGGGGACAGGCCAAGTAGAAGGAGACATCTGATACTGCAAGAAGAAGAAGAAGAGGAAGAGGTTCCCGAAGTTGTTCCATGTACAACAGCTAAAGGAAAGAAGAAAGCATCTACAGACCCTGACTACCTAAAAGTTGCACAGCTAAAGTTTGACAAGGAAAGAGCTAAAGAAATGGGTGTTTCTATGGAGAAATACTATGAATACAGAGATGAACAGCTTCAAGCCCTTGAAAGACTAAAGAAAGAAGAAGCCTCTGCCAAAGCTGCTAGATCCTTTGCATTCAAAGAGGCAAGTAAAATAAAAATGCCTTCTTTGGATGTGCAAAGAAAGTTGCTTGAGGCTACTAGGGAGTCAATGGTTGAAAAGGAAGGTGAAAAAGAACAGGGTGCTCAGGTCTCAGAGACAAAATCCAAGCAAGCATCCTCCTCTGCAAGAGCCCAAATTCACTTTGACAACCTGGCAAGGAAAGAGTTCTTTGATGTTGCTGACAGAAGACTTGCCAGGGAACCAATTGTCAAAGCTGTTTCCATTTCAAGAAAAGGAAAACAGTGGAAGTTACAGATAACCAGAATGGGTGCTGAAGGTCTAGAATCGGAGGCATATGAATACACTTATGTTACACAAATGGGATTCAGAGAATGGGTGGAGTTGGCAGTTGCCCTGAGCAAGTCTAAATCAGAAACAGCTAAGACTGTCAGCGCATATGTCAAAAACTTAATGAAGAGAGTGAAGGATCTTGGCCTAATGACAGAAGAATAGATCAAGGGTACCTCAGTGGCTACACCCAAGATAAAGGCCAAGAGAAGTCGAAAGGATACAGAGCAGGAGGAACTCCTGATAATGATTGAACAAAGTGATGTAGTCGTGGAAATTAAAGGAGTAGACCACCGCCTGCCTTGAAGTCCATCTCAGCTGATTGAAGAACCTGAGCTGGGGGTATTTTTTGTAGATCCCCTTACAAAGAAAAAGTGCATCCAAAGAGCATCAGACTTGCACAAGGTTGGTCTCAAACAGCTTATTGCTTTCAGACTTGCTAATTCGTTTTAGCAATCTATAAAGTGGAGAGCAGCCATCTGGGATCAGCTCAAAGGCTTTTATGAAAGATGGGAGCTTCAACATCCTAGTTTCATGTTCCTAAGAGTTGAAATGGAAGAAATGGATGAAACTAGGGATCAACTTGAAGAGATGTTTGAAGAAGGAGTGCCACCACTGCCTTGAAGTCCATCTACTATATGAGTAGATGAAGAATGGAAGCTGTTCATCATTTGGACAGGCTTGCCATTACTTGCTCCCATCATCAACAGTCCAATATGTTGAGATTTCTATGTACATTAGATGTACTTTGTTGCATTTGTTGTAACATTTACTTTACATTAGTTGTAATATTAGTACACAAGTTGTACTCTTGTAAAACATGTGTTGTTTCTGTAATAAAAAATCAGTATGTATAAACTGATCTTTTACTCTACCTTGATGTTGTAATTTCATTTCAGCAAAATGTATTGTAAAAATATATAGTGATTATTGATAAAATTAGCTTAGACTGATTATTGTAGATATTGGGAGATTGTTAGGCACAAAAAGGCCTCAGTCAAACCTGCTCTACATCTTAGGGGAGATTTTTAATCAAACATGTTTGATGCACTTGAAGGTATAATTTAAGGCCTGTTAATGCCTTATTGAAACCTGAAAAGTGATTTGCAATATAAGTCAAAGTTGTTTACCCTGTTGCATTCGTTGCAACAAAGGCAAATTGTCCAAGCTGTTCTGTCGGCTGAACAGGCTGGACATAAACTGTCTATGCTGCTCTATTCTGTTGAGCAGCTTGGACAAATTCTAAGTGTTCTGTTCTTTGTGAACAGGCTAAACACTTTATGGAATATGTTTCCAAGTCCTCATATATTGTTTTTGACTACAAGATCAGTTTACAAAGTCGAAGACAAAGTGGAAAACACAAGATGCTAAAGCTGCCTACGCTGTTCTGTTACATGAAGACAAAGAGGATATTTGAAATGGGTGACTGACCATTTCTTATATCAAAAGGGCCTTAACAAAAGAAGAAAGATGTAAAGTTGACATTCCTCTTTTGGTTAAAGCCTTATGCAACAGAGACATAAAGAAAAAGACAAAGACTTTGCCACATGAAGACAAGTTTATTTTATTAGAATGTGCAAAAAAGTTGTTTTGTCTTTTTGGAAAGACATCCCACTATCTCATCGTCCAAAGAAGAAGCTCACTGAGATTCTCAATAAGAGTATAAAAGGAAGCTTCTAAGGATTGTGAGTTAACCTAGAGTGAGAAATTCAGATCGTGCATTGCAGTGTGTTATTCCAAGCATGCAAGTCTGCTTCAATAAAACAGTAACGTGTGTCCAAGCTCTTCTTATTCAAGCAGTCCATCTGTGGCTTGTAAAATCAGTGAGTTCATCTTAGTGAGTGTATTCATTGTATCTAGTCTGAGTGTGTCTTAGATTAGTTGAACATCTGTTGTATATGTCATCTCAGCTTAAACCTTTCTGAAGTCAAGCTTGTTTGTAATTAACACTTGTTAATAGTATACACAAACAGTGAGAAAAGAGTGTTGTGTTTTAAATAGCTGTATTCACCCCTGTAAGGTCGCCTTCCTACGGATTCTATCTTGACGTGACACCGTCCAACGAGTGCGGAATCCTCGTTAGCGGCTTGACGGATAGACCACACACACGAAACACGGAGACACACACTGTGATAGACGAACAACTGAACGTCCCGACACGTGATTCTCTCCAAGAACAAACTCTCTGATACTTGCAAGTTCGAGATCGCCTTTTGCACTAATCTCTCTGAAATTCTGCAAAAGTCTCTTAATTAATCGAATTAACCCTTAAATATAACACCCAGTTCGAATTTGCCTAGGACAAGTTCGAATCAGCCCAAGGCCTTTCAAACTTGTCCTCTACAAATTCGAATCTTAGGCTTCAAACTTATGTTTGAACTTATCTTTGAACTTATGTTTGAACTTATCTTAGAACTTATGTATGACCTTATTGTAACACATTACACCAAGTTCAAACATACATACAATCAATGTCAAACATATATAATCAAACATATAGCAAACATATATGAAACACTTGTTAATATGAAATAACAATCAAATTGAGTTTTACAAAATATGTCTATACTTAGACTGCTATCGTCACACAGGATGCACTAACAGACTCTCCCTTGACGATAGCTTCTAACTATTTATATTTTGTCTATGTACAAGAACTATATAAGCTGCTACCTGCATACAATCCTTGATCAATACAAACTCTAACTATCTTTTGGAACTTCCTACCTTCAGATCTCCAGCCTTCATGGAAGAAAATTGGTTGATCATGAAGCTTTTGCAGGTCATCCTTGGATAGATCAGATGTAGTGGATCCTATACTTTCAAAATTGTCTTCTCTTCTTGATCCTCCATAACGGCTTCAGCTGTTTCGTTGTCTACGTACCACCACTTCATGTTTGCAAGTACATCCTGTGGCATAGACTTTAACGGAACTTTCTTCAAGCATCGGACTGGTCTGTAAACCATCTTAGCCCATGGTTTACCAGTATGAGGATCCGTTCTCGACTCATCTACTACTCTCTTGCCTGACCTTGGCTTTAGCCTTTCAAACTTTCCAGATCTACCCTCCCTTCTGATAATCTTAGCGTTCACTTCAGCATAGGGGTCATCTCCAATGTTTACAAGCTCTTTCCAGTCCAACTCCTTCACCTCACATTTGGGCAATGTATTAAAGACTTTTAAGGTTCTCCTCAGATACTGAAGCCCGTCTCTTCTCTTAAGTACAAAAAGCTGCAATTCCCTGTCGAAGAACCAGCTGAGTATTCCACCTGAGAGGTTTCCAGAACTTGGCACTCTCATCCTTATCTTCATCTTCGGCTCTGATTCCTTTTCTTCCTTTCGGAACCAAAGATTTATCAACTCTGCTCTGCTTTGCTCTATATCAGTTGTATCAAACTCTGAATCATCCACAGATGCCAACTTGATTTCATCTATGTCAATCACACTTTGATCATTGTGCACATACTGTTCTGTTATAGGTTGTGAAGGAATAATTACTTCATCTACATCATCGTCTTCGTCTACCACAACCTTTTCATCAGATTTCCATTCTGCTATATCTTCTGGGACAAACTCCCCTTCTTCCAGATCTTCTATCTCATCTTCAAAATCAAACATAACTTCTTCTTCTTCAATATCCATTAGAGCTTCAATCATTTCGCTCTCAACAGACTTTGAAGTTTCACCTTCAACTCCTTCTTCCATTTTAGACTGACTGGGCTCCCCCTGAATTGATGCTTGCTGAGCAGTCGAAAGATCTGCTAGCTCACCTTCTCTTCTAGCATCGAGATCATTGCCTTCATCATCTTTCCTCAAGATTTCAGCCTCTCTACAGCTACTCTCCCCCTGAGCTTGAAGATTTTTCATTAACTGCTCCAGGAGAGTCTTCATTGTGTTTATCTCAGACACTTGATCTGCTACAGTTGATCTCAACTCAGCATTTTCTTGATCAAGTCTGGAATTGTGGGCTTGAAGTTCTGTCACTGCTGTAGATAGCTGGAAACTTTGGACTGTCTGGAAATCCACCTTGCCCTTCAGCTCTGTAAACCGCTGATTGTCGGTGAATGTCAATGATGTTGATGGAATTGATGTGGATGGAGATGGAGCGATGGGTGGCTGAGCAGCAGGTATTACAGGTTCAGGAGCATGAGGTGGATGGAGCTCCCTGCATAAATCGGTGCCTCCTCGCCCTATGCCTAGGTACGAGGGGAACTTCATCTTCCTCTTTGAAATCAGAGTCATCATTTTCTGAATCCCGAGCAGCTCTTCTAGTTGTCTCTCTCGTGTTGACGACTATTCTTGATCCATATATGCCAATTCGGACAGTCGGATCAACAGGTTCTACTTCTTCTACTTCTTCAGAACTAGATTCAGACTCGGAGGCGGTCTCTGGTTGACCTTCTGCCTCAGTCCGCATAGCTTCTTCTGTTACTCCTTCCATCGGGACCTCAGTGTCCATTTCCTCACCCTCGGGTGGCTGATATTCATCAATATCCCAGAAAATATCACGATACTCTTCTGGAGGATCTAGAACATCCTGAACCAGTTGTTCAGTCAGGTTGAGCTCTTCGGAAGTCCCCTGTGCCCAAATTTATTCTAGGGTCTGCGTTGTCTGATCAACAACTGGGGCTGAAGTCGAAGGACCTGCAGCGTCCGTTGATGGACCTGCTGTCGTAGACTTTGAAAGTCTGCTGGATGATGGCCTTGATGCCTGAATTTGTCTCGCTGGAGCTTGTTGCATCTTGCGCGGTTGCGGTTGTGGTTGTTGGTGCTGAGGTGGTTGGTGCTGAGGTGGTTGTTGCTGCGGTTGCTGCGGTTGAGGAGCTTCACCTGCCCAGTTTTCTCCTTCCGGAGCCACCAAATCTGGGTTGATAACTGCTCCGAACAGTGGTGCCATCTCTGGCCTGACCTGCTCAGCCCTTTGCGCGTTATGCGACTGGCAGTCAGCAAAAATCCTTTTGTCTATTATAGCCACTCCATGAGTATCCGGAAGTTGTGGCAGATTTGGCAGAAAGTGACGGATAAGTATCATTGCAAAGCGCGGGTACATCAAAAACCTTTTTCGAACTGGAGCTGTGATTTGATGCACGAACTCAGCGATGAACATCTCGGGAAAAGCTAAAGCGCTTGTTATATACCACTGTTATCACCGCCGATTGCATCTTAGATACTATGTAATCAAATCCGGCCTTTTTCGGCTCAAAACAGACCATAAATACATGCACCAAGTAACGCCATTGCCCGATCAAGCCACTTTTCACATACGCAGCTTTGGTGATATCTTGGGCGTATCCCATACGTAAGAAGGCCGCTTGCCTTATATTTGCTGGAAAATCAATGGGCCCCGCCTCTTGGTCTTCGAAGCCTAGATGAAGTATCTGACAAAGCATATCAGCTGAGAAAACAATGGGCTGCCCCCCATCTCTTGTTCGCAATACTGTCGGCGTCACAGAACAGTCTACCTGGAGGTGCTCCTAGAATTGTCTTACATATGGAAAGATTATTTGCAGGTAATGGGTTAATGCGTAAGCAACCCTCGAATGCGTGAAAAATTCCACCATTTTTGGAAATGGTTGAGCTTTAGGTAGCTCTCGATCTACGGACATCACCATATTATGCTTATTAAAGAACGCGCGATCACCCATGTCTGCACATAAAAACAACAACGAAAATTAGAATAAAAATATAAATGAAACTTGTTTAACTTCGATTTTGCTTAATTTCGAACTTATATAAGTTCGAAATCCAACACATTTGAATTTCTACAAGTTTGAATTTATTTTTAAAAGCATTCGAATTTATAACAAATTTGAAGGCTATGTTCGAATTTGGCTGACTTTGAATTTGTCAATATTTTAACAGGTTCGAACTTGTGACAAGTTCGAACATGATGAACATGTTCGAAGTCGATCACTTTTGAATATAAATCCATGATTTTAACCTCATTTGACTTAGAAAATAGTATCAACTAGTCCTATTGGGTTCTAATCGAAGTTATATGTACTTTATTTGAAGTTTCACCGGTTAAAAGTTGTGATTTTGAACCACAAAGTTAAAACTCAAAAAGCTTCAAATAAGGTCGATCTTTTGCTATAAATGAGTCCTAAACTACCCAAACTTTCTATAATACTGGTCATTATACCTAAGTGTGTTGGTAGATTCGAAAACAACAAGCAAAACTTCGTGAAATAGTGATAAACTCGAATCGGTATGTTCGAAATGCTAAGTTCGATATCGTCGTGTATAAGTTCGAAGGATTAGAATCGAAGGTTGGTGAATTGAATGAGCCACTGTTGACCTATTTATACCAACCACATTCGAACTTGCATTAACTTCGAATTTCCTGACAGATTCGAAGGTTAATTCGAATTTGTCTTAAATTCGAATATAATTGAAAATTTTGAAAATCCTTGACTAAAATTCAACTTTTTCGTGTAACGGAACAAGCCTTGCAAAATTATTCACACCAAACAATAGATGTTCGCGCAATGTTTGTTTAGTCAACCAAAAATGCATCCTAGTAACTTTGACCATTTTCCTACTTGAAGTAAAATAAAATAAAATAAAAATAAAATGAAAATAAAATAAAATAAAATAAAGTAAAATAAAGTTTGACTAAAACTTTTAAACTTAGGCTACTCAAAAATACATTTACAGACTTTACGACATACACTAACAGAATATTTTTGGCGAGAAAGTCAAAGAAGGTTCAATCGGATAGTGGTGTCAGTAAGCACTTTCAGTATCACACTTTCACACTTTGGAATTTTTGATTCCTTTGATTGTGCGTCGTGATATACACTCCAAGTCGATTGTTGGTATAATTTTCCCTTTAAACATTTTACACTTAGGAATATCCCTTTGCCTTTTTATTTATCAAGAAACTACCTTATGTGTCCCATACTTAGACATACTTTTATGATTAAGGCATACACACAATGATTATAACTTTTCGGTATTGCAAATTCTCTTTAAAAGGCAAACGTCGGACACAGTTCTGTATTTACATACAACAGGGTGTCTTAGTTTGTCTTAAGATATATTTAAAGCTAGCAAGACAGCGGTGACAGGTCTGTACTGACGTACAACAGAGCGACTTATCTTGCTAACTCGAGTCAAACCAGAAGCACAGGTCTGTACTTACGTACAACAAAGTGACTTGCTTTGACTCTCTCCTTACTGTCATGATTTTCTCTTTTCTTTTCTTTTCGTTAAGATGTATTTGATGTGGCTATACATCCCCCAGAAAATTTGCATACCTCATTTAGAATCATTAACGGTATGTCTCTAACATAAAAATTAAGACCATTTGGTCATACATCTAAGTTAGTTACACATATGACTTTTTCTTGAATATTTTTTTAGCTTTTGAAATTCCCTTTGTGTATAATGCCAACCAACACATCGAACAAGAAAATGTACAACACACAGAGTTTAAGGTGCATTATGTGTGAAAGCTTAACACTTAGAGATTGTATCGACTGTGCTAATTTTCGTCACTTTGAACCTATGCATCTAAGACTTAACTCTATTTTCTAATATTATCTTTTTTTGTGCGTTTTATGGTTTTCTATCTCTTTTTTTTTTTTGGTTTTTCATAAAATAAATAAGCTAATAGAGTAACGTACTAACTTACTATAAAAATAAATAAATTCTACTTAACTACTAACTTACTATAAAAAGAAAGAAAAGGAAAAAAAAGACTAAGATCAAGTTACTCTTGATTACGCATACCATTCAGTTGAACTAACAACTCAAAGCGTGACTTATCAAAAGCTTTAGTAAATAAATCAGCATTAATATCTTCCGTTGCCACTTTTACCAGCTTCATTAAGTTCTTTTCAGCACAATCACGTATAAAATGATGTCTTATGTCTATGTGCTTTGTTTTACTTTGTTTAACTGGCTTATTAGTTATAGCAATGGTTGATTGCTTATCTATCCTAATAGGAGTATGAGTGTAAGTCAAACCGTAATCCTGCAATTGTTGTTGTATCCACAAAACCTGTGAACAGCAACTACCAGCAGCTACATATTTGGCCTCGCACGTTGACACGGCTACCGAAGTCTGTTTCTTGCATTGCCAGGATACGAGCCTCCCTCCAAGGAACTAACAACCTCCAGTTGTTGACTTTCGATTCAAGCTGCATCCTCCATAATCTGACTCTGTAAACGCTTCCAGTTCTAGATCACCATCCGCATGATACCAAAGTCCCAGCTTCGGTTTCGACTTGAGGTATCTCAGAATCCGCTTCACAGCTTTCATATGCATCTCTTTTGGATTAGCTTGAAACCTAGCAAAAATACACACTACAAACATAATGTCAGGTCTAGAAGCAGTTAAATACATAAGTATCCAATCATGGCCCGATATAGAGTCGGATCCACATCAGTATCACTTTCTGTACCCGGTCCGAGATTGTGATTCACTTGAATCGGTGTGCTAAAATGAGCAGTCAACATTGTTCCCTCCATCCCGAGCGCTCTAGAATCTCGTAGACATACTTCGTCTGATGGATAAACATTCCCTCCTTCCTCTGTTCAACTTGCAAACCCAGAAAGAAGTTCAACTCTCCCATAGCACTCATCTCAAACTTAGACTTCATCACCTTCTCGAAATCTTTGCACATCTGCTCGTCTGATGACCCGAAAATAATATCATCAACGTACACTTGTAACAAGATAAAATGTTCACCCTTTCTCTTCACAAACAATGTACTATCAATTCTCCCTCTTTCAAACCCGTTGTCCAAAAGATGAGTTGATAGTGTCTCATACCATGCCCTGGGTGCCTGCTGCAATCCATATAGAACCTTATCAAGACGATACACTCTGTCTGGATATTTTGGATCTGTAAACCCGGGCGGTTGTTCAACGTACACCAGCTCCTTCACTTTTCCATACAGAAAAGCACTCTTTACGTCAAGTTGATAAACTTTGAAGCCTTTGAAGGATGCAAAGGCCAGAAACAAATGGATTGCCTCAAGCCTTGCCACTGGGGCAAACACCTCATTGTAATCGATTCCTTCCTCTTGGTTGAAACCCTTTACGACAAGTCTTGCCTTGTTGCGAGTCACAATACCCCGATCATCTCTCTTGCACTTAAAAACCCACGTGGTTCCTATTGCCACTTCTCCTCGAGGTAATAGATTTAACTCCCACACTTCAAACTTTCTGAATTGTGACAGTTCTTCTTGCATCGCTTCTACCCAAGAATTGTCTTTCAGTGCCATTTGCACATTCTTCGGCTCTACTTGTGAGATGAAACATGATTACAGGCAAGTGTGAAAGCCTCGGAGTCATTAATCATCGACAACAGCACTGTGTTGTTATTCAAACTACTCCTAGTTCTCACACCATCATTTGGATTTCCTATGATGCGCTCAACCGGATGATCCTTATTAATTCTCGATGTTTCAATCTCATCAACTCTAATATTATCTCCTATATTTGACCCTATTTCACCTAACGGGGGAACGACTTCAGAAGCTACATTCTCTTCCTCATGATCACTGTCTTCGAAGTTAGAATTAGTAGTCTGATTCTCGTTTGTAGGTAACTCAGAATCATTCTCTGCTGGAGACCCATCTTCTATCGATGTAGGCTCAGAAGTTGATGGAATGCTCGACTTTGGAAAACCTTGACCGTCATCATTCAAATTTAATGATGATAAGTCATGTTCAATTGTACCTGCATTTCCATCCAAAGGAATGTTAAATGATTCAAACAATTTGTCATATTCAAATATCCATTCCGGACCAGTTTGGGGTTCATGTGTATAACTTGTTACATCAATGTTATACACAATCTCTACCGTACCGTTTGTTTTATTAAAAACTCTTTTGTTTGGTGAGTTAGGCACATAACCTAGGAAATAACCTTCGTCAGCCTTTTCACCAAACTTAGGTTGATGTTTTGTTCTCATTAAAGTACACGGTACCCCAAAAGGTTCGAAGCAAGTTAAATTTGGTGGTCTTTTATTCAGAACTTCATAACAGGTTTTGTTCAATGATTTGACAGTAAGGACCCGATTTAAAACATGACAAGCGGTATTCATTGTTGGTACATCCTGTGTGACGATAGCAGTCTAAGTGATCCTACATTGTGATTTCAGCATGTGTTAGTTATATATGTTTATATGTGGTTGATATTCATTAGTGTTTGTATGTTTGAACTTGATGTAACATATTACAAGAGGTTCAAACATAAAGTACAAAGATAAAATCAATCATAAGGTTATAACATAAGTTTCAACACTTAGTTGTTTATGAAGTGCTAGATTCGAATTATATGAGGCTTGGCATTCGAATCTGTGATAGATTCGAATGTAGCCCTAGATTCAAATGAGCCCAGATTCGGGAGTGTCATTGTGGACAAACTCGAATGGGCCTTGGGCCAGATTCGAGTTTGGCCCATAACAGACTCGAATCAGGGTCTATAATTAGGGATAAACTCGAGATATTATAAGACTTTTTGTAGAATTCGTGAGGGATTAAGCATAAAGCGATCTCGAGTTTATCAGCTTGGTGAGTGTTCTTTCGGAGAGAATCAGTTCGTAGGATCGTTCGTGTGTCGTTCGTTCAGCCTCTGATAGTCTCCGTGTTTCGTAGTTGAGAGTTGTTTCCGTCTACCCGTTAACGAGGATTCCGCACTCGTTGACGGATCCGCGTCTAGATAGATCTCGTAGTGGTAGACCTTACAAGTGGTATCAGAGACTACGGAGTGTTCTTGGTGTTCTTCGTGTTCATCTAGATACATTCTAGGTTTCTTGATGCTAGTTGGACGGTTTTTCTCTCAAAATCGTGTTTTCAAGCTTTGCAAATTCTTATTCGGAAACTACTTTGTGGTTTTTCACGTTTTTGATCGAAATCGTTATTTTTCGTTGGAAAAATACTCATTTAATCTGCAAAACGTTAAAAAATCAAAGTGTTAGCCGTTTTTCGAGTTTGCGCCGCTCGAATCTAATAGGGGTAATTAGGGTTACACTTAGTCTCGAGTCTAACCAAAATCCGCTCGTTTCGAGTCTAATTCAGAGAGTTTCGAATCTATTTCGAGTCTGTGCTACATTCGAATAGGATCTCGAGTCTACCTAGTTTCGAGTTTAATTCGAGTTTAGGTTAGTTTCGAATAGGGTTCGAATCTACTGGAATTTCGAGTTTGTCTGACCTTCGAATCTGAGGACTTTTCGAATCTGACATAATTTCGAGTTTAATTGAATTATAACACTTAATCGAATTTAATCCCAAATAAATTGGAATCTGATTACATTCGAATCTACCTAGATTCGAAGGAATTAATTCTCATTAGTTTCGAATTAAATTAATTAAGGTAAATTCAATTACTTTCGAAAAGATGTCAAACCTTCAAAAATTCCTTGAAATGGACCACGAGGTCGGAAAGGCAAACGCTCCGCCTAAGCTGATGAAAGTCGAAGATTATTACTGGTGGAAAGATCGGTTTACCGATTTCGTGCGTTTTAATGACATGCGCATGTGGGTTTGTATCGACGAAGGATATATTCCACCAGTGTCAGAAGTTGAGGGCCGTCAGAAGGTCTTATCATACCAAATGATGAAGGAGGATGATAAGAAATCGTATGAGGCTGAAAACAAAGCTTTCTCGCTGATCCGCATGGCTTTGCCTCAGGATATACTGCACACATTTAGGACTCAAAACACGTCAAAAGAACTTTGGGAGTCGCTAGAGAAAAGGTGTGAGGGTAATCCTAGGGTTCGTAGAAAGCGTACTGAGCTGTTAAAACAACAGTTTGCAATTTTCAAGGCGTTAAAGGATGAACAACTGGATGATATCATCACCCGGTTCTATCATCTGTTAACGGAACTTGAAAGTCACGGGATTGAGTTTACTGACACCGACAAGAACAACAAGCTTCTTGATGCCTTACCAGCCAAATGGGCTATGTATGTGGCAATGATCAAGCTGAACGAGGACAAGTATTACACTCAATCTCTGGATGACATTGTGGGAACGTTGCGGGCATATCACTTCGAGCTACTGAAGGCTGAAACTGATTACGAACAAGTCCAGAATCCAGCAATGTATTTTGGAAAGACAACAAAACCTTCAGTGACAGCCGAACCGAAGACTGCTACAGCGTTTTTCACCAGAGAAACGTCGTCACCAGCAGAGTCTGATGACACATTGAATCGCGCGTTCTTAGGATTAGGAAGATCGGAAGAACCGCAGCCTCAAGTTCAACAGGCATCGACATCTCAGAGCTACTCGAAGATGCCTATGAGCGCAAAGTCAGCAGAAGAACATTTGAATCTGCTTGCTTCTTTTGTGGCCGCATACGGGAATTGTGTTCAAGGGAAGATTAACGATCCTGCTCTCTGGGACGAAGACTACGATCAGGTCGACCCTGATGATCTTGAGGAAATGGATCTTAAATGGCAACTGGCCATGGTAACCCAAAGGGTTAAGAGATTCATTAAACGAACTGGGAGGAATTTGACGATGAATAACAAGGGGATAGGATTTGATAAGTCCAAAGTAAAATGCTACAACTGTCAAGGACTGGGACACTTCGCCAGGGAGTGTCAGAGACCGAAGGTGGAGACATACCAAGGACAGAGTCAGCATCAGGGACAGTTCCAACATCAGTCCCAACAACGATACCTTCCAAGTTCATCATCTGGTCAAGCCAACCTAGCGGGTCTACTATCCAATGTCACTTCAGACAGACAGCTAGATGGTACCTATGACTGGAGTTCACATCCTGAGTCGAATGCTAGAGCCTTCATGGCTGAAGTCACAGAAACTGGGTGTGATGGGGACGAGCAGACCACACGGGACAGCAGTCCGATGTGGGTAGAGAAGGCGAATGATCAGACAGTACTGGAGTTTGCTGCTCAGATGGCCAACGTGGAATCTGATAACTCAAAGGTTAGTCTGACTTACTCTCTTTTTCGTGAATTATGTGCGTTGTGTGTTAATTCTAACGATAGGTTAAATCTAGTCTTAGAATCACATAAAACCATAACTGCTCAAAATGAGAATTTAAAAATTGAAAACGCTAGCCTAAATGATATCAAGCAAGATCTTAAAGAAAAGTTTAAGGCTGATGCTCAAGACGTAATAGTTCTAAAAGACAAACTGAGTGAGCAGTGTGTTAGGATAGAGCTTATGTATGAGTACGTAGAGGGCTTGACCAAAAGTCTTAAGGACAAGGACATAGAGCTAGCTGAAACAAAAGTTAAGGTAGCAGAGGCAAATAGCAAGCTGGAGAAGTTTAGGAATTCGAGCCTAAACCTAGGGAAAGTTTTAGATGCCCAAAGACAGTCTAAGAAGCCCGTAGGTCTAGGATTTCACGAAATTCCTCCACCTTTCAATGCAAAATATGTGCCTCAGTCTCAGGAGAAAACTGACAAATCAGTAGACTTAGAGGACCTACCTACACCGACACCAGAGCCTATAGTGGAAAATACACCTAAGGTGGCTGACACAACCGTCAACGTTAAGAAAGTCAAATTTGTGTCTTCCTCCAGTGAAACACCAGCAGGAAAACAGAAAATTGCTTGGGCTGATCAGGAGGATGAGCCAGTCGCCATAGATGTACAAAATGAAATAGACACTAGTGAGACACCTAGATCTAAGGGAACACACAAAAAGTCCATAGATAAGATGTCTTGCTTCAGATGTCACGAGAAGGGGCATGTTGCTTCTCACTGTCCGCTTAGGAAAGCCGATGTTACACCTAAGACAGTAAACCCAACACCTGTTAAGCCCTCAACCAGTGTGGCGAGCACCAGTAGTTCTCAAAGTACCGAGAAAGCTGTGCATGCCGCACCCAAACAAGTTGTGAAAAACACACCGGTTAAGGTTGGACCAAAGGAAGTGATTAGGACAAATTCACCGAATCGTGTCATTAATCAATCTAGGTCAGCACCACAACAAGTCTATAGGAGCACAACACCTAGCAGGTCACACACTCCAGTTAGGTCTCATACTCCAGTTAGACAGTATGCACCGGTAAGAGCTCAGGGATCACAGTCCGAAATGCCATATAATAGGAACTATTCTAGAGCTCCACAACAGATGCATACTCCAAGGCAAAGAGTGAACTTAAATCACTCGGCACCACAACAGACTCCAGTTCAAAGACCCAAGTCCCCTGAAAGGAGAGATGGGTATTTGAAAGAGTTCAAGTATGTGGACGAGAATGGTATAACCAAGTCAGTTATGGCTTGGGATCCCCGTGATAACTAACCTATTTTCTTTCGTGTGCAAGAGATTACCACAGGTCCAAACAACAAGTGGTTCGTCGACAGTGGATGCTCCAGGCACATGACAGGGAACGAGGTCTACTTACAGACTTCAAGGGTGGAAATCGGGGATTCGTATCATTCGCGGGTAACAAGGGTGGAAATATCACGGGTACTGGAGTGGTCACTAATGGGACAATCAAATTGGACCAAGTTTATCACGTTGATAAACTGGTTCACAATCTCATTAGTGTATCTCAAATCTGTGATAAGAAGAACTCAGTGTTATTTACTGACACTGAGGCGTTAGTGCTAAAGCCGGGATCAAGATTCCTGAAGAATGGGTATTGATGCGGGCGCCAAGGAAGAATGACTTGTACATGCTGGATATGAACAAGCCGGAGTCTTTGATGGGGCCAATCTGTCTATTATCGAAAGCTTCGGAGACGGAATCCGTACTGTCGCGCAGACGCATGGCTCACCTGCACCTAAGAAAGATGAACTACATAACGAAGAATGGACTGGTGCAGGGTGTGCCAATGAAGAGCTTTCAGTTCGAGGACAAGTGTCTACCGTGCATGAAGGGCAAGCAACATAAAAAGACACACAAGTCCAAGAAGCAGAACTCCATAACCTCAACATTCGATTTGTTGCATATGGACCTTTTCGGCCCTATCAACAAAAGGAGTATAGGGTGTAGTTGGTTTTGTTTAGTTATCACTGACGATTACTCACAGTTTTCTTGGGTTTTCTTTTTATGTACGAAGGACGAGACGGCTTCCAAGCTTATCGGGTTCCTAGACCAAGTGGAGAATTCCTACGGAGCAAGGGTTAAAAATATTCGTAGTGATAATGGGACTGAATTCAAAAACTCTGTAATTGGTGTATATTGCCTATCAAAGGGCATAGTGCATCAATTCAGTGCACCATATGAACCTCAACAAAATAGGGTGGCCGAACGTAAAAATAGAACATTGATTGAGGCTGCAAGGACTACGCTATCGGATTCAAAGCTTCCTACCATGTTTTGGGGGGAGGCAGTGAATACCGCGTGCCATATTTTAAACCGAGTCCTTACAGTTAAATCTTTGAACAAAACATGCTATGAAATTTTGAATAAACGGCCACCTAATTTAACTGGATTCGAACCGTTTGGGGTACCATGCACTCTGTTACGAACAAAACATCAACCGAAGTTTGGTGAAAAGGCTGACGAAGGATACTTCCTAGGTTATGTGCCTAACTCACCAAACAAACGGGTTTTTGTAAGGTCTACCAATGCAAGATCTATCTAGACGCGGATCCGTTAACGAGTGCGGAATCCTCGTTGACGGTTAGACGGACAACTCTCAACCAACGGAAACACGGAGACTATTAGACGCTGAACGAACGACACACGAACGATCCTACGTACTAATTCTCTCCGAAACGGGACTCACCTAGCTGATAAACTCGAGATCGCCTATTGCTTAATTCCTCACGAATTCTGCCAAAGGTCTGCTAATGATTCGAGTCTATCCCTAATTATAGACCCTGATTCGAGTCTGTTGTGGGCTAACCTCGAATCTGGCCTAAGGCCCATTCGAATCTGTCCATCTGACAGATTCGAATCTAACCTATATTCGAATCTATGGTCTCATTCGAATCTATCACAGATTCGAATGCCATCCTTAACCTATTCGAATCTAGCCAATACACTTAAACACTTAAGTGATGAAACTTATGTTTTAACTTATGCTTGACATAATCTTTGACCTTTATGTTAGAACTTCTTGTAATATGTTACATCAAGTTCAAACACACAATCAGTAACAGACAAACACATATTAAACATATATATCAAAATACTGGTTAACTCAGAATATTACCTAAATCATAATCGATTAGACTGCTATCGTCACACAGGGTGTACCAACAGACTCCCCCTTGACGATAGCTTCTAATTATTTACATGACATCAAATTTAAGTACTAGAGCTATATATATTACTACCTGCATATAATCCCGCATCTATACAAACTTTAACTATCTTTTGGAACTTCCTGGCTTCAGATCTCCATGGTTCAGTGAAGAAGATAGGCTGATCGTGAAGCTTCTTCAGGTCGTCCTTAGATAGGTTTATCAAATGCAGAGGATCATATACTTTCAAAATGACCTGCTCGTCTTGATCTTCCATGATAGCTTCAGCAGTGTCAATCTCTAGGTACCACCACTTCATGTTGCTCAAAACGTTCTGTGGCATTGGTTTCATAGGTACTTTCTTCAGACATTTGACTGGCTTGTACACCATTCTGGCCCAAGGTCTTCCAGTATGAGGATCTATCCTTGATCCATCCTCGACCCTTTTGCCTGTTCTCGGCTTAAGCCTCTCAAATTTGCCTGATCGCCCTTCTTTCCTTATAATTCTTTCAATAACGCTCGCGTAGGGATCATTTCCAATATTGATCAGCTCCTTCCAGGCTAACTCTTTAACTTCAATCTTGGGCAATGAATTAAAAGCTTTCAGTGTCCGCCTCAAGTATTGAAGGCCATCTCTTCTCTTCAAAATAAACAGCTGCAGTTCTCTGTCAAAGAACCAGCTAATAATCCCTCCAGCAAAATTTCCAGCACCTGGATTTCTCATCTTCTTCTTCATCTTCAGTTGATCCTTCTTTTCTTCCTTCTTGAACCAAAGATTTAACAGATCAGCTCTAGATGGCTCTTTCTCAGCCTCTTCAAGGTCTTTATCTTCAGCTGAGGCTACCTTGATGTAATCAATATCAATCACATTATGATCTTGGCTTTCATACAGTTCAGTGATTGGTTGTGAATTGATTATTACTTCATTAACGTGATCATCTTCATCATCTATCACTTCATCATCAGATCTCCAGTCAGCGACGTCATCTGGAATGAACTCACCTTCTTCTAACTCTTCAATATCATCTTCAAAATCAAATTCCATCAGCTCTTCTTCAATATCTTTTAGCGCATCGATCATGTTGCTATCTAAAGTCCTTGAAGAACCAACTTCTCCTCCCGCTCCTCCTACTTCTCCCCCTATACTAGGCTCCCCCTCAGATTGAGCAGTCTGAGCAGCAGAAAAATCTACTGGCTCATTCTGTCTCTGTGGGCTGGGATCATTGCCTTGGTTGTCTTCATCATCTTCATCTCTCGGTCTCTGTGCTTCCTGATCACGGCACGATGTCTCCCCCTGAGCCTGTAGATTCTTCATTAACTGCTCAATAAGGGAGCGCATCGACCTTATCTCGGCTGACTGATCACAAACAAAGGCTTTTAGCTCTAAGTTCTCTTCCTGAACTGTGTCCACAATCTTCTTTAGATCAGCATTATGAGTCTGAATCTCGCCGACTGCCTTTGTTAGGCCTAAGATTTGGATATTTTGGAAATCGACTCGCGCTTTTAGCTGCTGAAACCTTTGATTGTCTGTGTATGAGGATGAGGTTGATGGGATGGACTGAATTGGAGTTGGAATGATTGGTGATGGGATGTATGGTTCATCGCGAGGTGGTGGTGGTGGAATGTTGGTTTGAGGTTCTTGTTCTTGAGGTTGAGGGTTTTGAGATTGAGAAGTTTCTGGTTGTTCTGCGGAGACTGACGAGGATCCTTGCATGAACCTGTGACGTTTGGCCCGTTGCCTCGTCACAAGTTGAGAAACTTCGTCTTCTTCGAAATCAGACTCCTCCGATTCCCTGTCCCATCGCCTCCTAGAACTACGTTCATTAATAATCAGTCGCGAACCATAAGTTCCAATCTGAACTTCAGGAACGACAGACCTTGACTCTGGAGCTTCAGCTTCTACCTCCTCCATCTCTTCTGACTCAGTTGCTGAAGATGACAAAACGTCATCAGCCTGCTCTGGCTCATAATTCTCAACATCCCTCAGCACATCTTCTTCTCCTTCTGGAGGCTCAAGTAATTCTCCCACTAATGCAGCAGCTATATCTTCATTTGCATGTGGACCCGCCTCCCAAATTTCATTTAACGTTTGGCACAATTGATCAGCTTCATTTGGGACAGTTGACGGCCCTGCTTCCTGCATTTCTGGTTGCTGACTCGAAGAAGGCCTAGACGCCTGAGTCTGACTTGCAGTATCTCTTTGTCTTCGCCTTGGATCACGGGGACGAACACGAGGCTGTTCACGTCGTTGTTGTTGTTGTTGATGCGGTTGCTGTTGCTGTTGCTGTTGCTGCTGAGGCTGAACTTCTACTTCACCTGCCCAGTTGGCAATATCTGGGGCTTGAAATTCCCTATCCAGAATTGCACCAAATAGTGGTCGTGCCACCGGAACTGCTAACCTTCCTCGGTGTGAGGAACAGTCAGAGTAAATGCGCTTCTCCATAACATTAACGCTCAATGCATCGTCTGATTGCGGAAACTCAGGCAAGAAGTGCCTTATCAACATCATCACGAACCTCGGATACAAAAGGAACCTTTCTCTCTCAGGAGCCGTGATTTGATGGATAAATTCTGAGAAAAACAGCTGCGAGAAACTAAACTTCTTATTGTATACCATAGCTATCATCGCTGATTGAATCTTAGATACGATGTAATCAAAACCAGCCTTCTTAGGCGCAAAACACACCATGAATACGTGGACTAAGAAACGCCATTGTCCTATCAACCCGCTTTTCATATACGAAGATTTTGTAACGTCCAAGCTGTATCCCATTCTCAAAAATGCTGCTTGCCTAATACTTAAAGAAAAGTCTATAGGCCCGTCCTCTTGTTCTTGGGAACCCAGCTGCAGTACTTGACGCAAAATATCAGCAGAGAAAACCAAAGGTTGTCCGGCAATTCTGGTTCTTAACACTGTCGGGGTGACAGTGCAGTCCACCTGTAAGTGATCGTAAAATTGACGTACATATGAAATCACAATCGGAATATTTTCATACAACACATAACTGATCCTAGACTCCGCTAGAAAATCTAAAACTTCTCGAAATCCCTGCGCCTCAGGGATGTTATGAGCAGGATTCAGTACCATATTGTGCTTAGGAACAAAAGCACGAAGCGCCATATCTGCACAATACATAAAATTGTTAGATTTATTAAAAATCAATAAACTTGTTTAAATTCAAATTTGTTTTATTTTGTACTCGATTAAGTACCAAATCCAACACAATTAAATTTCCACAAGTTTAATAAAATTTAAATTCAACAAAGTAAATAAAGTACAGATTCGAAGGTAACAGATTCGAAGTGTCCATATACGAATGCAATGGACAGATTCGAATAGACCCTATTCGAGTCTGATGGACAGATTCGAATATCATGGTCATCTCGAATCTATTGATAGATTCGAGAAACCCATGATCAGATTCGAATGCCCAAGATCAGATTCGAGAGGCCGACAGTTGTGTTTTCAACAAAAATCCAAGATTTTAACCTTTTTGAACTAGGTAAATCACATACTTTAGTTCAACTAAGTTCTAATCACTGATTTATGCCTTTAATTTGATATTTTATAGGTCCTAACTTAGTTATTTATGAATAACCCTATTTTGACCAATAAAACATCAAAATGTGATGTTTAAGCCCAAATTTGTGTATGAAACCACCAAAATCTTGTACAATCATGTTGCTTATACCTAGATTTGAAAGTAGAATCGACCACGAAAGCTTTAGAATCGACGAAATGTCGTTTAGTAGAAGTACAATAGACTCGAGAATAGATTCGAGATCGCCAGTGACAGATTCGAGAAATCAGATTCGAGAACAGTGAGAAGTAAATGCCTTCACTGTGGACCTTTATATACTAACTACCTTCGAGTCTATGTGTAGATTCGAGTCTACTGACAGATTCGAGAACTTCCAATTCGAGTCTGTCTTAGATTCGAAGCTACAAACACTTAGAAAAATTTCGGAAATTTTGAAATAATTTCAACTTTTTCCAACTATTTTCTACTGTGTAGTGTAACCAGATAAACTATGCCAAATCTTTTACCCTAAGCTCAGATATTTCACGCATTGTATATTTTATTCAACTTTGAATGCACCCTCAGTAACTTTTGACCTTTTACCTAAGTAAAAATTAAACTAAACTAAAATAAAATAAAATAAAATAAAATAAGCTAAGGTAAAAATAAAATTAAAATAAAATAAAATTTTGACTAAAAAATTTAATCTAGACTTAAGTTATAAAAATAAATTTACAAGCTAAGCTAAATACCAAACAACATATTTTTGGTGAGTATAGTCTAAGAAAGGTTCAATCAGATAGCGATGTCCGATACTAACTTTCAGTACTTAAACTTTCACACTTAGGAATTTTTTTTGAATTCCTTTGATTGTTTGTCGTGTCATACCCACTTAGCCGATTGTTGGTATTTTACCCTGTTAAACACTCTACATTTCGGAATATCCTTTGGCCTTTTTATTTATCAGGAAATTATCTTACGTGACTCAGACATAGACATACTTTTATGATCAAGGCACACAGACAAAATTCTAACTTGTTGGTATTTGCAAACTTTCTTTAAAAGACAAACATCGGACACAGGTCTGTATTCTCATACAACAAAGTGTCTTAGTTCGACTTAAGGTTTATTTTTAAAGTTAGCAGATAGCGGTGACAGGTCTGTACTGACGTACAACAAAGCGACATGTCTGCTAACCCGAATCTAAACAGAGACAACAGGTCTGTACTTACGTACAACAGAGTTGCATGTTTTCGACTCTCAGTTTTACATGATATTTCTATGACCAATCGGTCTTAATTTTTCTGTCCAAGACCATACAAAATTGAGTCTAAATGATGTATGCAAACTTTCTGTGGATGTATGGCAACATCACTCCATCTAAAATGGAAGACAAGAAAGAATAG
>JAANYP010005760.1:0-15072 GCA_020465985.1 Centrapalus pauciflorus | reverse complement strand
TTCAAAAGGAGTAGAGGCAATGGTAATACTTCTAGGAAATGGAAGCCTGTGCTGTTTGGCTAACATGCAAGTATCACAAGAGAATTTTGTACAATCAATATCTTTACATGCAGCAATATGTGTTAATTTGGACATAGAAGTATGACCAAGTCGAGCATGAAAAGTATCAATATCTAGAACACCATCAGAAACAACATTATTTGCAGTCTGAGAAATGGTTGTAGGAAAAGACTTGCATATGTAGAGATTTCTGAGCCCCTTCCCAACTGCTACCACTTGCTTAGTTGAAGGGTCCTGAAAATCAAACCAAGTAGAATGAAATGTACCAATCAACCTTTGAGAGTTCAGTAGTTTTCCAACTGAAAGAAGATTGATCTTGAAATCTGGTACATAGAATACATCTTCCAATGTCAGTGATGGGTTAATTGTCACTCGACCAATTTTTGTGACTGTTTTGATGTTTCCATCAGGAAGATTGATTTGAATTGGTCTTTGTAGAGTTTGGATGGAATGGAACAAGTTCAGGTATGGTGACATATGGTCTGAAGCACCAGTATCCACAATCCAATCTTGCTTAATATCAATATCTGTGTGACATGATAAAGCATAAGAAAGGTTCTGAAATAGATTACCAGCATGTGGAATGGAGGTTCCTGCAGCATGTTTTGAATCAGATGCGTTGGTTCCTTTGTCTTTGAACATCTTCATCATTTCTTGACAAACAGCAGCAACTAATCTTTTATCAATTTCACTCTTCTGTTCATTGTGTACCTCATTCTCAAATTCCATATCAAAGGGAGTTAGTATACCAGTTTTGTCGAAATTCGAAAATACTGGTGCTGCAATTCTGGAATTTTTCTTTGTTTTCTTTCCTTTATACCAGTCTGGATAGCCAATTCGCTCAAAGCATTGTTCATAACTATGGCCATCTTGTTTACAATGAGTGCAATGTTTACGTTCCCCTTTAACTTCAAACTTTTTGTGAGATTGACTGGATTTATTGTTGATATTAGCAAAATAGGCAGTAGGATCAGGAACATTATGAGTGATTTGCTTTTGTTTCTCAACCTGTTGCACTATATAGTATGCTTTGTTGACATTAGGCAAAGGATCCATAGACAGGATTTGATTTCTTACAGATTCAAAATCATCATTGAGCTTCATTAAGAACTGCATTAACTTTGATCTACTGTCTATCTCTAGGAATTTTTCTGTAATTCCACATATGCATTCGTCCATTTTTCCACATGAACAGGTAGGTATTCCGTTCATATTATGCAATTCATCCCAATATCTTTTCATTTTATTGAAATATGCAGCAACAGAAAGGTTACCTTGAGTGATCTTACTCAATTCCCTCTCGATTTGGTAGACGAGAGGTCCATTGCTTTGACCGTAACGTTCTGTAATTTCTCCCCATAGTTGCCGAGCAGACTGTGCATACAGAAAAGCTTCAGATAGTTCAGCTATCATCGAATTTAAGATCCAACAGGTCACCATGAAGTCACATCTTGTACATCGTTGAAGATCCACATCGTTTGGATCTGGTTTTTGTACTGTTCGATCAATGAAACCCAGCTTAAGCTTTGCACCTAGCGCCATTCTGATGGTACGACTCCAACCTAGGAAATTGCTTCCATTGAACGGTGTATTGGTGAGTGTCATGCCAGGATGATCTGAGTTTGCAAGATGCAAAGGATCATTGGTAGGATTTTGAGAATTCGATTCCTGAATGATAGTAGCTTCTGGAATAGACATAGCCACAGAGGACCGTTGGCTCTGATACCATATGAAAATAAGGAAATAGCAGAAAACAGAGGAGAGTAAAGCGTATACTCGATTATGAGACTTTACAATTACAATGAGAATAAACTACAGAGAGTAGTTTATATACACAAGTAAGAGGCTGAAGCTTAACTAACTAACCAACTAACTGTTGTAACTAATTACTCAACTAACTAATAACAAAAACAGATATATATATACATCTTCTACTAATATATTTCTCAAATATTAACCATGAAACCGCCTGTTAGACAGAGAGACCTCAAATCAAACTCATTAAATGATATGCAAATAATTAGTTAAAGTGAAAAGCCAAAGTTGGTGCATGTCGGGGTGTCCAAAACCGGATATTTTGAATTTTGGATATCTGAAATTTCGCATAATGATTTTTGCTATCCGAATCTGAAATTTCGGATTCGGATATCGGATTATCCGAAAATTCATATTTATTTTTATTTTTTTTAAAAAATTAAATCAAATATTTAAATATCTAAAATACAAATTCATATATCCAAATACATATTACAAAATAAATATATCACAAACTAAATATATGCGGAATTATTTTACTCGAAACGATTAAAAAACTAAAATATATAAAGTATTAGTTAATAAATCTATAATATCATGCAAGATAAAACTAAAAAATATATATTAGAATAATAATAAACACTCAATATTATGTAAACAATCAATATTAAAGAGTTAATTATTTTTTAATTTTCGGATATTTCGGATATCTGAATATCCGAAAATTTTGAATTTTACTATCCGAATCCGAAATTTGGATATCCGAAAATCCAGATATCTAAAATTTCAGATAGTTTCGGATATTTATTTCGGATGCTCGGATTTGGATTTTTTTTTTGAACACCCCTTAACATTGGCAATCAACAGAAGCTTATATGAGTTAGTGAGTTGTGTAGTACTTTAGGTTCATTTAGAAATTAAACATCATGTGTGTTTTGCACGCATCACTTCATATATTTATTTTGAGATATTTGTACAAAAGACCGTCCTTAAGTAGACTATTTTTGCGATTAAAATGTAAATAATTAGTTAAAGCCAAAGTTGGTACATGTGTTACATTGGCAATCAACAAAACTACAAAGCTTATATGACTTAGTCAGTTGTGTAATACTTTAGGTTCATTTAATATTAAACATGATGTGTGTTTTGTAGGCATCACTTCATATTTTTATTTTGGGATATTTATGCAAAAATCCCTCAAGTTGGACTATTTTTGCGATTAATACCCTCAACAATTTTTCATTGTAGAAAAAACCCCAACCGGTAAAATCTTACGGAAAGGAAATATTACCGGTTGTAACCGGTTGAAAGTCACAGGCCACCGTCAACAAGTCACCAGTAACCACCACCAGAGGTTCGCCAAAAAAAGTAAATTCTAACAAAAAAAACAAAGATTTGAACAAAGAAATAAACAATAATGTGGATTTGAATCATAAAACACAGATAAGTGAGTTCGTTGGAGTGAAGGTTAGGGTTGGTCAGCAGATTGTAACCAGTTCATCAAGTTGCAAGTCATTTTTTATAAATAAAAAATCCATTTTGATAAGTTTTAGTATTTGAGGTTTTTGCATACAATGACAAATGGTTGATGGATTTAATAATAAAAATGATCAAACTTAAGTGTGTTTTTACGCAAATTTCCCTCTTATTTTTACTTGATTTAAATTTAACTTTTACTTTTATTAACTACGCCACTGAATATTGTCCGATAGAACATATGATATTAAATTTTAGTTTATTGTCATTTATAAGTCAACAAAATATTCATTGAATTTCATTTATTATATTATATTTTTAGTTACAGATTTCAATTCATCATGACATTTTCTTTCATTTTTATATATAACTAGTTATTTGTCAATGTATTACATGATATATGTATAAAATAATATTTTTTTACAAAGACATATAAAAGTAAATTAGTAAATTAAAATTATAAATTTATAATAATTAGAGACTATTATTAAAACTTAATAGATAAACTATCTAGACGATATAAACTGTAAAACTAAAATACACAATACACATATAAATAAAAAAATTTTACTGATTGGATTAGCATGTTGATCTATAGTTTTTTTAATTATATATATAGATTTATTTGTTTTAACTAATATGAAAATAAAATATCATAATAATTTATAAAAGATAATTAGAGTTATTTATCTACTTTCCTTAATATTAGAATGAAATTATGGTAATAAAATAGACGGGAAAATGAATTTAAGATGCCATAAAAAAATGACATGTGACAAAATTATTTTGCTATATTAATATATATGGATCTGCATCTTCATCTTTTGTCTTCATTGTTTTAGTAAAATATATTATATTTAATTAATATTTAGTTTATTTTGTAAAAAAAACTTCAAAAACTAACTATAATATTGAACATTTAATGACAATATTAAGGTAAAATGTGAGTTAGGTTTCAGCTTATTGTCTCTTTTAGTTTATTAAAGTTTTAAATGGTTGTAATGGATATAATAGATAGCTAGTAAACACACACACACATATATATATATATATATATATATATATATATATATATATATATATATATATATATATATATATATATATATATATATATATATATATATATATATATATATATATATATATATATATATAGGTTCAAGTGATTACAAACCATTATGTAGCGCACCAGAAGGTATCACCCTTAATAGTAATTGTTTTTAAAAATAATTTCATGAACATGTTTTAATTAACATTATGAAGATCATATGTGAATTTCACGCAAATCCGAACACTCTAAGTGCATGAAAAATCGCATCACATAAATGTGTGTTCACATATATTCAAAATTATATAAGTGTGTGTTCACATCATTTTTTAGGAGCTAGGAGATGTGAATGTATGTGAAATTTACATATGATCCTCATAATGTTAATTAAAACATTTTTATGAAAAAAATTTAAAAATTATTTTAAAGGTGGTACCTTCTGGTGTGCTGCATAATGGTGGTACTCTCTCGAACCATATATACATACATACATATATATATATATATATATATATATATATATATATATATATATATATATGGGATCATTGCAGAACCTAAATTTAGTGTAGAACTGTAGAACCAATATCGTCCATAGATTAGAATAATCTAATGGTCTTGATTAAAAGAGTTAAATTTGGAATTAGTGAAAAAAAGATTGGTAATAGTGATATTTTAATTCAGGGGTAAAAAAGGAAAAGATTGGAAATAGCAAAAAGATTGACATTAGCAAAATAAATATCTTTTTTCTTTAAATTAAAATAACATTAATATTATTAATTTTTAAATCAAAAAAATTATACCATAAAAAGGAGAATTTTATACTCTTTAAAACGAGACCGGTCATGATATATTTTTTTCGAAAAAATTTTACGTGTTTATTTTTCGTAAAAAAAAAATTACCCAGACCACGATGCAATATATCATGGTGAGATAATGAGATCATTCGATATCGAATGAACACTTTGATATCGTATATTTAACGTCAATGCAACACTGCATATACGCTCATTATTAACAGAGCTAAAATAATAGTCACAATTAGTAGTCAAAGTTGGTGGATTTAACGAGAACGGTTATGATATATATTTTTTATTTTTCGAAAAAAAAATTTTACCCAGACCACGATGCAATATATCATGGTGAGGTCATGAGATCATTCGATATCGAATGAACAGTTTGATATCGTATATTTAACGTCAATGCAACATTGCATATACGTTCATTACTAACAGAGCCAAAATAATAGTCATAATTAGTAGTCAAAGTTGGTGGATTTAACGAGAACGGTTATGATATATATTTTTTTATTTTTCATAAAAAAAATTTTACACAGACCACGATGCAATATATCATGGTGAGATCATGAGATCATTCGATATCGAATGAACACTTTGATACCGTATATTTAACGTCGATGCAACACTGCATATACGTTCATTATTAACAGAGATAAATAATAGTCAAAATTAGTAGTCAAAGTTGGTGGATTTAACGAGAACGGTCATGAATATATTTTTTTGAAAAAAAATTTACGTGTTTATTTTTCGTAAATTTTTTTTACCCATACGACCATTCGATGTCGAATGAACACTTTGATATCGTATATTTAACGTCGATGCAACACTGCATGTCCATTATATATTAAAAGAGTAAAAGAAAAAGTCAAAGTGGACAGTCAAACTTGGTAGGCTGCTATTAATTCAATGTTAATTGTATAATTACTATCTTATCCCTAGTGTTATATTATAATCTAATGGTTTAGATTGGTTCTATGGTTCTGCACTAAATTATGGTTCTGCAATGATCCCATCCTATATATATATAAATAGTATCTTTTATATTCCAGAATTTATTAATGATTTTTAAAAATACATGATTTAACATAGTATACGATTAAAATTCATGTTTTATGATTTTTAAAAATTATTAAAAGTAGTTATTTTAAAATTTTGTTTTTTTTTTTTTAATGCTAGCAATAGTTTATAGATTTAGAAAAAAAATGACATGAAATAAAAAAGTAGAGTAAATTACAGAAATGGTCCCTATGGTTTGTTCAAATTATGAAAACGGTCTCTCAACTTTTAAAGTTGCAGTGACGGTCCCTCAAACCTCTTTTTACTTGCAAAATTGGTCCTTCTATTTCTAAAATTTTTAAAAATGATGATTTTGCCCTTACTTCAATTACAAGTTTGGTAATTTCAATTTTGGTCTTTTTTCTTATTTTTTTATTTTTGGTTTAACTTTGAAATATTAATTTAATAAATTATGATTTGATTCATTATTAAATATATTTTTATTTTTATTTCTATTCTCATTATTATTATTATTATTATTATTATTATTATTATTATTATTATTATTATTATTATTATTATTATTATTATTATTATTATTATGATTAATTATGCCTATTTATTTTGTAAAATAAATCTACACTTATTTACTCAAAATTATTTTTATTTATACACTTAATTAGTTAATTTAAGCATCTTTTTATGTATTCAATTTATTTATTAAAGTTTTAATTATTTATATTTTATTAGTTAAACTATTTTTAAAATTTTATTATTTATGCTTTTCCATTGACTATTTAATTACGTTAATAAATTTTGAATTTATGCAAATTTTGATTAAATTTACTAATTAATTTCGTTTTGATTTAAGTTTACAAATATTTTGTTACGCTAATATGTTTTTATTTAAATTTATTATTTTATTTGTTTGGATTTAAATATTTTTCTATGCCAGTACGTTTGGATTTAAATTTATTATTTTATTTGTTTGGTTTTAAAAAAATGCCTTAAAAGTTATAAAATTATTAATATATATTAATTATAAATAATTTTACAAATAATTTTATAAATAAACAAATAACATATTTTTTAAATTAGGTATATAGATAAGTATATATAAGATATAATTTGGATGTAGATTTAAATCTTATCTATTTATTAATATTTAAAGATGTAAGAAATAATATATTATATTTATATTTTATATTTAATGATCTTTATAGATATTATAAATAACGAATTATATTTATATTTTAGTTTATTTTATTTAAATAATATATATTGTTACATTAAAACGTTTTGATTTAAATTTAATATTTTATTTTTTATAATTTTAATATTTATGCAAATATGTTTTGATTTCAATATAGTATTTTAATATTTTTGATTTACAACTTTGTACATTAATATGTTTTATACACTTAAATATTTTGTTAATTTTGACTTAAGTGTTAACGTAGAAAATTCTTAAATCAAAACAAATAAATAATAAATTGAAACTAAAACATACAAGCATAACAAAATATTTGAATCGAAACAAATAAAGTAATAATTTTAAATAAAAATATATTAGCGTAACAAAATATTTAAATAAAAAATAATAAATTAGTAAACTTAAATCAAAACGTAATAAATTAGTAAATTTAAATCAAAATTTACATAAATTCAAAATTTATTAAAGTAACCATATAGTTTGATGGAAAAATATAAATAATAAAATTATACAGATAGTTTAACCAATAAAATATAAATAAATAAAAAAAATAAAAATAAAACAAGTTTTAGTAAATAATATAGATTTATTTTACAAAATAAATAGGTATAATTAATAATAATAATAATATATTTAATAATGAATCAAATCATAACTTATTAAATTAATATTTCAAATTTAAAACCAAAAATTTAAAAAAAAAGACCAAAATTGAAATTACCAAACTTGTAATTTAAAAAAAGGGCAAAATCATCATTTTTAAAAATTTTAGAAACAGAAGGACTAATTCTGCAAGTAAAAAGCGGTTTGTGGGACCGTTACTACAACTTTGAAAGTTGAGGGATCGTTTTTCATAATTTTGAACAAATCACAGGGACCATTTCTGTAATTTACTCAAAAAAGTATATTACTTTCTATGGTTTCTTCATGATTTTAATGTACTGAATAGTTTTTACTAATATAAAATAGGGTAAATTACAATTTTCGGCCCTGTGGTTATATATAAATTATGGTTATAATCCTTTTAATGTCGAAATTACAATTTCAGTATATATGGTTGTCATTTTGTTATGCTTTTAGTCCTTTGACCAACCATTTTTTTAAAAATGACCATTTTGCCCTTTTAACTTTGTTTCACTTTTGGTCCTTTACTAATTACTTTCTTTTTTATATTATTTTAATTACTTTTATCCTATTATTATTTATTTGATATTTAGTTTTTTTTATTGTTACAAATTAATTAAAGTATTATTTTCGTTTACTATTATTATTTATTTATTTGATATATCTTTTTTTGTTAATTATTACAAGATTTTTATTAAAATAATTTTTTCTATATATGGATTTGTATGTTAGTGAGTTGTATTATTATTAATACTTTAATTAAGTTCAAATATTTATTCAACTATATACACATTTATTTTTAAAAAATTTATTAAGTTTCTTTTTTAAAACTTATAACTATTTATATATATAATTTATTTATCTTTTTTAATATTATATATTACTCATAAAAATACTTAGTTATCTTTAATTTATTTATTTTATTAAGTGAATATATTTTGATTTATTTTAGAGTACATACATACATGTATGTTGTACATGTATATATATACATATATATATATAACGGTTTAATGAAATATATAATTTTTTTGAAACTTAAAATTTTATATGTATATAAACTGCACATGTTTAAAGGTCATGAAATTTAAATTTAATAAAATATAAGAATTTGTGTATAAATTAAATTAATTTATTAAATTTTGTTATAAACTTGCGTAGTTTTTATTATGATTAATGGAATAATACATTGTACATTTGTAATTTATATGAATATTAACTTTATAAAATATATAAATTAGAATGAATTATATGTTAAATAATATATTTTATTAAGTTAAAATTACATCGAGCATAAAAGTTTTATAAAAATAGAAAAAAAAGTAAAATGTTTAAATTAATACATATATGTATAAATTTAGACAAAAATATGACCAAATTTATAAGTATTTATATAATAAAGTAATATAAAGTAGAGACAAAAGATAAATAAGTTGAATGATAAATAGTTAAAAACTTTACCTTTTAAAAACTAAATATATAAATAGTTCAATATATGTTTAAATTTTATATGTAAGAACGATATTAATAACAATAATTAACAACAATACAATATATTAAATTTAGTCATATACAAATTATTTTCAATTACTACTAATTATTCATGTATATACTTAAACTATAAGATAATAATAATAATAATAATAATAATAATAATAATAATAATAATAATAATAGTAATATTAATGTCAAATTCATACTGAAAATAAAACATGTTAAATAATTTATTACCTCATTTAAATTTTAATTAATAGTAATAATAAGAAAAATATATTAAACAAATAATAAAAAGTATAATAATAAATCATTAAAAAATGAAATATAAAGAAATATTTTGATGAGGGACCAAAAATGAAATAAAGTGAAAGGGTAAAATTGTCATTTTTGAAAAAAATTTGGATAAAAGGACCAAATGCATAATAAAACGCCAACTATAAGTACTGTAATTGTAATTTTATCATAAAAAGGACGGTAACCATAATTTTTATATAACCACAGGGACGAAAATTGTAATTTACCCTAAAATCTATTATTTCATTTTATTTTAGAGTAAATTATAAAAATGGTCCCTGTGGTTTGTGTAAAATTACGGAAATAGTCCCTCAACTTTCAAAGTTGCAGTGGTGGTCCCTCAAATCACATTTACTTGCAGAAAAGGTCCCTCTGTGTCTGAACTTTTTAAAAATGACGATTTTGCCCTTTTATTAATTACAAGTTTAGTCCCTCAACTATTTAATTTAATTTCACTTTTGGTTCTTTTCCTTAAACTTTTAAATTTTGATTTTAAAATTTAAAGTATTGATTTAACAAATTATTATTTAAATCTTTATATTATTATTATTATTATTATTATTATTATTATTATTATTATTATTATTATTATTATTATTATTATTATTATTATTATTATTATTATTATATATACCTATTTATTTTTAAAAATAAATTTATATTTATTTATTAACAATTATTTTTTTCCTTAATTTAATAATTTACGCATTTTTTATGTATTCAATTTATTTAATAAAGAACTAGTTTATGAACCCACGTATTACGTGAATAATTTTTAATAAATAAATGGTTAAATGAAATGTACGTAAACTTAAATTAAATAATTTAATATTAATTATTATATAAAAATAAAAATAAAGTACGGTTAGTAGTCATATAATAAATATATATATATATATATATATATATATATATATATATATATATATATATATATATATATATATATATATATATATATATATATATATATATATATATATATATATATATATAGAGAGAGAGAGATGGGATCATTGCAGAACCTAAATTTAGTGTAGAACTGTAGAACCAATATCGTCCATAGATTAGAATAATCTAATGGTCTTGATTAAAAGAGTTAAGTTTGAAATTAGTGAAAAAAAGATTGGTAATAGTGATATTTTAATTCTTGGAGGGGTAAAAAAGAAAAAGATTGGAAATAGCAAAAAGATTGACATTAGCAAAATAAATATCTTTTTTCTTTAAATTAAAATAACATTAATATTATTAATTTTTGAATCAAAAAAATTATACCATAAAAACGAGAATTTTATACTCTTTAAAACGAGACCGGTCATGATATATTTTTTTCGAAAAAATTTTACGTGTTTATTTTTCGTAAAAAAAAAATTACCCAGACCACGATGCAATATATCATGGTGAGATAATGATATCATTCGATATCGAATGAACACTTTGATATCGTATATTTAACGTCAATGCAACACTGCATATACGCTCATTATTAACAGAGCTAAAATAATAGTCACAATTAGTAGTCAAAGTTGGTGGATTTAACGAGAACGGTTATAATATATATTTTTTATTTTTGGTAAAAAAAATTTTACCCAGACCACGATGCATATATATCATGGTGAGATCATGAGATCATTCGATATCGAATGAACACTTTGATATCGTATATTTAACGTCAATGCAACATTGCATATATACATTCATTACTAACAGAGCCAAAATAATAGTCACAATTAGTAGTCAAAGTTGGTGGATTTAACGATGATATATATTTTTTTATTTTTCGTAAAAAAAATTTTACCCAGACCACGATGCAATATATCATGGTGAGATCATGAGATCATTCGAAATCAAATGAACACTTTGATATCGTATATTTAACGTCGATGCAACACTGCATATACGTTCATTATTAACACAGATAAATAATAGTCAAAATTACTAGTCAAAGTTGGTGGATTTAACGAGAACGGTCATGAATATATTTTTTTGAAAAAAAATTTACGTGTTTATTTTTCGTAAATTTTTTTACCCATACGACCATTCGATGTCGAATGAACACTTTGATATCGTATATTTAACGTCGATGCAACACTGCATGTCCATTATATATTAAAAGAGTAAAAAAAAGTCAAAGTAGACAGTCAAACTTGGTAGGCTGCTACTAATTCAATGTTAATTGTATAATTACCATCTTATCCCTAGTGTTATATTATAATCTAATGGTTTAGATTGGTTCTATGGTTCTGCACTAAATTAAGGTTCTGCAATGATCCCAACCCTATATATAGATGAGATCATTGCAGAACATAAATTTAGTGTAGAACCGTAGAACCAATATCGTCTATAGATTAGATTAATCTAATGGTCTTGATTAAAACCATAAAATTTGGAATTAGTGAAAAAAAAGATTGGCATTTGTGATTATTTAATTCTTTGAGGGGTAAAAAAGGAATAGATTGGAAATAGCAAAAAGATTGACATTAGTAAAATAAATATCATTTTTCTTTAAATTAAAATAACATTAATATGATTAATTGTTAAATCAAAAAAATTATACCATAAAAACGAGAATTTTATACTCTTTAAAACGAGACCGGTCATGATATATTTTTTTCGAAAAAATTTTACGTGTTTATTTTTCGTAAAAAAAATTACCCAGACCACGATGCAATGTAGCATGGCCGGTATCATTCAATGTCGAATGAACACTTGATATCGTATATTCAACGTCGATGCAACACTGCATGTACATTCAAAATTAACAGAACCAAAATAATGGTCAAAATTAGTAGTCAAAAGTTGGTTGATTTAATGAGAACAGTAATGACATATTTTTTTCGAAAAAATTTTACGCGTTTATTTTTCATAAAAAAAATTTACCCAGACCACGATGCAATGTAGCATGACCGATATAATTCAACGTCGATGCAACACTGCATATACATTCAAAATTAACAGAACCAAAATAATGGTCAAAATTAGTAGTCAAAAGTTGGTTGATTTAATGAGAACAGTAATGACATATTTTTATTCGAAAAAATTTTACGCGTTTATTTTTCATAAAAAAAATTTACCCAGACCACGATGCAATGTAGCATGACCGATATAATTCAACGTCGATGCAACACTGCATGTACATTCAAAATTAACAGAACCAAAATAATGGTCAAAATTAGTAGTCAAAAGTTGGTTGATTTAATGAGAACAGTAATGACATATTTTTTTCGAAAAAATTTTACGCGTTTATTTTTCATAAAAAAAATTTACCCAGACCACGATGCAATGTAGCATGACCGATATAATTCAACGTCGATGCAACACTGCATATACATTCAAAATTAACAGAACCAAAATAATGGTCAAAATTAGTAGTCAAAAGTTGGTTGATTTAATGAGAACAGTAATGACATATTTTTTTCGAAAAAATTTTACGCATTTATTTTTCGTAAAAAAAAATTACCCAGACCACGATGTAATGTAGCATGACCGATATTTCAACGTCGATGAACACTGCATGTACATTCAAATTTAACAGAACCAAAATAATGGTCAAAATTAGTAGTCAAAAGTTGGTTGATTTAATGAGAATAGTAATGATATATTTTTTTCGAAAAAATTTTACGTGTTTATTTTTCGTAAAATTTTGTTTACCTAGACCTCCATTCAATATATTATATAGAGATCATTCAATGTCGAATTACAGTTTATATCACACATTCAACACTGCATGTACCTTCGATATTAAAAGAGTCAAAAATGGTCAAAGTGGACAGTCAAACTTGGTAGGCTATTATTAATTCAATGTTAATTGCATAATTACCATCTTATCCCTAGTGTTATATAATAATCCAATGGTTTAGATTGGTTCTATAATTCTGCACTAAATTAAGGTTCTGCAATGATCCCAACCCCATATATATATATATATATATATATATATATATATATATATATATATATATATATATATATATATATATATATATATATATATATATATATATATATATATATATATATATATATATAGGGGTGGGTTCAATGGAAAACCACTATGCACCTGAAAACTATGGAAACCTACGCCTACCGTCCGATTTGGTACATTTCATGAAAAAGTGCGGTGGCATGATCGTAAATAAGGTGATGCATCACACGGGATTTTGATGCATCACGCGGGAAATTTGATGCATCTCGCAGGATTTTGATGCATCACGCGGGAAATTTGATGCATTTGTGGTGGTGCAGTGCGGTTTTCACAAGTTTTCAGGTGCATGGTGGTTTTCCATTGAACCTCCCTCTATATATATATATAGTGCATTGTATGTATTTGTGAATACACTGGTTTCGGGTGTGAATATGTTGTAAAAGTTTTTTTTTAATTTTTTTCATATTCACGTAGATACAAATAATACAATACTATATGTAAAAGGTTACCAACATTCACACATTCAGCATTTTAAAAGTTACGTGAACACGAAAAAATTTATATGAACATGCTTAGTGTGAACATACATTCACAACGTTACAGTTCATTTGAACATGTACCTTTCATGTAGTTCTAGTGTGTGTTTATGTGTTATTTTATTCAAGTAGTCTTGTATGGAATAAAATTTCTTAAACTTTAACAATTTCATTTCCTTTAATTTTTTTTTCTAAGCTATGTTATGTCAATTTTAATTTTTTAAGAAAACTTAAGAAATAACGTTTATTTCTGCTATTTAGTTTTATGAAAATTTCACGGTTAAAGTTTAGAAACCTTCACTATGAATGTTTGTCAACTTTATTTGTTAAGCTTTATAAATCATAATTAACACCTAAACTTATCGGGTGTGAATATGTTGTAAAAGCTTTTTTTTTTTAATTTTTTTCATATTCACGTAGATACAAATAATACAATACTATATGTAAAAGGTTACCAACATTCACACATTCAGCATTTTAAAAGTTACGTGAACACGAAAAAATTTATATGAACATGCTTAGTGTGAACATACATTCACAACGTTACAGTTCATTTGAACATGTACCTTTCATGTAGTTCTAGTGTGTGTTTATGTGTTATTTTATTCAAGTAGTCTTGTATGGAATAAAATTTCTTAAACTTTAACAATTTCATTTCCTTTAATTTTTTTTTCTAAGCTATGTTATGTCAATTTTAATTTTTTAAGAAAACTTAAGAAATAACGTTTATTTCTGCTATTTAGTTTTATGAAAATTTCACGGTTAAAGTTTAGAAACCTTCACTATGAATGTTTGTCAACTTTATTTGTTAAGCTTTATAAATCATAATTAACACCTAAACTTAT
>JAANYP010005759.1:27500-117450 GCA_020465985.1 Centrapalus pauciflorus | reverse complement strand
TGTCGACCAGAGCAGGAATTCCATCTACTCCTACATGTTTGATTTCTGCACTTTTGTCTGCCTTGCGGAATTCACCATCATTGATGATCACCTCTTCATCGGCAAACAAATGTTCCCAAAATTGACCTTTCGTGCATATGTGTTGTGGAGAGTATTGCTGCCCACAATTAAAACAAGAATCTTTTCTTTGATCCGCCCAGTCGTTCTTGGTTAGTTGTCGACTATTACTATTAAAGGGCTTGGGATTCTAGACAGATTCAAAGGGTGAGACTGGGTCTGTTTGGTTGTTGAGCCTATCATCATGGTGGGTCTGATAAGCAGAGAATACTGATACGAGTTATGAGCAATCCAATCTAACGGATAATCAGTTGTCCAACCAGACGAAATCTGTGAAAATCCAACAGTACCCAAACTCGTTTTTCCCTTCGTTCCCAAATCTTCTTCATAAACGGCAGCACTGATGGTGACATGATGTGTAAAATCCATGGAGTGGTCACTGGAGGAAGGTTTCAGTGCTCGTATCCAATTTTTGATGTCAAATTCCAGCCCCCGAAAAATGATTCCAATCGATTGCTCATTGGGTTGATTGGGAATCAAGGCTAATAACACTTCATCTTTAAGAGGAGAGTGGAAGATTGCTAACCTTTTTGACATAAATCTGTGTGTGGTCCTACTGCTTAATTGGTCATCAGCGTCTGCTTCATCCTTAAAAATTACTTCTATTTTATATGTCTCCCCTTCAACGTCTATGTCTTCTCCTTTTCTTATGCGATCCTCCAATTCCAGAGTTTGACCAGTTGGGCCTGGTTGATTTATAGGCTTATTGGACTGCATAACTGGGTAAATAAAATAATGATAACCTGGGCTTGTATTTATGGGCCAATTTGTGATGATTAGGGCCTGATTATATCCCCCATTGCTAGATCCAAAGTCGCTACCTGATGATGGCACAAACTTGGATTCAGCGTTTCTTTTTCCTCCATGGATGACAGTAGCGGATTCCCCATCACGAGCAGAATCCATATAATTAACGCACGTAAGAGGAGTTAGGGTTTTTATGCATGTGCGTATGTCATTTTTCAACCCACATAAGAACACACCCATCGAGCATCCTTCTGGTTGATCAAGAATTAGGGTTGACGAGGCTTCCAAATCAGGCTGACCATGAACGTGAGTTTTATCATCAACAGATTTCGCTTCATCCCTTGATTTAAGGTTGCTGGTTGTTGAGGCATCACGATTTTGGATTGGCTGCATCTCCCGAGGCTTCCAGTAACTCTTCATCATATTATCGAATGATTTGGTGAAGGAGAAGGGGGGTTCATCCAACTGGTTGCATTTGATGAAATTATGCTCCCTCATCATCTTCTCCAACGACTTTGGCAAATCATTGAGCAATTGTTCCTTCATGGCATGGACAGAGGCTGAGAGATCCCGTACTTGATGGGAGAGTTTCTGGATTTTCTCATCTTGTGCTTCAACACGTAATATCAACTCGGTATCCAAATTCTCCATTCACGGTTTCCCGGCAATGGAACCAATTGATAGAAACTAAATTGCAATAACTAGAACAAGAAGCTAATGACAAGAACGATGCTGGAATTCAAGATGTTAAAGGAAAACAAATCAGTAAGGGAACCCAAAGGATGGTGAACCCTACTGCCAAAACTCAGAAGAGAACAATTCTCTCTGCCCAAGCTAAGAGCCGATCTAACAAATAATTTCAACAAAACATACCATCTCACTGCCTTCCTCACTCTCTATATATAGTACTAACCTAGGGCTGTTACTGGACTGTTATTGGGCCTGTTGGGTTGGTTATCAACAGAATATCATATTCTCTATCAGAATTCAAAAAGAATATTTGTGCATCAACCTGACCCAACATGTTTGATCCACTACCTGGCACGCCCATTTCCTATTTCTACGATCCTGCATTTTCCATCTTATGCTACTGAAACAGGCTACTGTCTCTGCATAATTAAGGATGTTGGATGCTACACGATCTTCATATATCTTGGAAATGTTGCGAGTTTTAATGATCCATGCAGCATCAGTTGACCAAACAAAGTTATATAGATCAGATAAGTTGCCTCTGCATTTGGCGATCTTGTTTTTCTATTTCCTTGTGTTACTCTTGATCTTCAAATTAACAGGCATTCATGCAGAATGGTCAGGGTGTTATTTTAAAGCTGCATGCTGATGTGAGTGCAATATATTTGCTATTCGGTTTGTTGTATAAATGAGAAGCTTGTTAGTCTTGTACAATATTTCTACGGTATTTTTGGACCATCATACTGATAGAATTTGAATCTATTTCTTCTTTTTGATCATATTGTTATAAAAGTTACCGAGCAACTATATTACTAATCTATTTCTTCTTTTTGATCATATTGTTATAAAAGTTACCGAGCAACTATATTACTACTCATGTACATGCTACGCCGAATGTATCAACTGTTAAAATAATGGAATAAAATGTGTTACTCTTAATCGAATGCTACATGAAAATGAAATGAGAAAAAAAAAAAGAAGTTTCAACTTTTAGAATTGGTGACCATCTTTGACGACAAGCTCAGTTTGGTTCGCCATAAATCTGCGACCACCTTCCTTGGTTGCGGATTATCTGGTCCCTTGTCTCGCTGCCCAGATGTGATGTAAAACCATCCATTCCAATAAGCCGCTTGTGTAGTTTTCACAGGATAAGGAAGCTTCCCAATCACGTACCATTTCTGTGTCACTGTGTGGATTTGTATGGTATGAGACATTTGTTTCAAACAAAATAAATGAAGATGCTGTGGTAATGAGTGTTACCTTCGAGTCGAGATCAAATCGAAACAACTCTCCAACCAATATCATTCTTTTTGTTATAGCGTTCTTCTCCGTTGTGCCTCCTGCAATCCCGATGGCGTTGTTAAGAACTACCCAAGATGCTTCGATATGTGAATCAGGTTTCGGCATTGGTGGCAATGTGTGCCACTTCATCTTATCATCCATCATGTAAAAAGATCAACATAAACTACCTGAAGTTTTGAAGAATAGTTCAAGTTACGATCTATTGATATAAGATGAAATAAAACATAGGAGCTTTCCCTATTTTGAAAATCAAAAGTCACATGAATCGTTAATAGATTTTACTAAATCTTGATAAACACAGATTACAACCAATATATGTATCAAAATCATCACGAAAAGCAATAGGTTTGATCTGAAATGTCAAAATGCCTTTCTTTACAAATAGAGGTTGAAATTCCTGCTTACCTCATGCCTGCGAGAACACTTGAAGATAGGCGACCCTGGTTTCGGCATAAAGTCACCCTCTTGACCACCGATAACGTAAAGCCGATCACCGACAGCAATACAAGCTCTGTCAATACACAACACAAAAGGCTTTCATACATCCCAAATAATCTCCAATTTCCTTCCCTACCCAACCAATTCCATATGCGGACCTCCACGAGGAATTGGCACCTCTTTCCTCCATGTTTTTCCTAATGCTTTGCCATTTTTCATTGCAATGCTCCAAAGATCCGTACCGGGCGTATGACGATTTTCCTTACCGCCTCCCATGACGTGAAGTCTGCCCCTCCAAACTTGAGTTGCAGGTGCATACCTAGAAATCATAAGTGTGTAGCATCGGTTAGCATGGTCAACTATACAAGTCAACATAATGAGAAAAATAATGCAGTTCAATTTCGTAATAAGCATACCTTGGTTCTGGTAATGGTGGAAACGACTCCCATCTTCTTGTTCGAGTGTCTAACACATATACTTCAGCAATGGGAGGAGTTCGACACTGAGGACCCTGTTGCCCAGAGACGACATATATGTATCTCCCATCAGTCGCCATTCCTAAATGAGAATTAGCCATTTGTTTTGGTGTAGCAAAGCTTTCTCCCCATTTTTTGTTTGTAAAATTGTAAACATCAACATGAGAATGTACCTACAATAATATTTTCACAACTATTAACTCGATACAAATAAGGAGGTGTTTAGATGTAAGTTCTGAAAATGATATCATAACTTCAAGAATCATACGTAGATAATTAGTTGATTAAAGTTAGGGACAAGTAGTGTAATTTTACATTTACTCAACAATCACTTCCATCAAACACGCGAAACAAACTACTGTGACATGCAAATGTTTAACCGCACATCCAATCTCCCTGTAAGTACTCGATGACTAGATTAACTATGCAATTACCTAAAGGCTTCACAAAGATTAGGCGAAACCCTATTAACATCGTCCAGTTGATTTTTCATCGATTTTAGTTAGGGGTGGCAATTTCAGTCCGTTCAAGCAAACGGATCAAACAGGTTGATGACCAAAGGTCATAAATTTTACATAATTTTAAAAAAAATTTCAAAGAACAATTTTTTTAATAGACCGTTTTATAAATTTTCGATTTTAAAAAAAAATTATGTTATATCTTAATCTTTTACAATGGATCCAATTAACTGTTAGACCCGTTGGGTCAAAATTGTCACCCCTAAATTTAGTCATCGTGATTTAATTTTCTGCAAAGTTGGACAAAAATCAATCAGATTTGGCGAGTAGCTAACACAAATAGAACTACACATGTTCTTCTGTTGACGCGACTCTGAAATTTGCATCTTTAATCACACAAGAACGATTCTGTAAATGTGATTTAGTTTTCATCAAGCATGTTATCATTATCATACTAAAATCTTTAAGTAGACACATAGATGGCATTACATAAAGAAACAAAATCAGCAATGAGTCGAGTCATAGGAAACTAAACCACAATGGCTAAATCATCAAAACCAAACCATAAAGATCAAATTGTTAAAAGAAGAAAGGAAGGAAAAACACATTGACCAAAAAAAACATGGGTTTTGCATAAAGATTAGGCAATGTGCAGACTGCAGTAAGCAGAAAAATTAATGAAGAAATAAATGCGAAGGCTGATCCTTACTTGGTCAAGGTTTCAATAGCCAGAAAACACGTAAAAGAGTTCATTGATCTGTATCGAAGCAACATCGAGACGTGGAACAGGTGCAGGAGCCATCTCTTCCCATTGGGTTTCTGGTGAGGAATTTTCTTTAAAATCTGATTTCTAAACAATAACAACAAAATAATCCATGTTTTAATACATTTCAAAACTCAAGCATCAATCTTGCTACTAACAAAACAACTCAAATCAGCATTATGCCAAATGCCATTTTGAGTTTATCTGCTCATATATATGCATAAAAAGAAATTACCTTTTTATGTTATCTTTGTAATGGGGTAAATTTTCTGAAAGTCAATTAACAAATGCAAATTTAGATTCTTGTGGGTCAATTCAATTGTAACTGTAATTACTCTTGAGTCTTGATGTTATGTTTTAATATCAAAATTAAGTTACTCTATAGTAGGATTTTGGTAGTTAATTGTGTAACGGAAATGACATCAATTTGGAATTTGAAATAAGAAACGTTGACATCAGAAGTCAAAATACGTCTATCTCAAACATTTGAATGTTGAAGTAAAGAAGAACAATCAATCAATTTAGATTAATAACAGCAAAATCAAATCAGAAAAAAGTGAGGAATCAACTAACCTTATAAGTAGTATTGTTGGAGAAAGTAGGTAGGGTTACGAGATCATTTTTGTCGCGAATCCAATTGTAATGAGTATCGGTATAGACAGAGGAAGAAGAAGACCATAAATAATAAAAAACGAAAGCGGCACCAAGAAGAAGAACAGTAGCGAACAAGAAGAAGAGGAATTTGGAGTTTGTGGAGAGGTGTTTAGTGGTGTGAATCCTTGCCATTTTCATTTATCTTGTGATCAATAAATCTCGGAAACCAAGATAAAACCCATATATCTATACTCCTTAATAAAGCATTTAGTTGATAGTTTTAAAAACAATTATTTATGCACAATGTACAAGTTCTTAAAGCTCAATGCTGAATTTTAAGAGGTACAAGACTAACAAACATAACGTACAATTGACTGATGCTGAAAAAGTTCATGAGATGTCAAAAAATTTGAATTTTGAAATAATCGACTACTGCTGAAAAAGTTCATGAGTATTCTCTTTATTGGGAAGACCAACAGAAACTTTCTTCAATCTTCTCACCTCTTTAAACCAATCAGCCTTCCACCGCCTAATCCATCACTCAACATTTCAACAATACCGCTTTCCCTTTTGATGTTAATCAAACGCCCTCAAGTATGCCTCTCGTTCTTCAAATGGAGTTTCTCAAAGCTTGTTCTTCTCAATTTTCTTGTTCTTCTCAATTTGAAGTCGTGGGTCGTAGGGGAATTAAGCCTCTGCCTCTTCTGTCCAGCCGGAGACAGGTTTGCTCCATGATCGAGGCCACACGCCAAGCGTGAAGAGAACCACCGTTTCCAGAGCCTCAAACACCTTGTACTCATCCAAAAGTCCGTTCCAACCCCCACTCACAATGCAGTAGTTGTTATACGACGGCTGGTGGTGGGTGGCATGCTGCGATTGAGATACCAGAACTCTGGCATCTTAGGTTCGTCTATCGCTTTCTCTCATTTGATTCGACTTTATTGATTAGCCGAAACATCTGAGGTTCATCTCTCTCTATCTCATCTGAAATTATTCTATTTAATCAGTTGCTTTAATCTAAAATACATATGGGTTGGTTAGGTAGTAGAATCGCTATGAGGGTTAGAGCAGAAAGGCCGCCTTGGTATCTTTTAGTAGTTTGTGGAGCTCTTTATGTAAGTCCCCTTGTACCAATACCCTTTCAGTTTCTATACACGTAATCTTTTGAGGTATATTATCTCACAACTCAAATTTGTTGATCTTGCTGCTGCTCGAAGTGCAACCATGGGCTCGGATTATGTTGGATATCTTGAAAAGGGGCAAATCCCTCCCAAGGTAACATGTATTTGAGCATCTAACAGATGGTTAAAACCATCTACTGTTTGTGTTATATATTTTTGTTTTACGTGTATGTTGTGTATATATGATTAAAACCACCTAAATTTGCACCTGATGAAGCGACAATTCGAGATTCCAAATTGAGTCGTTTTAAAGAAGACTGATATATCTTTTCCATTATAGAGAGAGGAACTCCCCCACCCCCAAAATTTGATTTATTTTGTATATATATTTAATCTAACGTAACTAAACTATATTCTTCCATGATGTGCTGCTTCGTACTAATCGTAAATCTGAAGTCGAAGGGATTTTTACCACCTTATTATGAATCGTTTCTGTTCTATAAAGTTTAATTTATTACCAGTTCAACTTGAAGCAGTTCGTTATGTTCAAATGCAAATTAGTGGTTTTGAAATTTTTATGTGCGAGATCATCACAGGGTTTTATGGAGTATAAGAATTTCGTAAAATGTCTACAATATTGTTGAAGGATGTATGATTAAGCATGGACCAATTGATGGATTGCTTGGATTCTCACAAATTTTTCTACTGATTCTACAACTAACTAGCCCCAATATGTGGCACAACATCGGTGCTTCTTCGTCTCTTTTCTGCTGAAATACATGTATAGATTAGAATAAAAATTTTGATCGATTATCGGTTCGTTGCATCTCAACTTTCAACAATTCGATGGTATTTAATAGATTATTCCGAGTTTTTAGTTGGATTACTTTAGATTGGGTTAATGAATTATGTATACTTTGGTCATTTAAATTTATGGAGCTCTTCAAGTAATTGTTGACAAGAAAGTATACATTTCAGTTTGGATATGCCAGTCACCTTGGTCAATAATAATTATGTTGTTTTAGGAACAATAGATTTGTTAATGTAGAATATTAACTTGAGGGGCAAATATTAGTAAAGTTTCTAAGCACCTATGTTAAGATATTGATTGAATGACTACAACTGCTAGCCCCCTCCCTGTCTATCACTGAAGCCATCTCAGGAAAGAGGCTTCTTCACAGACTCGATGTGATATGTGTTCTTATTGATGCAGTGTGAAATTGGTGGAACAAGAATTGTGGCAGAGGGAGGAGAAAGGGTTAATTGGCATTCTGCCAGTTCGAGATGTTGCCGAGACAAACGTGCAGTTCGAGATGTTGCCGAGACGAACGTGGGTTCTGTGATGACACAAGGTGATTTGATTATGACAACATCTTTGCATTTGGGAATCAGTGATCTGGAAACTAAATTTTTGTCCTATCGAGTGTAGGGGCTGATCTGGGTGATAGAAGCTCCAATAATCAACCAGTGTTATCAGAATCTCACAAGCTTGATGGGAAAAGTCAACAAGAACCCTTACAAGGTATATTTTGGTTGTTCCTCTCTTATCTTGTTTGTTATACAACTCAAACGGTAATATTTGAACCTCTTTAAAAGACCTCGATTTCTGATTTTGATATGTATTCCTGTTTCCATATATTTCTGTAACCAGGGATCGATTTTATTATATTACAAGTTCTCCCTTTGGGTGTTTACCAGTACAAGATTTATGTTGATGGACAATGGAGGTATTTACTTGATGTAACAGGGGTCTGAGTGCCAACTTGATGTAACAGGGTCACGAGCGCTGTAACAACCTAACTTTTGGCCCAACTTATTATCTGATTATCGAACCAATAATGTAATTTTATTACATTATTTGAATTATAATTTAATTAAGTTTTGAAATATTTAATTAAATTATATAAATATTTAAAATATGATTTAATAAATTATTAAAGATAATTAAATAAAAGAGATATAAGATACAAAAATAATAGTGGGTTAAGTAGCAAACGTAACTGATTAAGTATATAAACGGAATTAAAGGTTCATAAAACATAATCTACTCTCTCTCTCTCTCTATTTCTCTCTACTCTCTCTCTACAAACATATGGATTACTTCAAATCTTACCAAAAATATCACTACATCTTGCAATAAATTCGAAGATTGAAGAAAGGAAGGAGTTACAAATACTAATCAACAACAATCAACACAAATTCTAGGTAATTTCTTGATTTAAATTTGAGATTTTTATAAGTTTGGTTCGGTTTTCTCAAAACCGAACCCATGCAATATTAGCTTGAGTTTTAGCTAGAATTTGATAGATTATATATAATAGAATCGAATCTAGGCTTAATGCTTAGTATAATTATGAATTTAGGCTTAAAAATGTATGTTTTAAAGATGTAAATTATAAACAAATTCGAGAAACCAAGAACAAAGTTGAAATGCGTGAACAAACTCAATTTTAAGCTAAATTCGAATATTGGTTCGAATTTGACATTTAAATTCGAATATGGTTTGACTTTAGCCAATAAATTCGATTTTGACAATTAAAATTGAATGGAGGTTCGAATTTGTCCAATAAATTCGAGATAGAATTCGAAATTGATATTAAATTCGAAAGAAGTTTCGACTTTGCCCATAAATTTGAATAATGCTTCGAATTTAGTCCCTTTATTCGAATTTATTTGCATCCAAATTCATTCATATGTTCAAATTTAGTATATATTAAGGTATGCATTCGAATTTAATTATAATAGGTTCGAATTTGATACATAAAGCCAAACCCCATTCCTTAAATCTGGATATCTTGAATAAAACACATAGACAACACATAAAATAACAAAGTAATTAGCTTAATGACTATATATATATATATATATATATATATATATATATATATATATATATATATATATATATATATATATATATATATATATATATATATATATATATATATATATATATATATATATATATATATATATATATATATATATATATATATATATATATATATATATGTATATGTGTATATGTATATATATATATATATATATATATATATATATGTATATGTATATATGTATGTATATATATATATATATATATATGTATATATGTATATATATGTATGTATATATATATGTATATGTATATGTATATGTATATGTATATATATGTATATGTATATCTATATATATTGTAACACCCCTCCCGATCCCGGAAATGCCACGTCAATACAATATCGTAGGTGGCAATAACGCAACGGATCCATAACGCACGTGTCATAGGATAATGCAGATTACGGTTAATTAAAACTTTAAACTTCATACATAATAACCCATGATTACATTTCATAATCCCATATAACAAAACACATAATCCCGATCACTAATTACATTGTTCTATACAGACACAAAACCATCACAGATCTTCAATCTATCTCGGATCTACCTCGGCTGTAGCTGCGGTCCTTTCTGATTCCCTGAACATGTTAGACTCGATAACGTGAGCTATAAAGCCCGTGAGCACGCGAGGGTTGACACTGCACAGAACACATAGCACATAGCACGCAAACCCTGTCCCTGCCCCTGTCCCGATTGCCCGACACACATCTCAGGTATAAAGCACAAGTATGAGATCGGAGTACACATAGCCCTGCGGGGACCCCTCCCCGGTGGACACATCGCACACAGCAATGGTCGGTAATACCCTGTAGCACGGAAGCTACCCGGCTACAGGCCCTGCCGTATATATACGCCCCAAGGACTGTAAGGGACAGTCAACCCGCGCGATTCCCCTTCGCGACTTATCGTCCGTATGGAACTCATCACGGACCCCTGAACCGATCTCGCATCTCATACATAACACGTATAAGGAATAGAGCATACCTGAGGTTCACGTCCCTGTCTCACATAGATATAACACGCACAATATAGCTATTCAACTATAACGTAAAGGATGGCGCGCGTTTTAGAAAACGTCTCGAGTACTCACCTGACTGGTTCCCCGAAGTCTGAACACCCTGCTCGAATCCGGCCCGATGTCCGCTAGTTCCTGCAGTCACACGGATAGCCCATGAATTAAACACAATTCCCGGATAACACATATCGCATAATCACAATGATCCGAACCCAACTCAAACCCGATAACCCCACGGAACCGAAACTCGATTAATATCCGAAACTCGACTCAAACCCGACTCAAGGCAATCCCAAACAAGACCCCAACCCCAATAAAACACAGCCCGAGCAATCCCGAAGGAAACTCGACACAATTCGACCCAAACTCAATTTACAAAGTTAAACTCGGATTTTCCAGCAGGCCTTTGGTCGCGCCGCGGGGACTCTGGTGGTCGCGCCGCGACCCCGCGAAACCCCTGCATCCTGACCTGCGATTTTCATGGCTGCCAGGAGTGTACAACTCCTCCCAATTCAGTTTTCAACCCTCAAAACACATATATAATCACATAATAGCAGCATAACAACTCCTATATCACACAAATAGCCAATTCCCACAAGAATCCAACATATAACACAATTAAACCTCCAAATCAAGCTTGCTTACCTCAAATCCTTCAAGAACAACGGAAGAGAAGAAGATGAGCAGCTAAATGCCAAGTTTCCACACTCAATTTGGAGCTCAAATTTGGTTTCTCTGCTGGAGGTTTTCACACAACACACACATACACATTTTAGGTCTTATCTCTCAATGGATAAGGGAAGAAAAGGATAACACGTATATATATATTTATCTCTATTTCGGCCGGTCCCGAACCCAATAACCCGAACCCGATATCACATTTTTCACTATTTATGCCCATTTAACCCATTTAATCCCACGATCCCGAAAATATAATCCGTTCATTAAAATTATAACCCGGTGACACGCAAGCCCAATCCCGACACGTATTAATCCACGAAACGGGATATAATTGGACCAACCCAATATTAATAAATTATTTATCCACTAAAATAATTCCACGTACCAGGTCGAAATGACGGATGTTACAAATCCTCCCCTCTTAAAGAGATTCCGTCCCGGAATCTAACTCGAACTCTGGAACAGGTGAGGATAACTCGATCGCATCTCTGACTCGGGCTCCCAGGTAGCGTTGGTACCCTTATGGTGTCTCCACTGAACGAGTACCAAGGCAATCTCTTTATTTCGCAGCTTCTTGATCTTTCGGTCAGTCACGGCCTCGGGCTGCTCCACATATCGCAGCTGATCATCGACTGTAATCTCAGATAAAGGCACATACTGATCATCTGTAGCCAGACACTTCCGGAGATGACTCACGTGAAACGTATCGTGCACACCAGCCAACTCTGAAGGCAATCGCAGTCGATAGGCCTGATCCCGGACTCTCTCAACGACCTCGAATGGCCCGATATACCGCGGACTCAGCTTCCCACGATGTCTGAATCGAATGACCCCTTTCCACGGCGACACCTTAAGCAACACGCGATCCCCAACACTGAACTCTAATTCTTTCAAACGGCGATCGGCATAGCTTTTCTGACGGCTCTGGGCGACCCTCATATGCTCCCGAATCACAGCCACCTTGTCACTGGTCTCTTGTAATAACTCCGGCCCGCTGATAGGTCGCTCACCGACCTCGCCCCAACACACTGGGGTCAGGCACTTACACCCATATAGTGCCTCAAACGGAGCCATTTTAATCGTGGCGTGATAGCTGTTATTATACGCGAATTCGACCAACGGTAAATGCACGTCCCAATTGCCGCTGAAGTCGATAGCACACGCCCGCAACATATCCTCGAGGGTCTGATTGGTGCGCTTGGTCTGCCCGTCAGTCTGCGGTCTATACGCCGTGCTCAGCTGAACCCTGGTACCCAATTCCCGCTGGAAACTCTGCCAGAAACGAGACGTAAACCGTGTATCCCTGTCCGAAGTAATCGACATCGGAATCCCATGTCGCGACACTCCCTCGTTGATATACAGCCTCGCTAACTGATCCATGGTGATAGTACCCCGAACGGCTAAGAAGTGCGCACTATTCGTTAGTCGATCCACTATAACCCAGATCATGTCGTTCCCGCGGACCGTGCGTGGAAGTCTTACAATGAAATCCATCGTAATATGATACCACTTCCACTCGGGGATTTCCAACGGCTGTAGATGCCCGTGCGGCTTCTGATGCTTGGCTTTGACTCTGAGACACGTCATGCACTGCTCAACATATCGGCCCACATCTCTTTTCATTCCCGGCCACCAGTAAAAGTCACGGAGATCACGATACATCTTAGTACTCCCCGGATGCACAGATAGCCTCGACCGATGCGACTCATCAAGAATCAACTGCCGCAGATTCCCGAACCTCGGGACCCAAACCCTATCATGGAATACAAGCAACCCACGATCGTCCCTGATCAATGACTCAAGCTGCCCGATCAATCGTTCACGCTTCACATTATCACCTCGCAGGCCCTCCTGCTGTGCTATTCTCAGACTGTCGATCAATGTCGAAGTAATTTCAAGCCTCGAAGCTCTGGAAATCACAGTCTGGCCGCGTACCCTACGGCTCAGCGCGTCAGCTACCACATTAGCCCGACCCGGGTGGTACTGAATCTCGCAATCGTAGTCCTTAAGCAACTCAAGGCTACGGCGCTGTCGCATATTCAGATCTTTCTGACTAAACAGGTATTGAAGACTCTTATGATCGGTATACACAACGAACCGAGACCCATACAGATAATGACGCCAAATCTTCAACGCAAACACAATGGCGTCCAACTCTAAATCGTGCACGGTATGGTTCTCCTCGTAAGTCTTCAGCTGGCGCGAGGCATAAGCGATTACTTTCCCTCGCTGCATCAGGACACAGCCCAACCCTGACCCCGAAGCATCACAATATATCACAAAATCATTGGTACCCTCCGGCAAGGCCAACACTGGAGCCTGACACAATCGGGTCTTTAGCTCTCGAAACGCACGCTCCTGATCCTCGGACCACTCAAACGGAACAGACTGCCGTGTCAATCTCGTCAACGGCAAGGCAATCCTCGAGAAATCCTGGATGAAGCGTCTATAATACCCGGCGAGACCCAGAAAACTACGAATCTCAGGCACTGATCTCGGAGGCTCCCAACTCATCACTGCCTCAATCTTGGCTGGATCCACTTTTATTCCCTCGGCACTGACCACGTGATCCAAAAACTGCACTTCCCGAAGCCAAAATTCGCATTTGGAAAATTTCGCGTATAGTCTCTCCCTGCGCAGCACAGATAAAACCTCTCGGAGGTGCTGCTCGTGATCCTCGGCACTCCGCGAGTAGATAAGGATGTCATCAATGAACACGATCACGAATCTATCCAACATAGTTCTACACACCCGATTCATCAAATCCATGAAAGCGGCGGGTGCGTTAGTCAATTCAAACGGCATTACAAGGAACTCGTAATGCCCATAACGAGTCCGAAACGCTGTCCTCGGCACATCCTCGTCCCTGACCCTTAACTGATGGTAACCCGATCGCAAGTCGATCTTGGAGAAATAGCTCGAGCCCTGGAGCTGATCGAACAGGTCATCAATACGTGGAAGCGGATAACGATTCTTCACGGTCACTTTGTTCAACTCCCGATAGTCGATACACATCCGCATACTACCGTCCTTCTTTTTCACGAAAAGCACTGGCGCACCCCACGGCGACGAACTAGGACGGATAAATCCACGATCCAGAAGCTCCTGCAACTGAGACATCAGCTCTCGCATCTCTGTCGGTGCCAGCCTATAAGGCGTCTTAGCAATCGGCACCGCCCCAGGAACAAGATCGATCCGGAATTCTACTTGGCGATCTGGCGGTAACCCAGGCAACTCCTCTGGGAATACCTCGGGGAATTCACGAATCACCGGAATATCCTCTAAGGTCTTCTTTTCCTTCCTCGCGTCAACTACATAAGCTAGGAAGGTCTCGCACCCCTTAGAGACATATCTCTGAGCCCTGGCCATAGACACGATCCCAATATCTCCCTTACGACGCTCCCCATACACAATCACACTCTCACTGTCAGAAATGGGTATACGGATGATTTTCTTGGCACACAGAATATCAGCCCGTCTGGCAGTCAACCAGTCCATACCCACAATCACATCAAAGCTACTGATCTCAATCGGCAGCAAATCAATTTCAAACTGATGGGAATCTATTTCTAACACACAGCCCCGATAAACACGACTCACTAACATTGAACTCCCATCAACCCTCTCGACAATCAACGGAACAGATAAAGAAGAAGCAGACATACTAAAATACGCACAAAATATAACAGACACATAGGAGCGATCTGCCCCGGAATCAAATAACACACGAGCTCGAAGTCCGTTAAGGATGTACGTACCCGAAACAACGTCTGTAGCATCCCGTGCCTCCTCTGCGGTAGCCTGAAACACTCGTCCGCGGCCTCTCGGAACTGACTCACGGCGGCTGGACGACGACGGCTCTGCCCTGGTCCCACTTAAACTAGCCCCCTGTACTGCCGGTCCCGGCTCTGGACAATCCCTAACCCGATGCCCTGGTCGCCCACATCTGAAACACAACGGCTCAGGCACCGTACAAACTGAAGCGGCGTGGCCCCGCTGGCCGCACCGGAAACAACGTGGCTGCTCCGATAAACACTGTCCGGAATGGCGCCGGTGACATTTCGGGCACTCCCGATCACCATAAGAACTCTCGACACGGCTACCGGACGCCTGGGACCCCTGTCCCACACTACTCTGGCTCTGTGATCCAGATCCCTGACCCTGGCCCTGACGCCTCGATCGGCGATCTCGTCCCCGGTCCCTATCACGTCTCTGACCCGACTCTTGCCCTGAAATCTGCCCAGAACCCTGACCTGAAAACTGCCACTGATCCGGACGCTGGTCACTGGGGGCGTCCCCGGAAGATCTCCATACACTGGACGGCTGCTCGGAAGTCCCAGTCCGCTGCCTCTGAGATGAGGGCTGCTCCCTCTGCTTGAGGATCTCCCGCTCCCTCATGCGGGCCATCTCAAGGGCTCTAGCAAATGTCGGGGTATCGTGCAACCCCACAAACTCTCGAATATCAGATCGGAGCCCATCTATGAACGCATCGGCTTTACGGCTCTCGGTATCCACATGCTGAGGCGCGAACTGTGAGTACTCATTAAATCGGTCGACATACTGCTGGACCGTCATATTACCCTGCTGCAAATGGAGGAATCGGCGCTCCATCTCCCGTCTCTCATCCCTCGGAATGTACTGTAACTCAAACATAGCTCTGAACTGCTCCCAAGTCATAGCATAAGCGGCGGACTCAGTCATCGAAGACTCAATCGATTTCCACCACTGCAAAGCACCGCCCCGTAACTGATATGCGGCGTACCCAACCATATCTCTAGGATCCACATGGGCCACTCGGAACGCGCCCTCAATCTCTCGCTCCCATGCGATGGCCGCCCCCGGCTCACCGTCACCCCGAAACTGCGGCGGAGCTCCTGTCATAAAATCCTTGAAGGACCCGCCCCGCTGAGAAGATGACGAAGCACCACCCCTAGACTCAGTCTCGGCATGCTGAATAACTGGCCCCAAACTCTGACCCTGCTCACGCTCTTGCTCTTTCTGCTTCCTGTAAAACTCGGTAAGAACATCTAGCAACTCGGATTTACGAATATACTCGTCACTGGGCGGCTTACCCGCGCCCGAACCCTCTCCTTGAGCTGCCATGATAATCTGCACAAAGCAAAACGATTAAGCACAAAGGATAAATCACCCAGCATTATACACTAAGCCAGGTCGGTTAATCCGCTATATAATCGCAAAATGATCCCCCATGGACCGGAACAAGGTCTAAGTTAAGCATCCACTAATGATACTCAAGCTTCAAACCACAAGCTCTGATACCATGCTGTAACACCCCTCCCGATCCCGGAAATGCCACGTCAATACAATATCATAGGTGGCAATAACGCAACGGATCCATAACGCACGTGTCATAGGATAATGCAGATTACGGTTAATTAAAACTTTAAACTTCATACATAATAACCCATGATTACATTTCATAATCCCATATAACAAAACACATAATCCCGATCACTAATACATTGTTTTATACAGACACAAAACCATCACAGATCTTCAATCTATCTCGGATCTACCTCGGCTGTGGCTGCGGTCCTTTCTGATTCCCTGAACATGTTAGACTCGATAACGTGAGCTATAAAGCCCGTGAGCACGCGAGGGTTGACACTGCACAGAACACATAGCACATAGCACGCAAACCCTGTCCCTGCCCCTGTCCCGATTGCCCGACACACATCTCAGGTATAAAGCACAAGTATGAGATCGGAGTACACATAGCCCTGCGGGGACCCCTCCCCGGTGGACACATCGCACACAGCAATGGTCGGTAATACCCTGTAGCACGGAAGCTACCCGGCTACAGGCCCTGCCGTATATATACGCCCCAAGGACTGTAAGGGACAGTCAACCCGCGCGATTCCCCTTCGCGACTTATCGTCCGTATGGAACTCATCACGGACCCCTGAACCGATCTCGCATCTCATACATAACACGTATAAGGAATAGAGCATACCTGAGGTTCACGTCCCTGTCTCACATAGATATAACACGCACAATATAGCTATTCAACTATAACGTAAAGGATGGCGCGCGTTTTAGAAAACGTCTCGAGTACTCACCTGACTGGTTCCCCGAAGTCTGAACACCCTGCTCGAATCCGGCCCGATGTCCGCTAGTCCCTGCAGTCACACGGATAGCCCATGAATTAAACACAATTCCCGGATAACACATATCGCATAATCACAATGATCCGAACCCAACTCAAACCCGATAACCCCACGGAACCGAAACTCGATTAATATCCGAAACTCGACTCAAACCCGACTCAAGGCAATCCCAAACAAGACCCCAACCCCAATAAAACACAGCCCGAGCAATCCCGAAGGAAACCCGACACAATTCGACCCAAACTCAATTTACAAAGTTAAACTCGGATTTTCCAGCAGGCCTTTGGTCGCGCCGCGGGGACTCTGGTGGTCGCGCCGCGACCCCGCGAAACCCCTGCATCCTGACCTGCGATTTTCATGGCTGCCAGGAGTGTACAACTCCTCCCAATTCAGTTTTCAACCCTCAAAACACATATATAATCACATAATAGCAGCATAACAACTCCTATATCACACAAATAGCCAATTCCCACAAGAATCCAACATATAACACAATTAAACCTCCAAATCAAGCTTGCTTACCTCAAATCCTTCAAGAACAACGGAAGAGAAGAAGATGAGCAGCTAAATGCCAAGTTTCCACACTCAATTTGGAGCTCAAATTTGGTTTCTCTGCTGGAGGTTTTCACACAACACACACATACACATTTTAGGTCTTATCTCTCAATGGATAAGGGAAGAAAAGGATAACACGTATATATATTTATCTCTATTTCGGCCGGTCCCGAACCCAATAACCCGAACCCGATATCACATTTTTCACTATTTATGCCCATTTAACCCATTTAATCCCACGATCCCGAAAATATAATCCGTTCATTAAAATTATAACCCAGTGACACGCAAGCCCAATCCCGACACGTATTAATCCACGAAACGGGATATAATTGGACCAACCCAATATTAATAAATTATTTATCCACTAAAATAATTCCACGTACCAGGTCGAAATGACGGATGTTACATTTATTATTTGATTATTTGTTGAGATATGCACATTCCCTAAAATGTCATTCCTTTTTTGTTTCTATAATGCACAAGATGCATAAAATTGTCCAACAATTTACTCTTTTGCCATTAATCTAATCCATACAATTTTTGGTCTAATGGGTAATATAGGTTCTTTTGTACTTCGATGCATAAAAGTTCTCAATTGAACCTTCCTCTCTCTCTCTCTTTATATATATATATATATATATATATATATATATATATATATATATATATATATATATATATATATATATATATATATATATATATATATATATATATATATAAATATACACTGATCTTTAGAGAATATTAATTAACAAAGAATACGAATGAAGGGATTGATTATATGAGATTTTGAGATTAAAAGATCAATGAACGAACATTAAGCTTATTAATAGAATGAATACTGAATATACTATTTGTTAGGCACAAAAAGGTCTCAGTCAAACCTGTTCTACATCTGAGGGGGAGATTTATAATCAAACCTGTTGATGCATTTGAAGGTTGAATTTAAGGTCTGTTATATGCCTTATTGAAGCCTGAAAATGATTTGCAATATTAGTCATAAGCTGTTCTATGTGTTGCATGTGTTGCAACTAAGACAGTTCGTCCAAGCTGTTCTGTCTGCTGAACAGACTGGACATAAACTATCTACGCTGCTCTACACTGGTAAGCAGCTTGGGCACTTTTAAAGTGTTCTGTTCTTTGTGAACAGAACCTGTTCTTTGTGAACAGGCTAAACACTTTATGGAATAAGTTTCCAAGTCATCATGTATTGTTTTTTACTACAAGATCAGTTTACAAAGTCGAAGACAAAGTGGAAAACAGAACTGCTCAGCCTGCCCAAGCTGTTCTGAAACATGAAGACAAAAGGTTATTTGAAAAAGGGTGACAGACCTTTTTCTTATATCAAAATAGGCCTTTACAAGGAAGAAAGACGCAAAGTTGACATTCCTAAATTAGTTAAAGGCAATGCAACAGTAGACAAAGTAAAAAGACAAAAGTTCTGCACATGTGAAGACAAGTCTGCTTTTTCATAAAAGTGCAGAAAAGGTTATGTTGTCTTTTCAACAAGACTTCTCCTTTTCATTTCGTCCAATGAAGATGTTTCTATTAGATCCTCTAAGTGAGTATAAAAGGAAGCTTCTAAGGACAGAAAAAGGTGTAAAAAAAAGGTAAGTGCTGAAACCAAGAGTGAACGAGCAAGTGTGTTTTTCATGCATGCAAGTCTGCTGTGTAATTCAGTATCTGTGTGTCTAAGCTGTTTTACATAAGCTGTTCCCTTAAAGTCTTGTAAACCCAGTGAGTGCTTCTTAGTGAGTGTATTCATTGTATACTAGTTTGAGTTTGTCTTAGACTAGTGAACATACTGTTGTATCTGTCATCTCAGCTTGAACTATTCCGCATTCAAGCTTGTTTGTAATTAACAAATTGTTGATAATACATACAAACATTGAGAAAATAGTGTGTAGTTTTTAAATTGCTGTATTCACCCCCCCTCTACAGCTTAAAGCTATATACTTTGGGAACCTCTCGGGACCTACACTATTCAGATGATATAAAGTCTAATAAATATCAGAAATGATATGAATAACAGATTGAGCAACAAGCAAAATGGCAAGCATCTGAAAGTCTGACATAAGTCAGATAGTGGTTCTAATCCACTACAAATTGTGAGCAACAGAGCCAGAGCCAGAAAGTGCAAATAACCAGTAACTGTGAGTTGTAGATTTTACTTTAACTGCAAATTATGTGAATTGAGACTTTTGTTGCATAATCCTGATTTTATTGGCATTCTGATCTTATTGAGCATATTGATAATTGCCATGATTACTATGAATTGTTAAACCGATCATTTAATCTTATAGCTTCTATTTCATTGACGAGTCATTTGATTATTAAGCTTAACTCCGTCACTATTGCTCAGTGTTGGGTTAATGTTAGGCTTATGATGTGCTGATTTACGTGATGAAAGCACAGAGGGTAGCTAGAGCTGAGCATTCTGATGATACCCATATAGCAATTACTGGTAGCTAGCCCAGTACGTGGCTGATCCCCACTAATGATGCGTGTGTATGGAGTTATCATCATCCGAGCATTCCTTATGAATTTGTCTAAAAGTCTCAAGAGCAACAACAGTTTTATAACTGGGAGCTGAGCAAAGTGGCGCATCAAAAGAGCATTAATTGGCCAATGTCCCTTCGAGATTGAGCTGTGCATGAGCCTAGTGTAGTGTATAAGCAATAGAGCTGAGCCGTGCATGAGCCGAGTGCAGTGCATGTGCTTCCGCGTTCATAATTGCATGTTAAATGTGAAATTCTACATTCTCACTAAGCAAATAAGCTTACCCCGTTGTTGCATTATTTTTCAGGTAAAGGAAAAGGATTGGCTGGACCTAGTTCATAGGTCAGGATTCTGAAAGAGCTTGAAGTGCTTTAGAACCTGTTTTAACACTTGGTACTTGATTGATGATAGAGCTTTGGGGTCCGGGGCTAGTTTACATTTGTGCTTAAATGAAATAGTTTAGAAGTCGGTACCCTATTACTTAAATTCTGTCTCTGATTGTAATTAACTTTAATTCCGCATCGTTAATTTTATCTTAGTTTCATGATTGATATTGCGTTGCTACTGGGCCTTGGCTTAAGACCTTTGAGAAATCTTGGGTCTTACACGATGGTACCAGAGCAATAGTTTGAGTGAATCATTGTATTATGTGTAGTACATGATCTCAAACTTGTGCAATGCTATAATCAATCATGACAGGATGGCTTGAACTAAGATAGGTTTCAGAGACTAGTAGGATGGGGCATGAAAGGGTACAATGTGCTAGACCAATGATCTAAATACTTAGTGATTTTATTTCAGAGCTATGTCAGGAGAAGGTGGACCATCAGGTGGCATGACCCCAGAGAAAATCCTGGAAATGATGCAACAACTAATTACCCAGAATAATGAGCAACAAAACAAGTTTATGCTAGAGCAAATTGAATCAATAAAGAAAACTGAAAAGAGAAATAAACATAAAAAGAAGCAAACTGAACAGTCAAGCGAATCCGATTCTGATAATGCGCATGACAATCAGCGAGTTGTGCAGCCAAAAGGCTGTAAATTCAAAGACTTGAAAGCGGGTGGTGCCATAACGTTTGAAGGCACACTAAATCCAATACAAGCATTAGATTGGATAAGTCATACTGAAGAGATCTTCAGTATCTCAGAATGTCTGGACAGCAACAGAGTTAAGTTTGCTACAACACTGTTCGTTGGAGCTGCTAGAGCCTGGTGGAAGACGCAAAAGAGCATCTATGGTGAGGAAGCAATTATGACATTGGACTGGGAGCAGTTCTTGGAGATGTTCAACGCCAAATACTATCCAACAAACAAACAAGACGAACTCGAGATGCAGTTGATGCAATTGAAACAAGGAATTAAGACCGTTGACGAATACGAGCATGAGTTCTCGAGACTTTGCGGCTACTCGTCATATCAAGTAGCAACAGAAGAGCGTAAGATAAACCGATTCAGAATGGGTCTGAATCCAACATATAGAAGACAAATGAGTAGCATAAAATTCAAAACGTATCTCAGTATTGTGGAAGCAGCGAGGATGGTGGAGCGGGAATTCACAGATTCTAGTTGTGAACCCGTTATGATGGCTATAAGTCCTACATGTCCATCTCCACCTAAGAAACAGAAATCTAGTAGATTCTTTAGTTCATCAAAGTCCAGTCAGTAGCAGTCACAAGCATCCTCTACACCTCAGAAGACTAGAGTCTATTCCATACAGTCAGGAGCACGACCGTGTAAACGTTGTAACAAATTTCATAGCGGACGCTGCAACCCTAGAGATGTGACGTGTTACACCTGTAAACAGATTGGACATGGAAGTGATGAGTGTCCAGAAAGAAACGACGTATGCTTCAACTGTGGTGAGCGTGGACATTATGCCAAACATTGCCTAAATGCACGCATGCTTACTAATCCTAAGCAACCAGTTGGCAGAGCAATCCAACAGGGTACTACAATGATACCTACAGCAAAGGCGCGAGCTTTCCATATAACTGCTGAGGATGCTGAGGAGACACCAGAGACGCCAAAAGACCCCAATGGTAACTAATAATAAGTTTCTAATATGATATAAATGATTTAATTCCGTTGCCAGCTGAAGATAAATTCCAACATAAGTATTGAGTTAACTGTACAACCCTGTCATCGATAGTGAATAATGCGAATGACATATGAGTTGTATCAGTTGAAGTTACTATACAAATATATTCTCAATCAGAAAATATACCTATAAACAATATAGGTATTGTAATCTGAATCATGTATGATTCAAAAGCTCTAAGAAATCAAAATATAATCCTAAACATAAGCTACTTCGTAAATCCTAGTAATCAGAAAGATTACAGCGTGTCTTATAATGAGACAGAGGTAGAAGTTGCTGATCCAATAAATATTAATGAGAAGAGTATTTGAATCAAGTAATTAAGCATCCAATGACAACTTGAATTGAAATCAAAGAAGTTAGAGGCACAAAGCGAGAGTTGCAAGGGAATAAACTGAAATTGTGTAAAGTCAAGCGATTGGTCATAAATGGCCAATGAAATGCCCGTATATGTCAAATAAATGAAGTGATGGATCCTCATTATGTCGATGCGAGACTAGTGAGATATCTAATATGGAATTCCTATTCCACCTAACTGCATATAAAATGAAAAGCTTTCGCCAAAAGAGTAAAGTAATTTTAAATTCAGAAATTCACCAATGAAAAGTCAAACATAAGTCTATTCATATAATTAAACAGAACCAAAGGTTATTGCTGTGTCAAGCCCTCTTGACCGAATTGCACAGTGAACTAATAGAGGAAGGTGATGACGATAAAGTAGAAGATGATGTAAATGGTCGATTGTAACTCCAAATTTTTGATTCTCTGTTCGAACTCCTGTTTTGTTCGGCGAGCTTTAAATGCAGCATTTCAACATTTTGCCTCAATCTCTCGTTCTCAGCTTCTACACACTCGATCATCTTGGAGGCTTTTGCTTCTCGAGAGGCTGCTTATGTAAAGGATTTGGCGGATATTGCAGCGCAATTGAAGACCAAGGTAGGTGAGGTGGAGTCGTTACACGAAGAGTTGGCTCCGATTGTTGCGCCGGAGGATTGATTCCATTTGTTTGACAGAGTAAAGAAAATTATAAGTCTTCATAGCAAGTCAGCACAAATCACAAATCGGCTAAGCGATTGATGATTGTAACATCATCAATAAAAGAAACATAAAGTACAGATATCAGACTCCCGAAAAGCTCTGTATCTAATTCAAGAGCAAATGAAAAGAGATATGAGTTAACTAATATATAGAGATGCTAGCTGAATTGAAATTAAATCTCAAAAGTCCACAAAGTGAATATATAACTGATAATCAGAAGTCCTAAAAATCTCTTATGTGATTGCATAAGTTAGCAGATGAGAGATTTAAAAAGCCATAACTGGCTCAAGGTCAAACGAAAAAGAGATATATGAGCTAATTAATGTAGTGAGTTATTATCTGAATTGATTGTGGCATAAGGCATAAAGCTCACATATTAAGAGTATGAATAATAAGTTAGAAATTCTTAAAATGATCAACGACAATTACATAATAGCGAAACATTGAATTAAATATGAACTCTGAGGAAAAAATTGAGTTTCTTGTACATGTGAATCTCAAAGAAGCATAAATCATGAAATACAGATGGTGCTCGTTCAGTGGAAACACCACAAAGGTTCGCATCAGTTTTGGGAAATCAAGAGATATCATAAAAGCTATCTACCCAAGTCTGTTCGAACATAGCTAACTTCGGGGACGAAGTTTATGCGTGGTGGAGCCCATTCTGTAATAATCTAACTTTTGGCCCAACTGTTTATCTGATTATCGAACCAATAATGTAATTTTATTACATTATTTGAATTATAATTTAATTAAGTTTTGAAATATTTAATTAAATTATATAAATATTTAAATTATGATTTAATAAATTATTAAAGATAATTAAATAAAAGAGATATAAGATACAAAAATAATAGTGGGTTAAGTAGCAAACGTAACTGATTAAGTATATAAACGGAATTAAAGGTTCATAAAACATAATCTACTCTCTCTCTCTCTCTCTCTCTCTCTCTATTTCTCTCTACTCTCTCTCTACTCCCTCTCTACAAACATATGGATTACTTCAAATCTTACCAAAAATATCACTACATCTTGCAATAAATTCGAAGATTGAAGAAAGGAAGGAGTTACAAATACTAATCAACAACAATCAACACAAATTCAAGGTAATTTCTTGATTTAAATTTGAGATTTATATAAGTTTGGTTCGGTTTTCTCAAAACCGAACCCATGCAATATTAGCTTGAGTTTTAGCTAGAATTCGATAGATTATATATAATAGAATCGAATCTAGGCTTAATGCTTAGTATAATTATGAATTTAGGCTTAAAAATGTATGTTATAAAGACGTAAATTATGAACAAATTCGAGAAACCAAGAACAAATTCGAAATGCGTGAACAAACTCGATTTTAAGCTAAATTCGAATATTGGTTCGAATTTGACATCTAAATTCGAATATGGTTTGACTTTAGCCAATAAATTCGATTTTGACAATTAAAATTGAATTGAGGTTCGAATTTGTCCAATAAATTCGAGATAGAATTCGAAATTGATATTAAATTCGAAAGAAGTTTCGACTTTGGCCATAAATTTGAATAAAGCTTCGAATTTAGTCCCTTTATTCGAATTTATGCATCCAAATTCATTCATATGTTCAAATTTAGTATATATTAAGGTATGCATTTGAATTTAATTATAATAGGTTCGAATTTGATACATAAAGTCGAACCCCATTCCCTAAATCTGGATATCTTGAATAAAACACATAGACAACACATAAAATAACAAAGTAATTAGCTTAATGACTATACATATATATACATACATATATATATATATATATATATATATATATATATATATATATATATATATATATATATATATATATATATATATATATATATATATATATATATATATATATGATAATATATAAATATACACTGATCTGTAGAGAATATTAATTAACAAAGAATACGAATGAAAGGATTGATTATATGAGATTTTGAGATTAAAAGATCAACGAACGAACATTAAGCTTATTAATAGAATGAATACTGAATATACTATTCAGATGATATAAAGTCTAATAAATATCAGAAATGATATGAATAACAGATTGAGCAACAAGCAAAATGGCAAGCATCTGAAAGTCTGACATAAGTCAGATAGTGGTTCTAATCCACTACAGATTGTGAGCAACAGAGCCAGAGCCAGAAAGTGCAAATAACCAGTAACTGTGAGTTGTAGATTTTACTTTAACTGCAAATTATGTGAATTGAGACTTTTGTTGCATAATCCTGATTTTATTGGCATTCTGATCTTATTGAGCATATTGATAATTGCCATGATTACTATGAATTGTTGAACCGATCATTTAATCTTATAGCTTCTATTTCATTGACGAGTCATTTGATTGTTAAGCTTAACTTCATCACTATTGCTCAGTGTTGGGTTAATGTTAGGCTTATGATGTGCTGATTTACGTGATGAAAGCACAGAGGGTTGCTAGAGCTGAGCATTCTGATGATACCCATATAGCAATTACTGGTAGCTAGCCCAGTACGTGGCTGATCCCCACTAATGATGCGTGTGTATGGAGTTATCATCATCCGAGCATTCCTTATGAATTTGTCTAAAAGTCTCAAGAGCAACAACAATTTTATAACTGGGAGCTGAGCAAAGTTGCGCATCAAATGAGCATTAATTGGCCAATGTCCCTTCGAGATTGAGCTGTGCATGAGCCTAGTGTAGTGTATAAGCAATAGAGCTGAGCCGTGCATGAGCCGAGTGCAGTGCATGTGCTTCCGCGTTCATAATTGCATGTTAAATGTGAAATTCTACATTCTCACTAAGCAAATAAGCTTACCCCGTTGTTGCATTATTTTTCAGGTAAAGGCAAAGGATTAGCTGGACCTAGTTCATAGGTCAGGATTCTGAAAGAGCTTGAAGTGCTTTAGAACCTGTTTTAACACTTGGTACTTGATTGATGATAGAGCTTTGGGGTCCGGGGCTAGTTTTCATTTGTGCTTAAATGAAATAGTTTAGAAGTCGGTACCCTATTACTTAAATTCTGTCTCTGATTGTAATTAAATTTAATTCCGCATCGTTAATTTTATCTTAGTTTCATGATTGATATTGCGTTGCTACTGGGCCTTGGCTTAAGACTTTTGAGAAATCTTGGGTCTTACAAGCGCCTACTTTGATGATCTAATTTTTGTTTGATGTTTAAGTTTTCGTATATCTTTGTTAGCAGCTTAGTTCTTGTGTCCCATAACCTTACCTCTATAAAAGAGCAAAATGATACATACAGTATATTTGTCTTGATAACAAAGATCTGTTAACCTAAATAATTTTCAATATAACAATAATCTCATTATTCCATGATGTCCACCTGAATAAATAAATACATACAATACATATTCACCCAACATTAATGTCTTGGAATTTTTTGTTTATGCCCTTGTCTTTCGATCACATAATATATGAAAAGTTCCAGTGTATTACAACATCTTTTCAACCCATTGTTAATTTACATTCCAATTGATTTTACTTGACAGCAAGGATGGTGCAATTGTTAGATATTAAAATTCGATCTTGTGGATCTATTTTGTAATAATTATTTATATAATATCTAGTCTTGTAATTTATTTCTTAGTTAGTTTATTTTGTATGAAAAGTTCAAGATCCAAATGTGTCATTCCTTGAAACTTAATTAAATGAGCCTACAACTAGGCTCCTAGGGTTTTGTATCCATACGGTTGACAATTTGGGAGAATTGAATTCCTTTTGTTCCAGCCGCCACAAATTATTCTCTCAATATTCTCTTTGTCTTCTTTAATCATTCCACATTTATTGAGTGCATATTCTGATTGTGAGTGTCTATAGAACATTAAAGTGTTGATATTATTTGGGAAACTTCAACAACAACTGGTATCAGAGCCCAAAAAGGTGGATTTAAACTGAAACAAATCGGATTCTGCTGCCCTTGAAGGAGGCAAACGCTAGAAACAACCTAATGGCTTCCAGCCTTGCTACTGGTGCAAACACCTCATTGTAATCGATTCCTTCCTCTTGGTTGAAACCCTTTATAACTAGCCTAGCCTTGTTGCGCGTGACTATACCCCGATCGTCTCTTTTGCACTTAAAAACCCATTTGGTTCCTATGGCAACTTCCCCTCGAGGTAATGGAACTAACTCCCACACTTCTAGTTTCCTAAACTGCGAGAGTTCTTCCTGCATCGCTTCAACCCAGGAGTTATCCTTAGTCTTTAACTTGTTCTTCGAGTTTTTCTTCACAAAACCGACAGTTAGATCTTTATTTTCTCAATATTTTGTTGTTTTTGTGTTGTTATCTCCATATAATCATCCTATTATCATTCCCTACTGATTTAGAGCTTCCTAAGTTCAATCTTAACATCATATTGTTCATCTAATCGGTTGTTTAAAAATCTTGAAAAACATGGGTTTTCTTGCTATTTTGGTCCATTTTTAAAGATTTTTTAAGTGTTTTGGTATATTTTAAAGGCTAAAAAGTGTTTAAAATAATTTTCCAATCATTTAGAAACAGTTTTTAGGCCAAAATCTGCTAGTTTTAAGTCTGGACTGTTGCTGAAAAATTTCATATTTGTTGTAATTCAGACCTTGCACTGTAGCTCTTCGGACCATTTCGGACCCCAATCCGGCCCTACTCTGACCCTAATTCGGTCCATTTCGGACCATCCTTAGGAGTAATTCGGACCATCTTTTGCCCAATTCGGACCCAACTTCGGTCCCATCCGAACTTCGGACCATCCGAAGTTCAGATCAGGCAATTTAGCTCACTTAATTTGACTTGTGCTTTAATTTGTAATTTCAATTCGGACCAACCGAATCCGGACCATCCGATATCGGTGTTCCCTTCTGGAAATTTTTTCCCAAGTGTTCATCCGGACTTAGTGTTGTACATCCGAATTCGGTATCCGAATTCAGATTTCAGCTAGTTGTCACTGTTCATCCGAATTAGGATCCATCCATTGGTCGGCCAAGTCTTGGTCCATCCGAAAGTACTGTGCACCCGAATTCGGTTCCTGTCCGAACCCACTGTTCACTCGAATTCGGTCAAACCGAAATCATTACTTGCTCCGAATTAGTACCATCCGGAGTACTATTCATCCGCAGTTCAATTCATCCAATTCAAGTTTCCACCTTCAAGATCGTATTCTTCTATATCAGCACCCTATATCATGTCTCGTGAAGCTCTTGTCCTCGGATCCGAGAACAGACCACCTGTTCTGTATCCTGATAAGTATGAGCAGTGGAAGTCCCGCTTCCTAAAGTTTGTCGGTATGCAACCCAATGGCAACCTTATGCTTGAATCCATCTCTGAGGGCCCAGTTATCTACTATCGGGAAATAGCTGCTAGACCCGAGGCTGACCCCCATGTACTCGCATCAAAAGTTGAAAGGGAACCTGCCAATGATGCCGAGCGAGACAGACAGCATGCAGACAAGAGGGCCGAATATCTGATCTACCAAGCCCTCCCCACTGATATCTTAGTCGGAGTAGACAGCAAAATGTATGCTAAAGAAATGTGGGATGAGTTAGAAATTCAAATGTTGGGGGGCAGACCTAGATGATTGTGCAAAAATTGAGGAGGCAAAGGCCAAATTTACTTAAATTCGGGCCAAAGACGGGGAGTCGCTGCAGGCTACATTTACTAGATTCTGTGCAGTTAAACTGCACATCAAGAAAGACAAGGATGACATAAACAACCAGTTTTTTTCAGCCTTAGCCCCCGAGTTGCAAATTGCATGCCGAGCCACACGACGAGTGTTGAACATTCCCGAAGTATCGATCAATGTGGTGTTTAAAGAGATGAAAAAGTATCAGGGTGATGTCGACCAACAAAAACAGATGGCCAATCAGCTAGCGTCCTTGTTACTATCTGCCAACACCGACATCAAACCCACTTCTTCCCTGGCCTTGATCTCTAACACGAACATTCCCACTGCATCTTTTGCTTAAGGTTCATCTTCATCCTAGTGTCGATATGCTTCTCCTCCGCTTCAGATCATGGATGAGGAAGAAGCGACCATTCAGGAACAGATAGCCTTATGGACAAATCGTCTCCAACAACTACGTTTTTCCAACAAGACTAATAATCAGCTCCGCTACGACACCGGTCCGCGGAGGTACTCGGATGAGCGAAGAGATGACAGACGAGATGATTATCGTAGGGACGACTATCACAGGGATGACAGGGATGATCGAAGATACTGCGACCAAAGGGACTATCGGGATGACCACCGTTATGAAAGACGAGACGATAGGCGAGATGATCGTAGGGATGATCGACGCGACTATGATCGAAGGGATGATCGTCGCGATGAACGAAGGGATGACCGACGGGACGATCGAAGAGACTATGATCGTCGGGATAATCGGAGAGATGATAGTAGGGAACATCGTCGTGCCAACAAGAGGCCGGTGGAGAGGAGAGATGAGAGGCTGAGAGCCGAAGAGCCGAAAGGAGCCGGAGAATGTCTCTGTTATAAGTGTGGAAAACCGGGCCACTTTGATCGGGAGTGCAAAAACAAGTTTGACAGGGACGTCGGTTACTATGAGCGGAAGTTGGAAGCCGCCAAGAAGCGAACCGATGCTATGGCTCTCGTTGCCCAGGAAGACTATTGGGACGCGGAGGATACTGATGACGAGGACGATAAAGGAAAGAGTAGCTACATGGCTGATCGTCTGGGATTGGATAGCTATGCTACTTCAACTGATTCAGATTCAGACACTGCTGCTGAGGGGGAGACAACGCCAAATCCACCAGCATGTCTGATGGCCAGATCCGACGATCTCGAATGTTCGTCATCAGATTCCGAGACACGAGAGGACATTCCTTTACATTCCAAAGCATGTAAATAATTTATCTGTAAATAGTGAATGTAAATTGCACACACATATACTTGATTTAGAAGCTAAGTTAAATGCTGGAACTGAAAAGTGTGTGCAGGCTGAACATCTAGCCCAAACTTTAAAAGAGTCATCTGAATTATATCAATCAAAGTGGTTAACTAATCGTAATGTGATAAAACAGATGCTAATTGAAAAGGTCGATGTTCAGGATAGGAATACGTACCTAGAATCTTGTATGGATAGGTTATCTAACGAAAAGCTCTCATTAAAAGAAGAAATATCTGTACTTTCAAAACAATTAGAGACAGTAAGTATGGAAAATATAAACAGCTTAGAAAAATACAAAATGATAGAAGAAGAAAGAATAAGTTTGTACTCTCGAATAAAGACCCTTGATGATGCATTTTTAAAACGGGGTCAAACTGAACAAACTATTCATTTGAATCAGCCCAAAGAAACTAGGTTTTACCATTCTAAACAAGGAAACGGTTTTAAAAATCCTAAATATTTGGAAAAGGCTCAAAGAGTTTTACCTTTGTTTTATGACATGAATTACATGGGTGCTGGGCTTAAATCTTTCTTTTTTGAGTCATCAAAAGAAATTTTAACCCAAGAGGATGAGAAATGCGTTGCAAATAAAGAAAAAGAAATATCTTTTAAATATGAAGAACTAAACGAGAGTTACCCTTCTAGAGTACCCACTTTAGAGGAAGACTTCTTGTCTAGTTATTCAGAAGCAGAAATGAAAGCAGAACCTGTAAAACCAATCTCTCACCTTTAAATTTCTACAAAAGTTCTTCAACATCAAATTACTGTTTTAGAAAAGGAATTAAAGTCAACTCAAAAGAAAGCTCTTGAGTTTCAAGAAGCTCTTTTTAAGAGTGAGGAAAAATTGGTAAATCAAAGTTTTCAACAATCTGTAGAATTAACTGTCTACAGAGAAAAATTTGACATGGTTTCTCAAACATTAAAAGATCATTTAAAAGAACCAAGAGTTTCTCATCCTACCAAAATCCCACTTGTGTCATCTAACAAAGGCAAGACTAAAATTGAAAATTCTTCTATCAGTTGTAAAGGTGAGTGCTCAAAACCTTTTAAAGCTGAGGTATCGAAAAAGACTCAGATTCAATCCAAGTCTTTTAAGAAACCCACTCACCAACAAAAAGAAAAATCTATAAAGTCTAAGTCTTCCATGCGTACTGACTCTCGTCATTTTGTTCCTACAGATCATGTAAGAAGAGTCCCAAAAACTACCATGCAGGATTTTACAAGTTTTTTTTGTGAAGAAGGCTGTAATGCCAATTGATTTTGTTTCTAGAGATAGGATGCCTGTGATCTCTAAAAACAATATTTGTAATGATGTAACAAATTTACTGCTTGTTTAAAGTACTCTTTTAGTGACTTGTTCAATTTATGTCCAACTCGTTTTGGACGCCAAGTTCCTGAAATGAATGCTTTTGTGTCATATCCTGCTAAAAGAATTCGCAAAAAGAAAATAAAAAATGTTGCATCATCGGCCACAACAAAAAATGAGACTTGTCCTTTGCCGAGGCCCAAAACCAAAGCAAAAGTCAAACAAGTCTCAAAAAGTCAAAAACCGAAGGTAATTTCATCGCCTAAGGTTCCAAAGCCTGATAAATCCAATTTTCAATGGATTCTAAAAGGCTATGCATCCGGATCACACATAACTGCAAAATGGGTTCCTAAAACTGCAAACGTGCCTTATTCACCTGGAACTCCTAACCCAAAAGGACCCATATTAAGATGGGTATCCAAAGTTGTGTGATCTTAATGCAGATGGCTCTTGGTTACTTCAGATCAAGACCCGTATTTCAATGAATTGGCTTCTAGTTATCATAGACTAGGACCCGTTCTTTTGCTTGTCGGTTGTGCTTAAACCGACACGTTTGGCTTCTGTGCACACAACTCAGGACCTGGTCTTAATTCATCATGTTTTCTGAACATCTCGGTTCAGAACACGGTTTGATTGTCAATAAAAGATGGATGTGTTTGAATGATTATAGATTTTCATTATGTGAATTTATTTGTTTTTTAGGCTAAATCCATCTGGTATATGGATTCGGGTTGCTCAAAGCACATGACTGGGAGAAGAGAATTGCTGTCCAACGTAGTTGAACAATATTGTGGGACGGTAAAATTCGGGAACAGTCATCAGGCTCACATAAAAGGATACGGTGACTTAGTCTTAAATAATCTAGTCATCAAGGATGTTGACTATGTTGAGGGATTATCACATAATCTGTTTAGCATAGGACAACTCTGCGATAAAGGATTAGAAGTAATGTTTAGGGCTAAAAACTGCAGTTTAAGAGTACGGATGGCAAAGAAATCTTATTCGGTTCCCGTAACTCTAACCTTTACACCATAGACGTAGCTAAGGTCATGGATAAGGATAGCATCTGCCTTCTATCAAAAGCCTCTTCAAAAGACTCTTGGTTGTGGCATCGAAGGTTATCCCACTTAAACTTTGAAAACATCAACAAGCTGGCTGCGAAACAACTGGTGAAAGGTCTCCCAGAATTACGATACGAAAAAGACCATCTTTGTGGAGCTTGTGAGAAGGGCAAGATGAAATGATCATCTCACAAACCAAAACCCGAACCATCAACGAAGAGAGTGTTGGAGTTACGTCATATGGACTTATGTGGACTCAAAGCATGAATGGGAAGTGATATGTGTTGGTTATCGTTGATGATTACTCACGATATACCTGGGTTAAGTTCTTGCGATCCAAGGATGAGTCAGCTCAAGAAATCATCGATTTTATAAAGAGTGTCGAAACCCAACAGCAACTGTCCGTTCAATCAATCAGATCTGACAACGGCACGGAGTTCAAGAACTCGGTAGTTGAGGTCTTCCTTCGATCCAAAGGTATTCAGCATCAATATTCTGCTGCTAGAACACCTCAACAAAATGGAGTCGTAGAAAGGCGTAACCGTACCCTGGTGGAAGCCGCTCGTACAATGCTGCCCTACTCAAAGCTACCTCCGTTCTTGTGTGGTCGAAGCCGTGTCAACAGCTTGCTACACACAGATTCGGTCCATAATCCATAAGTGTTTTAATAAAACTCCATATCAACACTTCTTGAATAAAGTACCTTTTATCAAGTACTTACGTGTATTTGGTTGTAGGTGCTATGTGCTTAACGATAAAGGCAACCTCGGCAAATTCAACGAAAAAGCGGATGAAGCGATCTTCATTGGATACTCATCCAACTCGAAGGCTTATCGTGCATTCAACACCCGAACCAGAACAGTCACTGAAAGTGTGCATGTCACATTTGATGAGTTGGCTGAACTGGCACCTGAAGTTGATCATTCAGGACCACACATTACACCAATGCCTGGAGACTCTTCTACTCAATCTACTTCTTTTTCATCTTCTGATTTAGTTAATTTATTTGATCCTTTTTATGTAGAATTTTTCGGTCCTAACGCTAATGTTTCTCCTAATGTAGGTAATCCATCCAACAATTCAACTGCACCACAAATTTTATCCGATCCATCTTCATCCACATCATACCCTCATCCATCAACATCATCCACTGATACATCCGCAGTTGAATCTACTCCAGAAATACCCTCGCACATCATGCCAAACATCCTTCCTTCACCTGAACATTTTGAACCCGAACCGGAACTAGTGGTACCTTCACTAGAAACCATTGACTATGAATCATCTTCCATTCCCACACTCACCACTGAGATTCCATCCCGAGCACCCCTTCCACACGAGACAAAATGGACCCGAAGTCACCCAACCGATCAAATCATTGGTAATGTCTCAACCGGTGTCCAAACCCGAAGGGCGTCAGCTAACGAATGTCTCTTCGCATCATTCCTTAGTATGATAGAGCCAGCTTGTGTGGATGAAGCGCTAAAAGACCCAGACTTGATAGTTGCAATGCAAGAAAAGCTCAACCAGTTTGAACAGCTCCGAGTATGGCGGTTAGTTCCCAAGCCAAATGACCGAACAATTATCGGAACGAAGTGGATCTATAAGAACAAACGAGATGAAAACGGCATTGTGATAAGGAACAAATCGATACTTGTCGCCAAAGGCTATCGGCAACAAGAAGGGATAGATTATGACGAGACCTTCGCTCCAATTGTACGGATTGAAGCTATCAGAATCTTCTTGGCGTACGCGGCACACAAGGACTTCAAAGTGTACTAGATGGACGTCAAGACAGCCTTTCTTAACGGTGAACTTAACGACGAGGTGTACGTTGAACAACCACAAGGATTTGTTGATGCACATAAACCTGACCATGTCTATGTGCTAGACAAAGCCCTCTATGATTTAAAACAAGCACCTCGCGCATGGTATGACAGTCCCTCTAATTTTCTTATCTCTGCTGGTTTCAGCAAAGGTGTGGTGGACACAACACTGTTCACAAAAAGGGAAGGCCGACACACAATGCTAGTGCAAATATATGTCGACGACATTATATTTGGATCTACTGACAGTAATTTTTGTAAGGATTTTTCAGCCCTAATGGAGTCCAGCTTCGAGATGAGTATGATGGGGGAAATGAACTTTTTCCTCGGATTACAAGTCAAACAACTTGAAAATGGGATTTTTGTGAACCAGTCGAAATACACTCTTGAAATTCTCAAGAAGTATAAGTTAGACTCTTGCACGAGTATCGCAACTCACATGGCTTCCAACTGTAAGTTAGACACCGATCCTTCTGGGAAAAGTGTCGAAAATACAGAGGGATGATAGGATCCTTACTGTATCTGACTGCTAGTAGACCTGATATAATGTTTTCAACATGTCTTTGTGCTCGTTTTCAGGCTGACCCGAAAGAATCACACTTAACTGCGGTAAAACACATTTTTCGTTATCTTAAGGGTACACCCGATCTTGGTCTCTGGTATCCAAAGGGAACCGATTTTGATCTTACTTCCTTTTCAGATGCAGATTTTGCAGGTTGTAGAGTTGACAGGAAAAGCACATCAGGTGGAATACAGTTCTTGGGAGATAGACCGGTGAGTTGGTCGTCCAAAAAGCAGAATTGTGTTTCAACATCCACAGCTGAAGCTGAGTATGTAGCAGCTGCAAGCTGTTGCTCTCAAGTGCTGTGGATGAGAACGCAATTACGTGATTATGGATTCTCACTCACCAACATCCCAATTTTGCGATTCTCGAAGTGCAATTGTCATCTCTTGCAATCCCGTGCAGCACTCTCGAACAAAACATATAGATACCAGGTATCATTTTATTAAAGATCATGTAGAAAAGGGAGCAATTGAGTTGTATTTTGTTGGCATGGAATATCAACTTGCGGATATTTTTATTAAAGCTTTAGACGAACCTCGTTCTCAGTTTTTAGTATCCCATATCGGCATGTTGAACCCACCTTCTAGTTAAATGTCAGACATTGTCTAAAATAATTCTATTTTAAACTATCATGTTTGAAATTCCTTTACTTTAGAAAATATCTGTTATTTAAATTTAAGGATCGTGTCACAAAATTAAATTTCAATATTTCCTTATCTATGTACATCTTTAATAATTAATGATCCTGACAAATTGCTGTGTGAATTGTTCATCACTGAGTGGGATGCAAAATTAATCCAGGTTTGTCTGTATCTTTAACGTTGCAAAAAGGTTCAAGAAACTGATCTGAAAAACAAAAAGAAGAGAATAGGTATTTATTTGAGGGGGAGTATAGTTGGGATGTTAGTTTTTATAATTTTTGTTCATTTTATTTTTTTTATAATTTTAAATTTTAGGTTGGTTAATTTTTAGATTTTAAAGTTTAATTTAGTCGGTCAGAAAATCACAAAAAGATTTTATTTGTTTTTAAATACGTCAAAAAGCCAAAAACATTTTATTTTTATTTTATTTCATTTTTTTGTGTCTTAACTTAATTGTTAAAAAAAAATCTCAAAAATATTTTATTTTGCATGAAAAATACAAAAAGAATGTGTTTATTGGGCCAAAATTTTTTTTTTTAAAATCTTTGTATTTGTTTATTCTTTAAAAGCCCATTTTTTTTGTTTTGTGTGTTTGTTGAAAAACCCGGCGGCCCAAAGTGGTTTGGGCGCGGATCCTATGTACCCGGCCTGACCCGCTTCCTTTTAAAAGGGGCGGGTCAACGGACAACCCACATGTTTCTTCATTCTCAAGATATTTTCTTTTCATTTTCTTCTTCCTCTCATTTCCGACGAACACCCACTGCCGCCCAAACCACCATTTTCAATTTCAAAGCTTCGTGGATCATCGTTTTTCATCATTTTTCTTGCATTTCTTGTCATCGGCACTATCAGGTAACGATTTTCTAACTTTATTTCAGCTTATAACTTCCTATATTGAGTGTTTGATTTTCAAATTTTTCATAGTTAGTTTTTTCGGTTTTTGCTATATTTAGGACTTTAAATCTGTTTATTGTAGTTTGTTATAGTTAAATAAAATGTTCCTTACATGTTTTTAGACTAGGGTCTACATTTTCATGCATTTTTATCAATTCTAGAATGTTCACGTAGCATGGTGCATGAACATTAAATGAACACTGTTGGAGTTCGGACCGTCCGAATTCAGACCAACCCCGAATTCGGATGTTACACTTAGAAAAATTTCAGAATTTTCCAACTATAATGACCGAATTCAGACCATTGTGCATCCGAATTCGGTCCTTCAAAGCATGTTCCAAAATTTTCAATTATTTTTTCTAAGTTTACTTTTTCATCATATGTGCATCCGAACTCGGTTGGTACCCAAATTCGGTCCCCATCCGAATTCAGACCATTCCTTGTCCTTTTCATTCATCAATTGGATTTCGGCCAGATCCAATTTCGGTTGTACTGTTCATCCGAATTCGGTGTACTGTTCATCCGAATTCGGCCCACCCGAAATCCAACACTTAGCATATTTTTTTATATTTTTCCATCTTTGCATTTTCATTATAAATCAAAAATCCAAAAAGATTTTCAGTCCGGTGCACCATTGGTTAGAGTTAGGATCAGTGTTTGAGTGAAAATGTCTGTTCTAACATTGGTCTCTTAACAATTGACTTTGGACTTTATTTAGTAGAATTCCATTCTACTAATAAAGACCCAATGCCTTAAACAGAACAGACAGTTTCTATTTCACACTTATCCAGACTTAGTATCAATGCCTTATCATCTAAAGTCTTCTGTTCTAACTTTGATGCATCTTTACAGGAATCATGGAACCCGCAGTCGTCATAACCATGCCCCAATCCCCAATTCCGAACAACAACGCCCAATTACCCGAAGAGTTCATCTTACCTCAAGCCGAATACGTCGAGTTCTTTCCTCATAATTGGCAGCTTGACGTATCAATCCTTAGCCGCGAAACCGAAACCATTTCCTTTGACATCCTTACAAACCACCCAATCTACTACTCACTTTCCACAGCAATCTCTGTACCCCAAATCTACCTCCAACAGTTCTGGCATCATTTAAAATTTTTAGCCGATGCCGAACCGTAGTTCACTTCCACAATTGACTGTGTCCCAGTCAAAATCACCACCGCAGCCATCCGCCATATTCTACGCCTACCCGCCGAAGCCTATTCCATGAAACGCCTACGTTTGCCCCAATTCCTTCCCCCTTGAAACCCTAAATGAAATCAAAGCCATGGGATACGATGCTCCGCTCACCAAGCCATCGGACTTCAGAACTAATAACCTTCAGGCTCACTGGAGGGTTGTTTTTTATGTCATCAATAGATGTTTCACCGCCAAGCATGCTGGACATGACTTAGAATCAATTCAATTCCTTACAATATTCGCAGCCTTCGCTTATGACAGACACTACGACTATGCTGCATTCCTGTTCGAGGAATTGAGAAGAGTTAACCTGGAGAGGAGCACAAAACGCGGACGCAAATACATCCCTCTCCAGCGTTTCATACAGTTGATAATTCAATATGCCATGGACAATGACGATGACATCGATGAACGTCCAGAGGCCGATGTATACATGACAGCAATGATTCAAAAGCTCATTCTTTCCAAAAGGGCTCCAACTGTGCCGGTAATGACAATACCATTGTCCCTTCTCCAAAGGGCAGTGCAATCTGAAAGGGTTAGGGCTTATATGAGAGAGTTTTATCCGGATGAGGCTCGGTCAGATCCGAATGAGCCTACCCAGTTCGAGGGTGAGATAAGAGCGAGTGAGGCTAAGAGAGAAGCGGTGGAAGTTGAACAAACATTGGGTATGGGTGAGAGGGAGATTGTGCGTGTAAGGGAGGGAGGAGAAGGCGAGGCAGCAGAGACGGCGGGTTCCGAAAGAACCGTCTCTGTTTTACGAGGGATAGAGGCAACATACGAGGGTGACCTTAGCCACATCAGCCGGACAAATCTCCTTCAGACCATCAGTCCAATGGTCGAATCCACCCTCACCACCCACTTGGCATCCTCTCAAAACGATGCTCCTTCATTGCACGGGGATCTTCCACATACGCCATCACCCTCTCATTCAGAGAGTAGTGGTGTTGATTTAAGTCACACTCCGCCCATGTGACCGAACATCTTTCGCCCACAGCTCACTCCCCACCCCCACACACAACGCACGACACCTTCGTGGCGTCCCCTCATCGAGCAGCCTTCGTGGCGGCTCCTTCAACTTCCGGATCTGCGCATCCAAATGTGGAGCCAGAAATGACGGAAAGAAGACCTGGAGTGGCTTCATCCATGTCCACCTCAGGCCATCTCGAAATCAATATTGAGATGTTAACGGCAGCTCTACGTGCTGCTGGTGTTGTTACCCAGGCTGCCCTGGACGCCCACAAGGAGGCTGCCGAATAACGACATACCGCCCTTCTCTCATTAATCAAGGGTAAGGGTGTCGCTTCTGAGGTACGAGGCTCAGGAGATGTTGATGATAGAAGACGAGCCCCTGATTGAAGATCCTGCTCCATTGGATTCGATGTCAGCCATGGTTGACTTCGAACCCATTCATGAAAAGGTTGAAATCATATTGGTGTCTGACTCTGACTCCGATACTGATGACGACCAAACCTTAATCATTCCAAAACCTGAGCCCGAATCGCCACAAAAATCATCCTCATCTTTCGAATTCCTAAATTCCCCGCCCCCCGTTCCACAACAAGAAATCATGTCCTCCATTTAGGCTCCCTCCATACTAAACGAATCCCAGCTATTCCAAAGCCCGCCCAGAACTCAAAGTCCTCCCCAACTCCAATCTGTACCCCAACCACAAACCCAAAAACCAGGACCTTCAGAAACTAGGCGTGTAGACAGATTTGATGAGCCTCCGGAGCAGCCTGGTGTTCATGATGACGGTGATCTGTATTGGGTGGGTTGGTACTCGAAAGGTGGCGTACACTCTCTACCACCAGAGCTAAAAGAGGAATTGAGACAAGAACGTAGGGGAAAAATCTTCAAACTACTTGAAGCCAAATCATCTGAGATAGAAGATCCCCCCGTTCAGGGCCTGAAAGAATTCTTGTAGAAGTTCCCAAGAGAGCAGTTCCAGAAACCCTTTCTGGAAGAGAGGTTCAAGATGGTATACAGGAAGAAGCCTGGGTCATTCAGCAGGCGCCTTCTGATGGAACTCACAAACGTATCGAAAGCTGAACAGGCTGAATACAATCACTTAATGCTCAGGGAGAGGAGGTCCAAAGTTTCTAAGTCAAAGATAAAAAGACTTCTAACCATCACTATATGCAAGAGAGCAAAAGTATACTATCCTGCCTTTCAGGTAGAGAGAGAAGATGGCACAGTGGAGGAGTTCTATGAAAATGACTTGGACTTTGTGAATGTGGACGACGTCGAATTTTTACACGACCGACTGAAACATAGGATTAAAAAACGTCTGTCTCACATGACCGCCGTAGCTACTCTTATACGAAGCATGAACCACCGCTCAATCATCATGTGCCTAAGAGATTTTCAAATGGCTATAGAGAGCGCGCAGGTCAAAGTAGGTCTACGAGCCCCGGAGCAAGATATCTTTCTTCTTGATCATCATCCTGCATACAGAGTCATATTCAGAGGAGGCCTAGGAGTTGTATTTGTGAATCAGAGAGGGCATAAAAGATTCATGCGCTTCGAGGATCTTCCTTGTTACTCCGATAGTACTATCAGAATGGTTAGAGCCGAACTTACACGAAGAGTACAAGAATTTGATGCTCAACCAGATCCAAAACTTAGACGCTGACCAAAGGAGATACAAGACATCTTCAGCGGCATCGAATACCTGAACGAATGGCTACACATGAGACAAGTGATTTGACGATTTGATGTCATCCTTGGGCTCCGTGAATCTACTGATCATGCCAGAGTTCCAGGACCGCCACAATGATCGAAAAGGGGGAGATTGTTAGATATGAAATTTTGATCTTGTGGATCTATTTTGTAATAATTATTTAGATAATATTTAGTCTTGTAATTTATTTCTTAGTTAGTTTATTTTGTATAAAAAGTTCAAGGGCCAAATGTGTCATTCCTTGAAACTTAATTAAATGAGCCTACAACTAGGCTCCTAGGGTTTTGTATCCATACGGTTGACAATTTGGGAGAATTGAATTCCTTTTGTTCTAGCCGCCACATATTATTCTCTCAACATTCTCTTTGTCTTCTTTAATAATTCCACATTTATTGAGTGCATATTCTGATTGTGAGTGTTTATAGAACATTAAAGTGCTGATATTATCTGGGAATCAACAACAACAACAATAGTGTTGGATCTGTTGAAAAATTCCAAGCGAAGTTGATAAAGAGGCAGGAGCCGGCTCCTAAACGTGAAAGAGTCATGGCATATGCTCTTGCTTACGAGGTAATATGGAATATCACGATGTGTGAAACAGAAAAGGACACATAAAAATATTCACTTTCTACCCTTTTCAAGTGCATTAAATTGTGTTGAGGGCCTCATGCTGCTTTTCTTTTTTTTTTTGGTGTGTTATTGTATTCATCTCATTCACGGTCACTGAGATGATAGTTAACATAAATGTTGTTGGAGTACATAGTTGACGTATTATTGACAATTTTATATATATATATATATATATATACATATATATATATATATATATATATATATATATATATATATATATATATATATATATATATATATATATATATATATATATATATATATATATATATATATAGAATATGGTTCGTGTGAGTACCTTAAAAATGCAGAGTACCGTGAGTACCTGTGAACACACGGGTTTAAGATGTGAACATGCTCCGAAAAAAAGTTTTTTTTTTAAAATTTTTTTTCATATTCATTTAGATACAAATAATATAAGCATATTTGTAAAAGAATTACACGCATTCACACTTCGTAGCCTCTTAAAAGTCATGTGAACGTGGAAAAATTCATGTGAACATGCTTAGCTGTGAACATACGTTCACAACAGTGCAGTTCATGTGAACTTGCACGTTTCACATAGTTATAGTGTGTGTTTATGTGTGATTTTTTGCAAGTAGTCTTATATTATTAATTTAAACATGATTATGAAAAAAATTTTCAAAAAAAATAATTTTAAGCGAGGTACCTCCGGTACTCCGCAAAACTAGTGGTACTCATTTGAACCCAAATCTATATATATATATATATATATATATATATATATATATATATATATATATATATATATATATATATATATATATATATATATATATATATATATATATATATATATATATATAAGATTAAGTGCAGAGAAATGACACATTATATTTTTGCTTCAGTGGCAGGCAGGATCTAAACAACAGGTGTCTCTCAACAATCCTAAAGAGAGATTGACTGTGGGTGATCAGGGAAAGAAACGCGTTTCCATCCAAGTAGTGGTCAGTCCATCTATTTTCTGAGTCATGCTTTCCTTATGTCATGTTCAACCATTCTCTTAAATACAATAGTTGGCTAATTGGACTTTACGAATAGTTTTGACCAATAAGCACATGTCAGTTTAGCATGTTTAAATCAGAATTGGTGAGATCTTATATCTGTCTTATACATACATACATACATACATACATACATACCCATTAGCATCGTAAAATCGTGTTGTTTTGCACATGAGCACCATTGTTAAATGTCTACACAAGATTCAAACTATTATGGTCCATCTCGGCTCAATTCGATTATTGGTCTGTTATATTAGCAGTACACATCGATTATTTGATCCTTGAATCTCAAAATATAAGTTGCTTGTCACATGATATGTTTTGAGTATCGGAAAGTTGGGCATCAAACCTTGCTAAACCATAGGCGCTGGCAAGCTTATATATCATATTAATTAAATAGATGAAATCTGCTAGATAGATCAGATTGTCATCAAGGGACTGTTGATCAAGTACACACTTTCCTTCTCCACAGTCTACATTTCTACATACATCATTTGTGTGTTTTTAAAACAAGTACAAACTTAACCACACTAATTTTTAAAAAATTATTATACTTTTTATGAGAAATAAATTTAAAGTGTTTATCTTTTAATTATAATCATAAAAATTAAATAACCTGGTTAAATACCATCATATTAAATTTTTAAAAAAAATTATATATATACTACTATATAATGCATTTAGCTTAAAGTCTTAAAAACTTCTTTTGCATAAAGTACAAGTTCTTAAAGCACATGTTTGAATTTTAAGAAGTATCAAATACTTGCTATTTGAGTTGAAAGAATTAGATTGGAGAAACCGAGAAACAAATAAAGTGTTGCTAAAAGAAACTACTATCTGTTAATATAATCATAGAATTTACCTGGCTATCCTGATAATATGATTTTTGACTCCTTAGGGTTGCAATAATCACTTTGGAAACACGCATGTTCAATTGTTCTTGTTGACAAGTATAGTTGATTCTAATCCACCTTGTCTTTATAGAAGAAAGAAAACCTTCATCATCTTAAGCTTAAAAAAATATATTACGATCTCAACATAACTATGTATTGTTGATTGGATGAATCATCTTGTACTCCAACCATTCTTTTAAAATGATTTTTACTCCAACCATTCTTATATGTGCGTGTTTCAAATTTTGGCACCAACAACTTTTCATAATTATCTCAAATTCAAAGCGGTGGCATCAACATGGCTTTGCTTCTTGATTTCAATTATAATTTGTAAAATTATAAAGTGATGATATTTTGCTACTTATTAGTAATTTTCTGCTTCTTATGTTTCTTTGTCATAGGTTGGTCTCCATTGAAAGTTTATTCCAGGAACATTTCGCTCTATTATATGACCTGGAAATTAAAGTCTAAGGTGCTTAAACAAACGGAGGTAAAAAAAATTAAACTATTTTTTTTCGTTTTTTGGTCGTCCATGTGATTTTTTTTGGGATATCTATGATTATGGGGCTATATATGTTTGTTGGGGAATTTGATGGAGAATATATTACATGAAGAGATTAATGTATATGACTTGGTTGTTAGCTGCTCATTTTGAAATAAACCAGTTAAATCTTTATGGTGCACATGTAGTTCTTGGGAAAACACTTAGAATTGCTTCTAAAGACAATGTATAGTCTGCAACTTTCGGTTTTTTATGATGCTTATATGAGTATTTCATTGCTTTATATGTTTTGTTGGAGTTTCATTTTTATCTTTTAACTTCTATGAATTTGTAATGGTTTAGTATATTTTAAAATAAAACAGATTTTCAAGAAGTTTATTAATCGAGATTGAACTTGATATTCATTCGGAATCACCACATCAAGTTTTAAAGACTATTCTAATACCAATTAATTGAGCTGAGCTAAACATACTTGAATTAACAGGTATGTTATAACATTTGCAGTATGGGGAGGTGGTCATTGATGGTTTCTTAGTTGCTACAAAAGCTGCTAGAGTGGAGGACATTATTATGCTTAATAATGGTTGTTTATGTTGCACAGTCAAGGGTGATCTTGTTAGAATGACGGGAGAGTTGGTGGATAAAAAGGAAATTTGACCATATTGTCATGGAGACTACAAGTAAGAAATGGTAATTAAACTTGAGTTGAAGTTTATCTAATTGCAAGAGTTTCTTTCGGATTCTTTATTTATAAATGTCCTGCACCATATTTGACACACTTGAAATGTTTACTTATTTTTTCAAAATTTGTAGTGCTGGCAAATCCAACACCATTTATTCAGACATTTTATGCGGAGGATCAGATTTTTAATGATGTTAAGCTTGATGGTGTTGTCACCTTAGTAGATGTAAAACATGCTAATATTCATCTTAAGGCAAAAGGAGTTGTCAACGAGGCATTAGAGCAAATTGCTTATGCTGATCGTATCATCGTTAATAAGGGAATATTATCACCCGTTTCCATCCATTCCATTGTGGAGTTGATGTTCTTTCGATACGTCAAACTTGATTTTATACTTGAAGTTGTTTTAAATCTGTAAAATTGTTATAGGCATAACAACACTTTTTTTTAGTTAACATAGATAAATTATTGAAGGCTGTACTATCATAAGTTGTTGACCATATTAATTCGTTAGGAGAAAGTCTATCTAAATGGGAAACATAAGCACATAATATTCAATTTCTTATTTGCACACCGATAACACCAAATCTTGTATGATTTCTTTTCTTGTTTTGAATGGAGTTACATTGTCATTGTCTAATTGGTTTTTCGAGAGCAAGACGTTTTCGTGCTTTTGTTATGGCACATGATTTGGATAGTAATTCCAACAGACGTGGAGGATGGTAGTTTAAAACCGCTCTTCTTCAGCGACTCGAATAGGTGAATGACAAATTCATTAATAAGAATAAAGGTTTTTATTCATAAACTTGATCCTTTTTCGTGTAACTATCTTTTTGCATCTGAAATTCAGGTATGTGGTTTTTTTGCATGGAATCATGTATATGGCTAGGAACACGATATCTTTCCCTTCATCAACCATAGACAAGTTTGTAATTTATATGGATATTTTTCCCCATTGCTTTAAGTTTTTGAATTATTGGTAACTATGATCCTATTTATTGTTTTTACCAACAAATAGAAATTGTATTCTAATTTATAAACTACATATTGAACTTTTGAATAGAAATTGTATTCTAATTTATTAGTCAATTGCAGAAAGTTAATCGTTTTTTTCAAGTCTAAGGGTCTTTTATGATATTTTTGAAAGGTATGGATGTTAAGTTGTCAAATTGTTGTAACTTAAAGTTGGTTGCTATCATTAGAAATTGTAAATCAAATGGTAAAGATGTTTTTAATAACATTAACTCTCATTTTTAGCCTAAGGCTTCTACAACTTACAGATTATTTGTTTATCTAATTTGACATTCTTTTCTTCTCATACATAAATTGAATTCCAACCCATACATGAATTACATTCTTTCTTACACAATTGACCAATACTTAAAACTATTTTATTTTTCACCACCAAACATATTAATAACCAAAATTTTAATTTTGATTCTTTATTCCATTCAATGAAACAAACGTCATTTAAATTTAAAGTATTTGCCGTTGCTGCTTTGCGCGAGAACACCACTGGTAAATAGTGTATGCATACATAGCAATTAGCAAAGCTAATAGCGGCCGCCAATGGTTTTTCGATTACCGGTGGAGGAAGATGGTGTTTACCTGTTTTTTATGATTCGTTTGTTACTATTATTCTTTACGAATAAAGGGGGAATTGATCTTTGCATAGCTATTATGAATAATAATAATAATAATAATAATAATAATAATAATAATAATAATAATAATAATAATAATAATAATAATATTATTATTATTATTATTATTATTATTATTATTATGTTTTAAAATTTTTTACGGTTTAATTCTTTTATATTATATTCCATGGTTTAGTATGTAAAAACTAACATATTTTTATGATTTTGCGTTTTCGTCATCGTATGTTATTTTTTTGTTTTTTCAGACAAACCTCAAGTTAATTTTGTAAGGTCTACCTAACACAGATCTATCTAGACGCGGAACCGTGAACGAGTGCGGAATCCTCGTTAACGGGTAGACGGTAACAACACTCACCAGATCACGGAGACTATCAGAAGCTGCACGAACTACACAAGCACGAGCCTACGAACTGATTCTCTCCGAAACAACACTAACGCTGATGATAAACTCGAAATCGCTTAATGCTTAATCACTCTCGAATTCTGCAAAAAGTCTGATAATTAATCGAGTCTATCCCTAATTATAGAGGCTAATTCGAGTCTGTTATGGGCCAAACTCGAATCCGGCCCAAGGCCCATTCGAGTTTGTCCCATCTGACACTCTCGAATCTGCCACACAACACATTCGAATCTGCCCACTTGACTTATTCGAATCTGACCTAGATTCGAATCTTAGTCCTTTGAGGATTCGAATTTACTCATTCAATTAATTAACTTAGACTAGAAACTTATGTCTTTAACTTATGTTTGATTTTATCTTTGATCTTTATGTTTGAACTTCTTGTAATGCGTTACATTAAGTTCAAACATACAATCAATAATAATTATCAACCACATAAAAACATATATATCTAACACTAGTTAATTCCCAATACTTTGAATATTACTTAAACCAAAATGTTAGATCGCTTAGACTGCTATCGTCACACAGGGTGTACCAACAGACTCCCCCTTGACGATAGCTTCTAACTATTTACATTAAGTTTAAGTACTAGAACTATATATACTACTGCCTGCATATAAACCAGCATCTATACAAACTTTTACTACCTTCTGGAACTTCCTGGCTTCAGATCTCCATGCTTCAATAAAGAAGACAGGTTGATCATGTAGCTTCTTCAGGTCGTCCTTCGATAGATTTATTAAGTGCAGTGGATCATACACTCTCAAAATCACTTTGTCCTGTGTATCTTCCATGACTGCTTCTGCTGTGTCATTATCGACGTACCACCATTTCATGTTGCTCAAAATATTCTGTGGCATCGATTTCATAGGCACCCTTTTCAAGCATTTGACTGGTTTATAAACCATTCTGGCCCAAGGCCTTCCTGTATGAGGATCTATCCTTGATCCATCCTCTACTCTTTTGCCTGATCTCGGCTTAAGTCTTTCAAACTTTCCCGAACGACCCTCTTTTCTTATTATTTTTGCCATAACTTCAGCATACGGGTCCTCGCCGATATTGATCAGTTCTTTCCATGCTAATTCCTTTACTTCAATCTTGGGCAGTGTATTGAAGGCTTTCAGTGTTCGCCTCAAGTATTGGAGGCCATCTCTTCTTTTCAAAATAAACAGCTGCAGTTCTCGGTCAAAGAACCAGCTTATAATCCCTCCTGAGAAATTTCCAGCACCCGGAATTCTCATCTTCTTTTTCATCTTCAGCTGTTCTTTCTTTTCTTCCTTTTTGAACCAAAGCTTTATCAAGTCAGCTCTAGATGGCTCTTTCTCTGCTTCTTCAAGTTCTGTGTCTTCGACTGAGGCTATCTTGATGTCATCTATATCAATCACATTGTGATTATTGCCCACATATAATTCCGTGATAGGTTGTGAATTTATGATCACCTCGTTGACGTTATCGTCCTCGTCCTCTATCACTTCGTCGTCAGATTTCCAATCAACAATCTCCTCAGGAATGAATTCCCCTTCCTCCAACTCTTCTATTTCATCTTCAAAGTCAAATTCCATTAGCTCTTCCTCAATGTCTTTTAGCGCATCTATCATATCGCTATCCAAAGTTCTTGAAGAACCAGCCTCTCCTCCTTCACCTTCTGCTTGACTTGGCTCCCCCTGAGACTGAGCAGCCTGAGCAGCAGAAAAATCTACTGGCTCATTCTGTCTTTGAGTGCTGGGATCATTGCCCTGGTCATCTTCATCTTCATCATCCTCCCTTCGCACTTCTTGATCACGGCACGATGTCTCCACCTGAGCCTTTAAATTTTTCATTAATTGCTCAACTAGGGAGCACATCGATCTTAGCTCAGCCGCTTGATCAGCAACAAAAGACTTCAACTCTAAGTTCTCTTCCTGAACTTTTTCCACTATCCTTTTTAGATCGGCATTCTCGTCATCAAGATGTGCGTTATGAGCCTGAATCTCACTGATTGCCTTTGTTAGGCCTAGGATCTGGATATTTTGGAAGTCAACTCGAGCTTTTAGTTGCAGAAATCTTTGATTGTCGGCGTATGTGGACGAGGTTGATGGGGTGGATTGAAGTGGAGTTGGAATGATCGGCGATGGGATGTATGGTTCATCATGAGGTGGTGATGGTGGAATTGTGATTTGAGGTTCCTGAGGTTGAGGAGTTTGAGCTTGTTCTGCTGAGGCTGAAGAGGATCCTTGCATAAATCTATGACGTTTGGCCCGTTGCCTTGTCACTAACGGTGCAATGTCTTCTTCTTCAAAATCAGAGTCATCAGACTCTCTTGATGCTCGCCTCCTTGAAGCTTCTTCATGAATCACCACTACTCTAGATCCATAAGTTTCTATCCGAACTGTTGGTTCTGTAGTTACTGACTCTGGAGCTTCAACTTCTATCTCCTCCATACTTTCTGACTCAGTGGCAGATGATGACTCATCATTACCAGTCTGCTCTGGTTCATATTCATCAACATCCCTAAGCACATCTTCTTCTCCCTCTCGAGGCTCAAGCAATTCTCCCACCAACGCTGCAGATATTTCTTCATTGGCATGAGGATCAGCTTCCCAAATTTCATATAACGTCTGACACAACTGATCAGCTTCACTTGGGATATTCGAAGGGCCCGCCTCTTGTATCTCTGGCTGTTAACTTGTAGCTCTTTGTCTTCGCCTTTGCTGTTGTGCTCGCGGTGGCTGTGGTTGTTGTTGTGGCTGTCCAGGCTGAACTTCCACTATACCTGCCCAGTTGGCAGTATCTGGCGCTTCAAAGTTCCTATCTGGAACTGCTCCGAACAACGGTCGCTCGACCGGAACCGCCAACCTTCCTCTATGCGAGGAGCAATCAGCAAAAATTCTTATATCCATCACTGCGACACTTTGGATTTCATTGTGCGGCGGCAAATTCGGCAAGAAATGCCTTATGAGCATCATTATGAATCGAGGATACAGCAGAAATTGTTGCTGCTCTGGAGCCGAGATTTGATGGACGAATTCTGAGAAAAACATCTGAGAAAAGCTGAATGGCCGATTATACACTAAAGCGATCATCCCAGATTGGATCTTCGAGACGATATAATCAAAACCAGCTTTCTTTGCCGCGAAACAAACCATGAAAACATGAGCTAAAAATCTCCATTGGCCAATAAGCCCGCTCTTTATGTACGAAGTCTTCGTAACATCTAAACTGTAACCCATCTGAAAAGCCGCTTGCCTAATACTTAGTGGAAAATCAATAGGCCCAGACTCCTCTTCCGGAGATCCTAGCTGCAAAACTTGACGCAGCATATCGGTAGAAAATACCAAACGGTTGCCCTGCGATCCTTGTTCTCAGCACTGTCGGAGTGACAGAGCAGTCCACCTGAAGATGATCATAGAACTGGCGAACATAGGGAATAACAATCTGAATATTGTGAGATAATTCAAAAGCAATCCTAGATTCTACAAGGAAATCCATCATTTGACGAAAACCCTGCGCCTCAGGGATATGATGGTCGGGGGGAATGACCATATTGTGCTTCGGCACAAATACTCGAACAACCATATCTGCACAATAGATAAACTATTAGAATTAATAAAAATCAATAAACTTGCCTAAATTCAAATTTGTTTAATTTTGAACTTGATTAAGTACAAAATCCAACACAAAAGAATTTCCACAGGTTTAATAAAATTTAAATTAAATAATTCAAATAGAGTAACAGATTCGAATAGACATAATCGAAGACTCCCTATGTCGAGTTTGATGATAGATTCGAATGACATGGTCTTCTCGAGTTTACTGACAAACTCGAGAACGTTCATGATTAGATTCGAACAGTCGTCGGCCCAATTCTTCATCAAAACCCATGATTTTAACCATTTTGAACTTAGAAAATCACATACATTAGTCCAACTAGGTTCTAATCACTGATATTTGCCTGTAATTTGACCTTTATTCATTCCAAACTTGGTTAATTTTGAAAAATCTGATTTCGACCATTAATCCTTCAAAAATTGATGATTTTGACTTAAATGGTGTATAAAACTACATGAATCTTGTACAACCAAGGTGATTATACCTAGATATATCAGTAGAATCGAAACACCAAGCAAGAAACTCGACAAATTGTCGTTTTTGTGGAAATCGGTAGATTCGAGGAAATAGATTCGAGGTCGCCAGATAGATTCGAGAGGGTAGATTCGAAAACAGATAGGAGTAATGACAGTTACTGTTACCTATTTATAATACCAACCTTCGAATCTATGGCCAAAGTCGAATCTACTGACAGATTCGAAACCACCCAATTTCGAGTTTGTCCTAAACTCGAATTACACCAAACACTTAGAAAAATTTTGAAAATTTTGAAATAACTTCAACTTTTTCAACCTTTTCTACGGTATTGTGTAACGAGATAAACTATGCCAAATCTTTTACCCTAAGCACAAGATATTTCACGCAGTGTTTATTTATCCAACTATGAATGCACCCTCAGTAATTTTTGACCCTTTTCCTAAGTAGAAATATAAAATAAAATAAAATAAGGAAAAATAAGTAAAAAATTAAAATTTAAAATTTTGACCAAAAATGTAACTTAGACTTAAACTATACTTATTAAAATTTACAACCTATGCTAAACTCTAAACACAATATTGTTGATGAGTATAGTCAAAGAAAGGTTCAATCAGAAAGCGATGTCAGATACTCACTTTCAGTACTTAAACTTTCACACTTAGGAATGTTTGATTCCTTTGATTGTTTGTCGTGAAATATCTATTTAGCCGATTGTTGGTATTTTACCCCTTTAAACATGCTACCTTTTGGAATATCCCTTGGCATTTTTATTTATCAAGAAATTATCTTACGTGACTCAGACATAGACATACTTTTATGATCAAGGCATACAGACTAAGATTCTAACTTGTTGGTATTTGCAAACTTTCTTTAAAAGACAAACATCGGACACAGGTCTGTATTTTCATACAACAAAGTGTCTTAGTTTGACTTAAAGTTTATTCTAAAAGATAGCAAGACAGGGGTGACAGGTCTGTACCGACGTACAACAAAGCGACTTATCTTGCTAACCCGAATCTAAACAGAGGCAACAGGTCTGTACTTACGTACAACAGAGTTACATGTTTTCGACTCTCAATTTTGTATGATTTTTCTATTCTTTCCATTTTAAGATGTATTTGATGATGCTATACATCCCCAGAAAGTTTGCATACCTCATTTAGACTCAAAGTTTGTATGTCTTGTACATAAAAATTAAGACCGATTGGTCATACATCTAAGTTAGCGACACGTTTGACTTTTTCTTGAATATTTTATTAGCCTTGAGATTCCCTATATGTATAATGTCTACCAACACATCAAACTAAAGTAAAGTATAACACTTAGAATTTAGTTGCATTATGTGTGAAAGCCTAAACACTTAGAGTTTGTAACGACTGTGCTAATTTTCGTCACTTTGAACCTATGTATCTAAGACTTAACTCTTTTTCTGATATTCTCGTTTTTTGTATTTTTATGATTTTCTCTCTTTTTTTTTGTTTTTCATAAGAAATAGCAATAAAAGAAGATAACCTACTAACTTACTAAAAATAGAAACTTACTAAAAATAGAAACTATCCTAAATTAGCAGACTTACTATAAAAAGAAAGAAATACTACTTCTATAAAAGGAAATAAACTACCACTATGGTCAGATTACTCTGGGTTGCGCATTCCATTTAGTTGAATTAAATATTCAAACCGTGACTTATCAAATGCTTTGGTAAAAAAATCTGCATTATTATCATCCGTTGCCACTTTTACCAATTTGATTAAGTTCTTTTCAGCACAATCACGAATAAAATGATTCCTAATGTCTATGTGCTTTGTTTTACTATGTTTAACTGGATTGTTAGTTATAGCAATTGTAGATTGATTGTCTATCCTAATGGGAGTTTGAGTGTAAGCCAAACCGTAATCCCGCAATTGTTGTTGTATCCACAGAACCTGTGAGCAACAACTACCAGCAGCAACATACTCGGCCTCACACATTAACACGGCTACCGACGTTTGTTTCTTGCATTGCCAGGATACCAATCTCCCTCCTAGGAACTGACAACCTCCAGTTGTTGATTTGCGCGTCAAGCTGCATCCTCCGTAGTCAGAATCCGTGAACGCCTCCAACTCTAGATCTCCCTCCGCGTGATACCAAAGTCCCAGCTTCGGTTTCGACTTGAGGTATCGTAGAATCCGCTTCACAGCTTTCATGTGCATCTCCTTTGGATTAGCTTGAAACCTAGCACAAATACACACAGCAAACATGATGTCAGGTCTTGAAGCAGTTAAATACATAAGTGATCCAATCATGGCCCGATATAATGTCGGATCCACATCAGTATCACTTTCAGTACCCGGTCCGAGATTGTGATTCACTTGAATCGGCGTGCTGAAATGGGGAGTCAATTTTGTTCCTTCCATCCCGAAGCGTTCTAATATGTCATAGACATACTTCGTCTGATGGATAAGCATACCATCCTTCTTCTGGTCAACTTGTAACCCCAAAAAGAAAGTTAACTCTCCCATAGCACTCATCTCGAATTTCGACTTCATCACCTTCTCGAAATCTTTGCACATCTGTTCGTCTGATGATCCAAAAATGATATCATCGACGTACACTTGTACCAAGATAAAATGTTCTCCCTTCCTCTTAACAAACAAAGTACTATCTATCCTACCCCTTTCAAACCCGTTCTCTAATAAATGGTTGGATAGAGTCTCATACCACGCCCTTGGTGCTTGATGCAATCCATATAGAGCCTTATCTAAGCGATATACTCTATCAGGATATTTTGGATCTGTAAATCCGGGCGGTTGTTCTACATACACCAACTCCTTCACTTTCCCATATAGGAAATCACTCTTAACATCTAATTGATATACCTTAAAGCCCTTGAAGGAGGCAAAAGCTAGAAACAACCTAATGGCTTCCAGCCTTGCTACTGGTGCAAACACCTCATTGTAATCGATTCCCTCCTCTTGGTTGAAACCCTTTACAACTAGCCTAGTCTTGTTGCGCGTGACTATACCCCGATCGTCTCTTTTGCACTTAAAAACCCATTTGGTTCCTATGGCAACTTCCCCTCGAGGTAATGGAACTAACTCCCACACTTCTAGTTTCCTAAACTGCGAGAGTTCTTCCTGCATCGCTTCAACCCAGGAGTTATCCTTAAGTGCCATTTGCACATTATTAGGCTCTACTTGCGATATGAAACAAGAATAGACACAGGTATGATATGCATCGGAGTCATTTATCATCGACAACAACACAGTGTTGTTATTTAAACTACTCCTAGTCCTCACACCCTCGTTAGGATTTCCTATGATGCTTTCTATAGGATGGTTCTTGTTGATCCTAGAGGTCTCTATCTCATCAACCCTTAGATTATCTCCTAAGTTAGATCCTATTTCACCTAATGGGGGAACTTCCTCAGATTCTACATTTTCCTCCTCGTGGACATTTTCCTCAGAGATGAAATTTGTTTCCTGAGTCTGGTTCTCAGTTGAAGGTGCTTCAGGAACATTGACTTCTGGAGATCTATCTACAGTCGAAGTAGGCTCGGACGTGGATTCAAACGTAGTCCTCGGAAAGGTATGACCATCGTCATTCAGATGCAACGTCGCCATGTCCTTTTCGATTGTACCTGCATTTTCATCCAAAGGAATGTTAAATGACTCAAATAATTTATCATAGTCAAATATCCATTCCGGACCTGTTTGGGGTTCATGTGTATAACTTGTGACTTCAATGTTATACACAATTTCCACTGTACCATTTGTTTTGTTAAAAACCCGTTTGTTTGGTGAGTTCGGCACATAACCTAGGAAGTATCCTTCGTCAGCCTTTTCACCAAACTTCGGTCGATGTTTTGTACGCAATAAAGTGCATGGTACCCCAAACGGTTTGAAGCCAGTTAAATTAGGTGGCCGTTTATTCAAAATTTCATAATAGGTTTTGTTTAGAGATTTGACAGTTAGGACCCTGTTTAAAATGTGACATGCGGTATTCACTGCCTCCCCCCAAAACATGGTAGGAAGCTTTGAATCCGACAACATAGTCCTAGCTGCCTCAATCAGTGTCCTGTTTTTACGTTCGGCCACCCCATTTTGTTGAGGCTCATATGGTGCACTAAATTGATGCACTATGCCCTTTGAGAGGCAATATACACCAATTACAGTGTTTTTGAACTCAGTTCCATTATCACTACGTATCCTTTTAACCCTTGTTCCGTAGGAATTCTCCACTTGGTCTAAGAACCCGATGAGCTTGGAAGCCGTCTCCTCCTTTGTACCTAGAAAGAAAACCCAAGAAAATCGTGAGTAATCGTCAGTGATAACCAAACAGTACCAACTACCTCCTATACTCCTTTTGTTGATTGGTCCGAAAAGATCCATGTGCAACAAATCGAATGTTGAGGTTATGGAGTTCTGCGTCTTGGACTTGTGTGCCTTCTCATGTTGTTTGCCCTTCTTGCATGGTAGACACTTGTCCTCGAACTGAAAGCTCTTCATAGGCACACCTTGCACCAGTCCATTCTTTGTTATGTAGTTCATTTTTCTTAGGTGCAAGTGAGCCATGTGTCTGTGCCACAGTACCGATTCCGTCTCCGAAGCTTTGGATAATAAACAAATTGGCCCCATCGAAGTCTCCGGCTTGTTCATATCAAGCATGTACAAGTCATTCTTCCTTGGTGCCCGCATCAATACCCATTCTTCAGGAATCTTGAATCCCGGTTTTAGCATTAACGCTTCAGTGTCAGTGAACAACACTGAATTCTTCTTGTCACAGATTTGAGATACACTAATGAGATTGTGAACCAGTTTATCAACGTGATAAACTCCAACTTGATCGTCCCATTAGTGACCACTCCGGTACCCGTGATGTTTCCTCCCTTGTTTCCCGCGAATGATACAAATCCCCGATTCCCACCCTTGAAGTCTGTAAGTAGACCTCTTTCCCCTGTCATGTGCCTGGAGCATCCACTGTCGACGAACCATTTGTTGTTTGGACCTGTGGTAATCTCCTGCACATGAAAGAAAATAGGTTAGTTATCACGGGGAACCCAAGCCATAACTGACTTGGTTATACCATTATCGTCCACATACTTAAACTCTTTCAAATACCCATCTCGCCTTTCAGGTGACTTGGGTCATTGAACAGGAGTTTGTTGTGGTGCCGAGTGATGTAAATTCACTCTCTGCCTTTGAGTAGGCATTTGTTGCGGAGCTCTAGAATAATTCCGATTATATTGCATTTCAGATTGTGATATCTGAGCTCTAACTGGTGCGTAATGTCTAACAGGAGTATGAGACCTAACTGGAGTGTGTGCCCTGCTACGTGTGGTGCTCCTATAGACTTGTTGAGGTGCTGACCTAGGTTGATTAATGACACGATTCGGTGAATTTGTCCTAACCACTTCCTTTGGTCCAACCTTTACCGGTGTTTGTTTCAAAACTTGTTTTGGTGCGGCCTGCACAGTTTTCTCGGTACTCTGAGAACTACTAGTGCTCGCCACATTTGTTGAGGGCTTAACAGGTGTTGGGTGCACTGTCTTAGGTGTAACTTCGGCTTTCCTAAGCGGACAGTGAGAAGCAACATGCCCCTTTTCATGACATCTAAAGCAAGACATCTTATCTATTGACTTCTTGTGTGTTCCCTTAGACTTAGGTGTCTCACTAGAGTCTTGGTCCTTTTGCACATCTACTGCGACTGGTTCATCGTCCTGGTCATTAAAATCAATTTTATGTTTTCCTGCAGGTGTTTCACTGGAGGAAGACACAAATTTGACTTTCTTAACCTTTACGGTTGTGTCAGTCACCTTAGGTGCATTATCTATTACATGCTCTGGTGTCGGTGTAGGTATGTCCTCTAAGTCTACTGATTTATCAGTCTTCTCCTGAGGTTGAGGCACATAGTTTGCATTATAAGGTGGAGGAATTTCATGAAATCCTAGACCTACAGGCTTTTTAGACTGGCGTTGAGCGTCTAAAACTTTCCCTAGGTTCAGGCTTGAATTCCTAAACTTTTGCAACTTACTATTCGCCTCGGCTACCTTTACCTTTGTTTTAGCTAGCTCTATGTCTTTGTCCTTAAGATTTTTGGTCAAGGCCTCTACATGCTCATACATAAGCTCTAACCTAACACACTGCTCACTCAGTTTGTCTTTCAGAACTATTACATCTTGAGCATCAGCCTTAAGTTTTTCCTTAAGATTTTGCTTAATATCGTTTAAGCTAGCGTTATCAGCCTTTAATGTCTCATTTTGAGCAGTTATGGTTTTATGCGATTCTAAGACTAGATTTAACCTATCGTTAGAAGTAACACACAATACACATAAATCATGAAAAAGAGAGTAAGTCAGACTAACCTTTGCGTTATCAGATTCCACGTTGCCCATTTGAGCGGCAAACTCCAGAAGCGTCTGATCATTCGTCTTCTCCACCCACATCGGACTGTTGTCCCTTGTGGTCTGCTCTTCACCTTCACATCCATTCTCCGTGACTTCAGCCATGAAAGCCCGAGCATTTGATTCTGGATGTGAGCTCCAGTCGTAAGTACCATCTAGTTGTCTGTCAGAAGTGACATTTGATAGTAGACCAGCTAGATTGGCTTGACCGGCAAATGAACTCGGAAGGTATCGTTGTTGGGACTGATTCTGAAACTGTCCCTGATGCTGGTTCTGCCCTTGGTACGTATCTACCTTTGGTCTCTGACATTCTCTGGCGAAGTGTCCCAGACCTTGACAGTTGTAGCACTTGACCTTGGATTTATCAAATCCAATCCCCTTATTGTTCATTGTCAGATTCCTCCCAGTTCTTTTGATGGATCTCTTAACCCGTTGGGTTACCATGGCCAGTTGCCAATTTTAGATCCATTTCTTCAAGATCATCAGGGTCGACCTGATCGTAGTCTTCATCCCATAGAGCAGGATCGTTAATTTTTCCCTGAACGCAGTTCCCATATGCAGCCACAAATGAAGCAAGTAAGTTCAAATGTTCTTCAGCTGATTTTGCGCTCATGGGCATCTTAGAATAGCTCTGAGATGACGTCGCCTGTGCTGCTTGAGGTTGCTGTTCTTCTGATCTTCCCAACCCTAAGAATGCTCTGTTCAGTGTGTCATCAGACTCTGCTGGTGACGACGTTTCTCCGGTGAAAAACGCGGTAGCAGTCTTCAGATCGGCGGTCGCTGAAGGTTTTGTTGATTTTCCAAAATACATTGCTGGATTCTGGACTTGTTTGTAATCAGATTCGGCCTTCAGTAGCTCGAAATGATAAGCTCGCAACGTTCCCACAATATCCTCCAGAGATTGGGTATAATACTTATCCTCATTAAGCTTTATCATTGCCACATACATAGCCCATTTGGCTGGTAAGGCATCAAGAAGCTTATTGTTCTTGTCGGTGTCAGAATACTCAATCCCGTGACTTTCAAGCTCCGTCAATAGATGATAAAATCGGGTGATGGTATCATCCAACTGTTCATCCTTCAATGCCTTGAAAATCGCAAACTGTTGTTTCAACAGCTCCGTACGCTTTCTTCGAACCCTAGGATTACCCTCACACCTCTTTTCTAGAGACTCCCAAAGTTCCTTAGATGTCTTCTGAGTCCTAAATGTGTGTAGTATATCCTGAGGCAACGCCATTCGAATTATCGAGAAAGCTTTGTTCTCGGCTTCATACAGTTTCTTATCATCCTCCTTCATCATTTGGTATGATAAGACTCTCTGACGGCCTTCAACTTCAGAAATTGGTGGAATGTATCCTTCGTCAATCCACACCCACATGCTCATATCATTGAAACGCACAAAATCGGTAAACCGATCTTTCCACCAATAATAATCCTCGAGTTTCATCAGCTTAGGCGGAGTATTTGCCTTCCCGACCTCGTGGTCCATTTCCAGAAACTTTTGAAGATTTGACATCGGTTCGAAAGTAATTGAATTTGAACTTAATTAATTTAATTCGAAACTAATTTGAATTAATTCTTTCGAATCTAGGTAGATTCGAATGTAATTAAATTTAAATTTATTTGGGATTAAATTCGATTAAGTTTAGTCATTCAATTAAATTCGACTCTAATGACAGATTCGAAAGTACCTAAACTCGAAGGTCAAGCAAACTCGAATACTCAGCAGATTTGAAACCCTATTCGATTCTTGTCCAAACTCGAATTAAACTCGAATGTCAATAGACTCGAGACCCTATTCGAAACTAGCACAAACTCGAATTAGATTCGAAAACACTCTGTATCAAACTCGAAAGGAGCGGATTTGGTTAGACTCGAGACTAAGTGAAACCCTAATTACTCCTAATAGATTCGAGCGCCGCAAACTCGAAAAACGGCTAATACTTTGATTTTTTAACGTTTTGCAGATTAAATCAATATTTTTTCAACGAAAAATATTGATTTCGATCAAAAACGTGAAAAACACAAAGTATTTCCCGGATGACAATTTGCTAAGCTCGAAGAACACGAAAAAAAACGAAGATGAATGAAAAACCGTCCAAAAGCGTCAAGAAACCTAGGATATATCTTGATGAACACGAAGAACACCAAGAACACCCCGTAGTCTCTGATACCACTTGTAAGGTCTACCTAACACAGATCTATCTAGACGCGGAACCGTGAACGAGTGCGGAATCCTCGTTAACGGGTAGACGGTAACAACACTCACCAGAAACACGGAGACTATCAGAAGCTGCACGAACTACACAAGCATGAGCCTACGAACTGATTCTCTCCGAAACAACACTAACGCTGATGATAAACTCGAAATCTCTTAATGCTTAATCACTCTCGAATTCTTCAAAAAGTCTGATAATTAATCGAGTCTATCCCTAATTATAGAGGCTAATTCGAGTCTGTTATGGGCCAAACTCGAATCCGGCCCAAGGCCCATTCGAGTTTGTCCCATCTGACACTCTCGAATCTGCCACACAACACATTCGAATCTGCCCACTTGACTTATTCGAATCTGACCTAGATTCGAATCTTAGTCCTTTGAGGATTCGAATTTACTCATTCAATTAATTAACTTAGACTAGAAACTTATGTCTTTAACTTATGTTTGATTTTATCTTTGATCTTTATGTTTGAACTTCTTGTAATGCGTTACATTAAGTTCAAACACACAATCAATAATAATTATCAACCATATAAAAACATATATATCAAACACTAGTTAATTCCCAATACTTTGAATATTACTTAAACCAAAATGTTAGATCGCTTAGACTGCTATCGTCACACAGGGTGTACCAACAAATTTTTTCTTTTTGGTTTAGTCAAAACTATTAGAACTCGATTTTAAGCTTTTAAAAACCCGGTTTACCAATTATACTGGACTCTAACATAGTGATTTTCACAAAACAAAGTAAAAAAAATTAACTTGAGAACTAGCCTGGAAAAAATAACATGTACGAAAACACTAAAATCGTAAAAACATGTTTTTATTTTGTAATAAACCCTATCTTTTATTAATAAAATCTTTAAAAAATATTTTGGTTTCAGATTTTTTCTAAACTTTTCAAGAAAAAAATGAAAACATGTTAATTTTTTTAAGAAAGAAATTGTTGATTATAGAAAAAAACAAAAAAAAAAAAAAGAAAATCAAAAGGGTTATTATGAAGGCAAAAAACATGTTTTCACAGTTTGCGTTTTCGTCCTCAATAATATTTTTTTCTAAAAAAGTCTTTGAAAATTGATTATTAGAGCCTCGTTATAACTAGTAGACCAGATTTTTGAAAACTGATGTAAGGTCACCTACCTACGGATCCTATCTTGACGCGACGCCGTCCACCGAGTGCAGAATCCTCGTTAGCGGTTTGACGGATAGATCACACACACGAAACACGGAGACACACACGATGATAGACGCAAACTAGAACGCCCCGACACTTGATTCTCTCCAAGAACACACAAAATCGCCTCTGTATGTTCGTAATCGCATTCAGCCTAATCTCTGCAAAAGTTACTAATTAAAATGGATTAACTCTTAATTATAACCCTCAGATTCGAACTTGTCTTGGACAAGTTCGAGATGGCCCAAGCCCACGAACTTGTCCACCATAAGTTCGAACATGGCCTTTGAACTTATTTTAGAACTTGTCTTTGAACTTGTTCTAGAACTTATATTTGAACTTATCTTTGAACTTATGTTTGAACTTATTGTAAAACATCAATTACAACCAAGTTCAAAAATTCATTCAATCAATATCAAACATATATCAAAACATATAACAAACATATATCAAACATGTATTAATATGCAATTACGAACAAATTGACCATTACAAAATATCATATATACTTAGACTGCAATCGTCACACAGGATGCACTAACAGACTATAGCTTCTAACTATATATATTTTGACTAAGTACTAGAACTATACAAACTACTACCAGCATATGATCACTTCTCTATACAAACTCTAACCACCTTCTGGAACTTCCTGCCTTCTGATCTCCAGCCTTCGTGAAAGAAAATCGGCTGATCATGAATCTTTCTCAGGTCGTCCTTGGATAAGTTGATCAGATGCAGTGGATCGTATACTTTCAAAATTACTTTGTCCTCGTAGTGCTCCATGACTGCCTCTGTTGTTTCATTGTCAACGAACCACCACTTCATGTTCGCAAGAACATTCTGTGGCATTGTCTTCAACGGAACCCTTTTTAGGCATCGGACTGGTTTATAGAACTTCTTCATCCAAGGTTTTCCCGTCAATGGATCTATTCTTGATTCATCCATTACTCTCTTTCCTTCTCTTGGCTTTATCCTCTCAAACCTTTCAGATCGACCTTCTTTTCTTATAATTCTCGCTATTACTTCAGCGTATTGGTCATCTCCTAGGTTTATCAAGTTCTTCCATGCCAGTTCTTTAAATTCGCATTTAGGCAATGAATTAAAAACTTTTAAAGTTCTCCTCAAATACTGAAGTCCATCTCTTCTCTTAAGTACGAATAGCTGCAGTTCCTTATCAAAGAACTAACTTAAAATCCCTCCCGAGAGCTTTCCAGGACTTGGCTGTCTCATCTTTTTCTTTACTGCCAAGGCTGTCTTCTTCTCCTCCTTTCTGAACCATAGCTTCATCATTTCTTCTCTAGTTTGCTCCTTTTCAGCTATGTCAGATTCGGAATCATCCATAGACGCTAAGTTAATCTCATCTAGATCTATCACATTCTGATCATTATGCACATTGTGTTCTGTGATAGGCTGCTTTGGGATGATCACTTCATCAACATCATCGTATTCATCTTCAACAAACTCATCATCAGACTTCGAGTCCACAATCTCTTCTGGAAGGAATTCCCCTTCCTCCAAATCTTCTTGATCAAAGTCAAACTCATCTTGATCATAAAGATCCATCAGGGTTTCAATCATTTCTTGCTCAACAATCTTTGAAGCTTCGCCTTCGCCTCCTTCTCCCATACCTGACTGACTAGGCTCCCCCTGAATTTGTGCTTGCTGAGCAGTCTTTTGAGAAAGATCTGCTAGCTCACTTTCTCTTTGAGCATCTGGATCATTGCCGTCGTCATCTTCTCTCCTCACCTGATTTTCCTTGTAGCTACTCTCCCCCTGAGCTTGCAGATTTTTCAATAAATGCTCAAGGAGAGTCTCCAACGTCTTCATCTCAGACTGTTGATCAGCCACTGTTATTCTTAACTCAGCATTCTCTTGATCAAGTCTGGCAAGTCGAAGTTGATGGAATGGAGGCGGATGAAGTTGGAGCGGTGGTTGAGATTGATGTAGCAGCCGGTAACACTGTCTGAGGAGCTGAGGTGGATGGAGCTCCCTGCATAAATCTATGCCTCCTCGCCCTATGCCTAGGTACGAGTGGAACTTCCTCTTCTTCTTCAAAATCCGAGTCTTCTACCTCTGCATCCCTACCTGCTGGTCTTGTCATTTTCCTTCTACTGACCACTAATCTCGATCCATATCTGCCAATTGTGACAGTCGGATCAACAACTTCTATCTCTTCAGAACTACACTCGGAGTTAGACTCGGAGGCGGTCTCTACTTGACCCTCGGCCGCAGCCTGTACTCCTTCTTCTTCTTCTTCACCCTAGACTTCTGTATCCATATCCTCAGCTTCAGATGGCTGGTATTCATCAATGTCTCTAAAAATATCATTGAACTCAGTCGGAGGCTCCAAAATTTCTTAAACTAATTCATCTGCAATATCTTGCTCGGCAGCAGTTCCTTGAGCCCAAATCTCTTCCAGAGTTTGCGCCCTCTGATCATATTGGGGGGCCGAACTCGACGGGCCGGCAACTTCCATTGATGGAGCAGCTGCTGCAGCATCTGTTGGTTGCCGAGATGATCTAGCAACCGGAGGTCTGCTTGCTGGTGCTCTGCGTCTTTGCCTTTGTTGTTGCTGTTGCTGTTGTGGCTGCTCTTGTTGTTATTGCTGCTGCGGGACTTCACCTGTCCAATTATCACCCTCTGGGGCTACAAAATCAGGGTCTATTACTGCCCCGAACAAAGGTGCCACGTGCGGCCTGACCTGCTCAGCCCTTCTCGCATTATGGGACTGGCAGTCAGCAAAAAACCTCTTATCAATTATGGCCACGCCACTTAGATCTGGAAGTGGTGGCAAATTGGGCAAAAAGTGGCGAATGATCATCATCGCAAATCGAGGGTACATCAAAAATCGTTCCCTCACCGGAGCTGTGATTTGGTGCACAAACTCCCCAAAAAACATTTCAGAAAAACTGAAGCGCATGTTGTACACTAAGGCAATCAATGCCGATTGCAGTTTAGACACCATAGTGTCAAATCCCGCCTTCTTCGGCGCAAAACAAACCATAATGACATGCACAAGATAACGTTATTGGCCAATCAAGCCACTCTTCACATATGAAGCCTTCGTGATGTCTTGGGCATATCCCATTCTCAAAAATGCCGCTTGCCTTATATGTACCGGAAAATCTATAGGCCCCCTTCTTGGTCCTCCGATCCCAGCTGTAGGATTTGATGCAACATATCAGCCGAAACTACGAGTGGCTGTCTACCCACTCTTGTTCTGAGGACAGTAGGTGTAAACGAGCAATCCACTTGGAGATGCTCCCAGAACTGTCGCACGTAGGGAAAAATGATTTGAAGGTTATGAGTTAGAGCGTATGAGACTCGCGATTGCGTCAGGAACTCGATCATATGACGATACGGCTGAGCTTCAGGCAATTCCCGATCCACAGACATAACCATGTTATGCTTATTAAAAAATGCCCGATCACCCATATCTGCACACAGAAACAACAAACAATATTAGTAATTAAAAATAAAATGAAACTTGTTTATTTCGAATTTGTATAATTTCGAACTTACATAAGTTCGAAATCCAACACATTCGAACTTACACAAGTTCGAATTTATTTTAAAAACTTTCGGATTTAATGAAATTTGAGGAATATGTTCGAACTTCACTGACTTCAAACTTGTAGATATTTCAACAAGTTCGAACTTTCTGACAAGTTCGAACCTGAAGAACATGTTCGAAGTCGGTCACTTTCAAACTAAAATCCAAGATTTTAACCCCATTTGACTTAATCAATAGTATAATATAGTCCTATTAGGTTCTAATCGAAGTTATATATGATTTATTTGAACTTTTATCCGTCAAAACTTGTGATTTTAAACCACAAAGTTTCAACTCAAATAAACATCAAATAAACTCGATTTTTGCCATAATAATGTCATAATCTACCCATACTTTGTATAGTAATGATTACTATACCTAAGTATATGAGTATGTTCGAGAAATGGAAGCAAAACTTCGAAGAATAGTGAGAAATTCGAAAAGACAAGTTCGAAGAACAAGTTCGAGATCACCGGAGACAAGTTCGAATGAAGAAATTCGAGGGTAGGTGCCTTAAATGAAGTACTGTTGACCTATTTATACCAACTACCTTCGAACTTAGCATAAGTTCGAACTTCCTGACAAATTCGAAGTGGAGTTCGAATTTGTCTTGATTTCGAACTTAAGTGAAAATTTTAAAAATACTTGAATAAAATTCAACCTTTTCAACTTTTTCGTGTAACGGAATTTTACAAACCTTGCAGAATAATTCACACTAAACAACAGATTTTCACGGAATATTTGTTTATTCAGCCAAAAATGCATCTTAGTAACTTTGACCTTTTTTCTACTTGAATAAAATAAAATAAAAAATAAAAATAAAAATAAAATAAAATTTGAATAAAAAGAACACTTAAACTACTCAAAAATATTTTTAATAATTTACAACCTAAACTAACAGAATATTTTTGCGAGATAGTCAAAGAAGGTTCAATCAGATAGCAGTGTCAAATGCACTTTCAGTATTACACTTTCACACTTAGGAGTTTTTGATTCCTTTGATTGTGTGTCGTGATATACATTTCAAGTCGATTATCGGTATGATTTTCCCTTTAAACATGTTACACTTTGGAATATCCCTTGGCCTTTTTATTTATCAAGAAACTACCTTACATGTCCCATACTTAGACATACTTCTATGATCAAGGTAGACACACAATGATTATAACTTTTCGGTATTGCAAATTTTCTTTAAAAGGCAAACGTCGGACACAGTTCTGTATTTACATACAACAGAGTGTCTTAGTTTGTCTTAGAGTTTATTTAAAGTTAGCAAGACAACGGTGACAGGTCTGTACTTACGTACAACAAAGTGACTTATTTTGCTAACTTGAGTCAAAACAGAGGTAATAGGTCTGTACTTACGTACAACAAAGCGACTTGTTTTGACTCCCTCCTTTTTATCAAAAATTTTCTTTTCTTTTCTTTTAAGATGTATTTTGATGGTGCTATACATCCCCCCCAAAGAATTTGCATACCTCATTTAGAATCATTGTCTGTATGTCTCTAACATAGAAATTAAGACCATTTGGTCATACATCTAAGTTAGTTGCACATATGACTTTTTCTTGAATAATTTATTAGCTTTTGAGATTCCCTTTGTGTATTATGCCTACCAACACATCAAACAGGAAAATGTATATCACTTAGAGTTTAAGGTGCATTATGTGTGGAAGCTTAACACTTAGAGTTTGTTTAGACGGTGCTAATTTTCGTGACTTTGAACCTATGTATCTAAGACTTGACTCAATTTTCTAATATTCTCTTTTATTGAATTTTTTATGGTTTTCTCTTTTTTTTATTTTTTTTATTTTTTAAAATAAGCTAATAAATTAACCTACTAACTTACTATAAAAGGAAATAAATTGTACTTAACCACTAACTTACTATAAAAAGAAATAAATTCTACTTGAAAGAAAAAATACTAAGGTCAAGTTACTCTGGATTACGCATACCATTCAGTTGAACTAACAATTCAAAGCGTGACTAATCAAAAGTTTTAGTGAATAAATCAGCATTATTATCTTCTGTTGCCACTTTTACCAGTTTTATTAAATTTTTTTCAGCACAATCACGTATAAAATGATGTCTTATGTCTATGTGCTTTGTTTTACTGTGTTTAACTGGATTATTAGTTATAGCAATTGTAGATTTATTATCTATCCTAATGGGAGTATGAGTATAAGTCAAACCGTAATCCCGCAATTGTTGTTGTATCCACAAAACCTGTGAATAGCAACTACCAGCAGCTACATATTCGGCCTCGCACGTTGACACGGCTACCGAAGTCTGTTTCTTGCATTGCCAGGATACGAGCCTCCCTCCAAGGAACTGATAAACCTCCAGTTGTTGATTTCCGGTTCAAGCTGCAACCTCCATAATCTGAATCCATGTATGCTTCCTAGTCCAGATCACCATCAGCGTGATACCAAAGTCCCAACTTCGATTTCGACTTGAAGTATCTCAGAATCTGCTTCACAGCTTTCATATGCATTTCTTTCGGATTGGATTGAAACCTAGCACAAATACACACAGCAAACATTATGTCAGGTCTAGAAGCAGTTAAATACATAAGTGACCCGATCATGGCCCGATATAGAGTCGGATCCACATCAGTATCACTTTTGGTACACGGTCTGAGATTGTGATTCACTTGAATCGGAGTACTGAAGTGAGCAGTCAGCTTTGTTTCTTCCATCCCGAAGCGCTCCAGAATATCGTAGACATACTTCGTCTGATGGATAAACATGCCCTCCTTTCTCTATTCAACTTGCAAACCCAACAAAGAAGTTTAACTCTCCCATAGCACTCATCTCAAACTTTGACTTCATCACCTTCTTGAAATCCTTGCACATCTGCTCGTCTGATGACCCGAAAATGATGTCATCCACGTACACTTGTACCAAGACAAAATCTTATCCTTTCTCTTCACGAACAGTCAATTCTCCCTCTTTCAAACCCGTTGTCCAAAAGATGAGTTGATAGCGTCTCATACCATTCTCTGGTGCCTGATGCAATCCATACAGAGCCTTATCAAGTCGATACACTCTGTCGGGAAACTTCGGATCAGTGAACCCAGGCGGTTGTTCGACGTACACCAGTTCCTTCACCTTTCCATATAGAAAGGCACTCTTTACATCAAGTTGATAGACTTTAAATCCTTTGAAGGACGCAAAGGCTAGAAACAGACGAATTGCCTCGAGCCTTGCCACTGGTGCAAACACCTCAATGTAATCGATTCCCTCTTCTTGGTTGAATCCCTTTACCACAAGTCTTGCCTTGTTGCGAGTAACAATACCCCGATCGTCTCTCTCGCACTTAAAAACCCATTTGGTTCCTTTAGCAACTTCTCCTCGCGGTAGCAGCACTAACTCCCACACTTCTAGCTTTCTGAATTGTGACAGTTCTTCTTTCATCGCTTCAACCCAAGAATTGTCTTTTAGTGCCATTTGCACATTCTTCGGCTCTACTTGTGAGATAAAACACGAATAAAGACAAGTGTGAAAAGCCTTGGAGTCATTAATCATCGACAACAGCACTGTGTTGTTATTCAAACTACTCCTAGTTCTCACACCAGAATGCGGATTTCCTATGATGCTCTCAACCGGACGATCCTTGTTTATCCTTGATGTTTGAATCTCATCGACCCTAATATTATCTCCTAAGTTTGATCCTATTTCACCTAACGGGAGAACGACCTCAGACGGTACATTTTCTTCCTCATGATCACTGTCTTCGGAAGTAGAAGTAGTTCTGATTCTCGTTTGTAGGTATTTCAGAATCATTCTCTGATGGAGCTTTATCTTCTGTCGTAGTAGGCTCAGAAGTTGATGGAATGCTTGTCTTTGGAAAACCTTGACCGTCGTCATTCAGATTTAATGACGATAAGTCATCTTCAATTGTACCTGCATTTCCATCCAAAGGAATGTTAAATGATTCAAACAATGAGTCATAATCAAATATTCATTCCGGACCAGTTTGGGGTTCATGTGTATAACTTGTTACATCAATGTTATACACAATTTCTACCGTACCGTTTGTTTTGTTAAAAAACCCTTTTGTTTGGTGAGTTAGGCACATAACCTAGGAAATAACCTTCGTCAGCCTTTTCACCAAACTTAGGTTGATGTTTTGTTTTCATTAATGTACACGGTACCCCAAACGGTTCGAAGCCAGTTAAATTTGGTGGTCTTTTATTCAGAACTTCATAACAGGTTTTCTTCAGTGATTTGACAGTAAGAACACGGTTTAAAACATGACACGCGGTATTCACTGCCTCCCCCCAAAACATGGTAGGAAGCTTTGAATCCGAGAGCATGGTCCTTGCTGCCTCAATCAAAGTCATGTTCTTCCGTTCTGCCACCCCATTTTGTTGTGGCTCATAAGGTGCACTAAATTGATGCACTATGCCTTTGGATAGACAATATACACCAATTACTGTGTTTTTAAACTCTGTTCCATTATCATTCCTGATACGTTTTACCCTCATCTCATAGGAGTTTTCGACTTGGTCTAGGAACCCAATCAACTTTGCAGCTGTTTCGTCCTTCGTACCTAAAAAGAAAACCCATGAAAAACGTGAGTAATCATCAGTGATAACTAAACAGTACCAACTACCACCTATACTCCTTTCTTGCACGGTACACACCTGTCTTCAAACTGAAAACTCTTCATCGGGACACCTTGCACCAGACCATCTTTAGTGATGTAGTTCATTTTCCTTAGGTGCAAGTGTGCCATGTGTCAGTGCCATAAGACGGATTCGGTCTCTGAAGCTTTAAACAACAGATAGATTGTTCCCATCGACAAATCTGAGATGTTCATGTCCAGCATGTACAAATCATTCTTCCTTGGGGCTCTCATCATAATCCACTCTTCAGGTATTTTGAATCCCGGCTTCAGCACTAACGCTTCAGTATCAGTAAAAAGAACTGAATTCTTCTTATCACAGATCTGAGAGACACTAATGAGATTGTGAGCAAGTCTATCAACGTGATATACTTGATCAAGTGTGATAGTCCCATTAGTGATCACTCCTGTTCCAGTGATATTTCCTCCCTTGTTCCCAGCGAATGATACGAATCCCTTGTTCCCTCCCTTGAAGTCTGTGAGCAAACTTCTTTCCCCAGTCATGTGCCTAGAGCAACCACTGTCGATGAACCACTTGTTGTTTAGACCTATAGTTATCTCCTGCACATGAAAGAAGACAAGTTAGTTACCACGGGGAACCCAAGACATGACTGACTTGGTAATACCATTCTCATCCACATACGTGAACTCCTTCAAATACCCATCTCTCCTTTCAGGTGACTTGGGTGTTTGATTGAGAACCTGTTGTGGTGCAGAGTGATTTAAGTTCACTCTTGGCCTTTGGGTAGGCATTTGCTGTGGAGCCCTTGAAAAATTTCTATTATAAGGCATTTCAGATTGATATCCCTGGGCTCTACCTGGTGTCTGATGTCTTTGAGGAGTGTGAGACCTAACAGGAGTGTAAGCTCTTCTAGGTGTTGTACTCCTATAAGATTGTTGAGGTCCTGACCAAGATTGATTAGGGACTCTATTCGGTGAATTAGTCCTAACCACTTCATTTCGTCTAACCGACACCGGTACATGTCTAACAGTAGTCTTTGGTGTGGCATTCACAATATTCTCAGTGTTTTGAGAACCACTTGTGCTACCTACACTTGGTGAGGGTTTATGTTGTTCAGGCTTTCCAACAATAGGTGTAGATTCTACCTTCTTATATGGACAGCTGGACGCAACATGTCCCCTTTCATGACATCTAAAACAAGACATCTTATCAATTGACTTCTTATGAATGCCCTTTGACTTTGGTGTCTCACTAGTGTCAGTTTCTTTCTTCTCAAGTACCGTGACTACTTCCTCTTTCTGATTATTAACTTCAGGTTTAGCTTCTCCTAGAATTTTGTCACTAGAAGACTGCACAAACTTGACTTTCTTAATCGTAGCATTATTATTAGTCACCTTAGTTGATTTATCCTTATCAGATTCAGATACAGCTTTAGTTGCTACCTCTGACTCAACTGGTTTATCAGTTTTATCCTGAGGCTGAGGCACATAATTATCGTAGAAAGGTGGAGGACTCTCTTTATAGCCTAAACCTACTGGTTTCTTAGACTGACGCTGAGCATCTAAGATTTTCCCTAGATTCAGTGCAGAGTTCCTAAACTTTTCTAACTTACTATTCACCTCTGCAACTTTAACTTTTGATTCAGCTAGCTCGACCTCCTTAATCGTAAGTTCTTTTGTTAAAGTCTCAACATGCTCATACATCAGTTCTATCCTGACACATTGCTCACTTAATTTGTCTTTTAGAACAATAACATCTTGAGCGTCTGCTTTCAGCTTATTCCTAAGATCTTTTTTAATATCTAGGAGACTAGCATTATCTGATTTTAAGGATTCTATTTGAGCAGTTAAATTGTTATGTGTTTCTAGAACTAAATTCAATCTATCATTGGAAGTAGCACATAAAACACATAAATCACGAAATGTAGAAAAGTTCAGAATTACCTTCATGTGATCGGATTCCACATTCGCCATTTGTGCGACAAACTCCAGAATAGTCTGATTGTCTGACTTTTCCACCAACACAGGACTTGTATCACTCTATTCATTGTCCTCTGTGACTTCCTCTACTCCGACATCCCCTGCTCTGTCACTTCAGCCATGAAGGCTCTAGCATTCGACTCAGGATGTGAACTCCAATCATACATCCTATCAAGCTGTCTGTCAGATGATATGTTTGTTAACAGACCAGCGATGTTTGCTTGATTACCCGAACTACCAGATTGATATCTTCCCTGAGATTGATTCTGATAGTTTTCAACTTTGGGTCGTTGACACTCTCGAGCAAAGTGTCCTAATCCCTGGCAGTTATAGCACTTAACCTTGGATTTGTCGAACCCAATTTTATTGTTGCTAACGTTCAGATTTCTGCCTGTTCGTTTTATGAACCTTTTGACCCGCCGAGTCACCATGGCCAGTTGCCATTGAAGGTCCATTTCCTCCAAATCATCAGGATCCACCTGATCATAGTCTTCTTCCCATAACGCAGGGTCGTTGATTTTTCCTTGTACACAATTTCCATACACTGCAACAAATGAAGCCAACAGATTCAGATGAGTTTCGGCTGATTGTGCACTCATAGGCATCTTTGTGTAGTGTTGAGAAGTAGATGCTGAGTGAGTCGGTTTATCTTCCGGTTTAGAATACCCTAAGAAAGCCCGACTGCTGGTTTCTTCTACGTCCGCTGGAATAGACGCTTCACCTATGAAGAAAGCTGTAGCTGTTTTCGGTTCACTCGCGACCGAAGGTTTTGACTTTCCAAAATACATCTTTGGGTCTTGGACTTGGTTATATTCCCTCTCTTTCTTAAGTAACTGAAAGTTGTAAGCCCTCAGCGTACCAATAACGCCTTCGAGAGTAAGAGTTTTGAATTTTTCCTCAGCATGCTTTATAAGCGCTGTGTACATCTCCCACTTCGCCGGTAAAGCATCAAGAAGTTTCTCTATCTTCTCAATTTCACGATACTCGACATCGTGATTATCCAACTCCGTCAATAAATGGTAGAACCTTGTGATTGTCTCATCCAGCTTTTCATTTTTCAATGCTTTGAAAACGAACTGCTGTTTCAGCATCTCGGTCCTTCCTTTTCGTACCCTCAGATTTCCCTCACACTGTTTCTCGATAGCATCCCATAGCTCTTTAGCTGTACGATGATTCCTGAAAGTGTGTAGAATCTCCTGAGGTAGAGCCATGCGAATGATTGAAAATGCTCTGTTTTCGGCCTCATACAGTTTCTTGTCATCATCCTTCATCTTCTGATATGTCAAGACTCTCTGACGGCCCTCAAATTCCTGAGTAGGTGGAATGTATCCCTCATCGATACAGATCCACATTCGCATGTCGTTGAAACGCGCAATGTCGGCAAACATATCCTTCTGCCAGTAGTAGTCTTCCAACCTCATCAGTTTTGGCGGAGAATTTGTCTGGCCAACCTCGTGGTCCATTTCGATAAACTTTTGCAAACTAGTCATTCTTTCTAAACTTTTTGAATGCGAACTTAATTAACTTAATTTGAAATTAACTTAAAATCAACCCTTTCGAACTTAGGTAAGTTCAAATTAGATTAATATTAAATTCGTTTGAAATTAAATTCGAAATTGCTTAAGTTCGAGCTTAATAAATTCGAAAGTCTGAAAAGTTCAAGGTTTCTGACAAGTTCGAAGTATGACAAATTCGAATGCTAGCAAGTTCGAATCTCAGCCAAATTCGTATGAAACCCTAAAATAAATTCGTGAGGAGCGTATTTTCTGACAATTTTGAAATTTCAGTCAAATTCGAACAAACCCTAATACCCCTATGTTCGAGCGCCACAAGTTCGAAAAACGGCCAAAATTTCAATTTTTTCAAAGTTTCAGTTTAAACCAAAGTTTTTAGGATTAAAAACTATGATTTCGACTAAATTGATGAACTAATGTGAACTTTTCTCCGTTATCTTGCTTGTAAAACTCGAAAAACTAACCAACGATGTGATTTTTCCGTCTAGAAACGCCAAGAAACCACGGATGTTGATTATGAACCTGAAGAACACGAAGAACACCCTTATTGCTCTGATACCACTTGTAAGGTCACCTACCTAGGGATCCTATCTTGACGCGACGCCGTCCAACGAGTGCGGAATCCTCGTTAGCGGTTTGACGGATAGATCACACACACGAAACACGGAGACACACACGATGATAGACACAAACTAGAACGCCCCGACACGTGATTCTCTCCAATAACACACAAAATCGCCTCTGTATGTTCGTAATCGCCTTCAGCCTAATCTCTGCAAAAGTTACTAATTAAAACGGATTAACTCTTAATTATAACCCTCAGATCTGAACTTGTCTTGGACAAGTTCGAGATGGCGCAAGCCCACGAACTTGTCCACTATAAGTTCGAACATGGCCTTTGAACTTATTCTAGAACTTGTCTTTAAACTTGTTCTAGAACTTATGTTTGAACTTACCTTTGAACTTATGTTTGAACTTATGTTTGAACTTATGTTTGAACTTATCTTTGAACTTATGTTTGAACTTATTGTAAAACATCATTGACAACCAAGTTCAAACATTCATACAGTCAATATCAAACATATATGAAAGATGTATTAATATGCAATTACGAACAAATTGACTATTACAAAATATCATGTATACTTAGACTGCTATCGTCACACAGGATGCACTAACAACTGAAAAACCGAGTTCCAATAGTCAAATTTAAATGATATTAATAATGAAAAAGTTGCATCGGGTTCAGATTTATTGGGTTTGGGCTTTCTAATTATAGAAAGCGTATATATGAAGCATGTGTTTGAGCTTAGCTTCTTTTTCCTTCTCCTTTCCAAATTCAGAAAGTGTGTGTGTGTGTATCTGATTTTGGAGCAGCAAGAAAGAATCAAAACTTGAGTTTGATCCTCTCCTTCCTCTTCTTTGTGTTGGTGAAGTGTCAAAAGGTAAGAATCCATGATTTTGTAGTATAAATTCGAGATGTGAATGTGTAGTAGTGAGGTTTTGGTTTCTGAAGTTGTGTGGGTTGATACATACATGAGTTATGTGTGTTTCGGCTGCTGAAAAATCGAGTATGGGGTTTGACTCCCCTGGTTTGCGCCATTTTTGTGAAGCTGAATAGATCTGCAACAGCGTGAGCGCGGCCACGATGGGCGCGGCGCGACCGCAGTGCCTAGGCGCGGGCCGCGATGCGGCGCCTGGTTCAGCTGGATTTTGGGCGTCGGTTGTTCGTTTTGGATGATATTTTCGGTCGGGTTACTTATAATAATAGTGTTCGGGTTTATGTTATCTATCCGTTGGGTTTGCGTTAATATTTGGGATCCCTAATGTTCACAGGTTCGAGCCGACCGTGTACCAAGTCGTGATAGAGCTTTGGGTTGCAGTTGATTTTGAATATTTGGTGAGTACTCGAGTTCTTTCAAAACGCGCGTGCATTTTACGAGTCGTTTATATGATTATGATATGTGTATGAGATAGAGATGTGGCGCGCATGTTGGATTCTATCTACCCTATACGTGCTATTTGTGTTTGAGTTGCAGGTACCCGCGATATGTGATCGCGCAGGCTGACTGTCCCTAACCAGTCATGAAGTATGAGACTGTATATATACATCAGTTTTTATTGCCAGGTCGCTCCTGTGCCTATTGTGAGCTAACCGCTGCTGTGTGCAGCCTGTTAGCTGGGGAACGGCGTCCCCTGAGATGAGATGTGCATTGAGTCTGAGCTCTTCTGTGTATCTGTGTAATTGTGCTGAGATATATGTGTTTGTGTATGCTATATGTGATATATGCAGAGTCTAAACCTCGCGTACTCACAAGCTTCCCAGCTTATGTTTTCGAGTCTTACGTGTCTCAGGCAGTCATACAGTGGGGTCACAGCCGCAGCAGCCGCCGAAGTAGGAGTTGGGACAAATCAGAGTTTGTGCGTGTGCTTGCTGTCTTCTGATAGCAGATTTTGAGAACTGTTATCTGCATTTTGTATCTGAATAGCACATGTGTTAGCTATCAGTTGTTGATGTATGTTAGTTAGCGTTCAGTTGTGGTATGTATATCAGTATCGGCATGTGACATGATATGTGACGACTTTGTATTAAAGTTTTAAATTACCAGTAATTTCAGTTAATCCCCTGACATGTGTACTATGAGATGTATGCGATTCTGCCACTTATGATTATATATTGATGTGGCATTTGTGTGCGAAAAACTGGTGTTACATAAAATTTTTTCCATTTATCAATATAAAATTAATTTACCATTCTTATTTTCCTATATTAATTTTGAAATACTATTAATGTTGTTTTTGGAATTCTAAACATGAAAGATATGTACATTCATTTATAAATTTTAAAAATCATACATTTTTTATTTTATAGAGTTTTATAAGTAGATTATTGTATATTCTACATATGAGTGTAACATAGGGCTGTAAAACGAACAAAACGTTACCGAACATATTATCATTCGTGTTCATTCAGTTCGTTTACAACGCTTGTGTAACACATCATTTCGTTTAATAAATGAACGAACACAAACGAACTTTTCGCAACAGTTCGCCGAACGTTTGAGTTGTTTCCATCCCTATGTTACACTCATAAAAATTTTAAAAAATGCTAAAACAAAATTACTAGCTTCTTAAAGTTTATTAGAAATAATACAAATTTACTAACACTATTTTATACGTAGAATATACAATAGTCTACTAATAAAAATCTATAAAATAAGAATGTATGATTTTTAATATTTGTAAATTAATGTACATATTTTTATTGTTAAGACTTCTCAAAAACAACATTAATAGCATTTGAAAATTAATATGTTAAGATAAGAAGAGTAAATTAATTAAATATATAGATAGATGGAAAAATTAATAAAAAAATAAATATTTTTGTAATGTATATAATAATAATAATAATAATAATAATAATAGTAATAATAATAATAATAATGATGATGATGATAATGAAACTCATTAATATATAGATAAAATACATGAATAAATTGTAATTATTCTTAGTATTTATTAATTAAACAATTATAAATATACAAATAATTAAATATAAAGAAAAAACAAACTAATTGATTACGGACCAAATGTGAAATGAATTTATAAGGGTAAAATTGGAATTTTTAAAAATTAAGTTGCTTAGTGTTTGAAAACGTGACAAAGTTTCAAAATATGGACTACCAATGTAATTTTTCAAAGTTAGGGACGAAACCTGAAATTTGATATAAACCAAGAGACCATTTATGTAATTTACTCTAATTAAATTGTTGTATAAGGAGTCTTTTAAAAAAATATCCAAATTATTCCATGAAAGATAGTTTACTCAAAGCGGTGCTATGTGTAGCGTCTTTAAAGAAATTAATTTTAATCGATTTTATATATTAAATAAGTAAATAATCTCTTTTGCACATTATGTGTGAGTTATCGTGTTTTAAAATAAATCATACTTACCATGCAATATAAAAAATTAATAGGATTTGATTTAAAAAATAGTTAAAAACTTATTAAATAAATACGTAAAATAAAAGAAGGATTACTTTATATAATAGCTAGCAAGGATAAAAAAAAGAAAGAGATACCATAAATAATGATTTAATATGTCTCGTATTTAACAAAGATGAAAAATGATCAAGCTCTGTTATTGTAAAAACACCACAATAGAGATCGATATCGGAACACATAAAACATAGATCAGAAATGTAAAAATAAGGGTTAATTATATCAAAAGATAATCTGTTGTCACTGTTTTTTCAATTTGGATAACATACTAATTAATTTTCTATTTATGGTGACATACTATCTAAATAATGTCAATCAAAGTAACCTTATCAAATTGAAAGAAAAAAAGTTACTGACTTAACAGTTTCTTAATCCTGTTTAAAGTTTTTTTAATTACTATTATTGCTTAATTATTTTAAAATTTTCTCAAAATAGAAAAGTATTATCAAAAAGTCATTTTAAGTTGCACAAAATAGTACACGTTATATAACAATTAAACTATCATTTCTATAAAAAAATATTGACTGGACAAAAAATCCGTCACGTGAGTAATTTTTACCTTTCAATCTGATATGATTACTTTGATTGACTTGATTTGTAAGTATGTTACCGTAAATAGAAAAAATTTAGCATGTTACCTAAATTGAAAAAAAGATGATAGTAAATTACTTTTGACGTAGTTAACACTAAAAATAAAAGAATGGAGGTGAGCGATTAATGGAGCAAAAAAAAACTAATAATGTGAGGTCTAAATAAAATAAATTGTATTTTATTAGTTTTTCTAGAGTTGGCTTTGAGTATACATAAAAAAATCATTTTGTTTCAGAGTTTTTATCTCTCAAACGAGTTGATTGCAGATTTTAAAAGATTGTGAGATGTAAACAAACCAGTTAGTAACTCAGCATTTACTTGGTTGGGAAATTGAATTGGGCCTCAAAGGTGACTGTTTAGAAGTATTTTTTTGTCGGCCGTCACGTTGTATTGGGTGATCTGAAAGCTCAGAATTTCTGAGGTGTTTCCTTCTGATTCACAATGGTCTATCTCTCTTCTTGAATCCATCTAAGCTTGGTCGTTCTTTTAGATTAATTTGAGAAGGAAGATTTGCAAAGAGTTGAGATGGTGTTTTTGGATTTGTAATTAATTGTCAGGAGTCTATTCCTAATTACTAGTTGACTGTTTATGTAGGTATTATTTTGTTCTTAGTTTGTTTCTGGTGTAACTTTAAATAGCTTCTTGCTGTAGTTTTTAATGTTGTAATCATTTGTTGTTTCAAAAAAGAAAAGCTAATAGAAGGATTGAGAGAATGTACCTAGCTTGCATGTCATTTAATATAAAAAATTCAAAAAAACATTAATGGGAAAGAAACTTTTTATTGCAGAAATCGAGTCTTATAAAGAAGTGGTAAATAGTGTTAGATTTCAAAAAAGGAGAGTATGTATGAGATGTATTTCTTGAGGAGAGAGAAAAATGGTAAAGAGAAATGATAATAAGAGAGTGAACAAGTTAGGAACTATATTATTGTAACATACGGTTAATGTTAGTATTTAAATTATAATAATAATAAAATTATTAATAAAGTAACTTTATCAAATAAAAAATATCACAAGAGTAGGGATGAGTTCGGTTCGGAACTGGCCCGAATCGGGTCAAACCCGAATTACTTCAAAAACAAAAAATGCGCAAAATCAAGAACCGAGAACCGGCCCGAATATTAAATGGTCCGGTCCGGTTTCGGTTGTTTTCTGACTTTTATAAAGAAAAAAGAGAAACGGGCCATGTCGGACAAAACCTGATGAAACCGAAAAATAAATTATAAGAATCATAGAACTGAGAACCAGCCAGAATTTATCAATTTGATAACATTTTAGCAAGATCCAGAAACCAAAATTATTTTTTCAACAACACATTTTACACGGTCTCACTCTTGCTAACTCTTGTTTATAAACACAATTTTATCTTTTAATCGATTATGACACGTGGCATGGGTGATATCATCGATTATGGTACCCACGTTAAAAATTTGTTGTAATTCATAGTCAGTTAATATTCTAACCAAGCAACATAAGAAAGTGATCAAACCATTTATAAATGGTTGTCTTTCTAAATTTTTTAAAAGAGCATTATTCTTGTATTTTGTTATGGGCATGCAAATGCTCAAGACTGACAATGAGCTACATATGCCTATAAAATGTTATTGTTTAGGTTGTATAAGACCAATATTTTTTTAGTGTATTGATTGGTACATGATCCTTTCAGTCTTTCACACACACACACACACACACACACACACACACACACACACACACATATATATATATATATATATATATATATATATATATATATATATATATATATATATATATATATATATATTACGGGTTGTAGATTTAGGTTTAAGTGAGTACCACCTCTAATGCAGCGCACCAGAAGGTACCACTCTTAAAATTATTATTTTTTTTTGAATTTTTTTTCATGTACATTCTACTTAACATTACACAGATCATATTTGAATTTTACGCAAATCCGAACACTCTAAGTGCATGAAAACACACATCACATAAATGCGCGTTCACATACATTCAAAATTATATAAGTGTGTGTTCACATCATTTTTTAGGAGCTAGAAGATGTGAATGCATGTGAAATTTACATATGATCTTCATAATGTTAATTAAAACATGTCAATGGAAAAAAAAATTTAAAAACTTTTTTTAAATGTGGTACCTTCTGGTGGACGGGTAGCTATTTGGATGAGAGGTGACCGTTCTCCTCGATCCCGAGCTTAAATCCACGGCTGAAACATGTAGATAATCGTTAGAAGTGGACCCAGGGCGCGAGCCCTTGAATCTACCTCCGACGCTCAAGTCAGTATATGTATCATGTATGTATATATAAGAACAATAGAAAATATGGAGAGGGAGAGGATATATGGAGGAGGGCTTATGTTGATGCACTGATAATGGCTTCTGTTATGTTCAAAGAGGGAGGAGACAATAAGTAAAGGAGGAAAGAAGCAAGAAGTCTTGCTCCCCCTTTTGCCAGATCTGCCCCCTTTTCCTTAAGTCTCAGCCATATATATAGACATTGGGATGGGCTTTAGGGTTTAACTAGGGTAAACAAATCTAAAGGAAGGCCTTAAATGAAAGGCCCAAAACCAATGTAGGGTACACCATCAAATCCCCAAAGTCTGAAGTAATTAGTTCTCAACTAATTGGTTTAGACTTATACAAAATATATTTACTTGGTACCTGTAATCATCTCGAGCTCTTACTTGTCATTGCTTAAAGCCTTGCTAGTTTGCAAAATAGGTTGCATGGGTGCATCGATGAACATGGACACCAAACGCTGCTCACTATGTTCTAACGCCACAGAAGACCTTGACGTTTTTGTTTGTGCTTTGAAAACTAATTCTTACGCGTACCATTAAGTCCCCCCAGTCTGTTAGGGTATTCAAACTCCTTTTGAATAGTCTAGCAGACTCTTTTTGCATCTATCTCTGTCTCTACCTCCTTTGCATGCTTAGAATTTCGCGCTCTCCTCCTCCTTAGGGCTCAAATTCGTATTAGCTGTTAGGGTTATATTTAGCATTTTCAGCAAGTTCTTGGTGGTCCTCCAACCGTGTTAGGCTTGAGCTTGTTTTAACGTTCCTGCTCCTGTGTTTCATTGGGCCGATTACTTTGGACATATGCTCAACATTATGCCTTTGTCGGTGCCTCTGTGATTCTCACTTGTGATTGAGGTCTTCGCAATAATAAATACAATACATAAGTTTAACATAAACTTTGTTAGCCACAACAATATTACAAATGAGATTTATACTTCTGACTCATGTTAACAATGGATCAGAGCCCTTTCGCATATTAGTAGGGGTATCGGAGCCTTCCCGTCCGGATCCATCGATCGGAGCAACATATTAACATTTTGTTAAGGTATTGTGTGTCCATGTCTCTTAGTGGTGTTCAGAGCTACACACTAAGGAATGGTGTCGAAGGGTTTGAGCCCTTGCTTCTTAGTGGAGTTTGCAATTACACACCAAGGTATAATGCGAGAGGGGCTTAGCCATGGCTTCTACTCAGGCTCTATGTCGTACATAGAATACGCGTGTTTATGTAAGTACGAAGAGATCAATTCCCTTGTCTTCTAAGTAGGATATGAGCCATGCTTAGGTAAGTACGAAGGGATCAGAGCCCTTGTCTTCTAAGCAGGATCTGAGCGCGTGCTTAGGTACATACGAATGGATCAGAGTCCTTGTCTTCTGAGCAGGATTTGAGCGCGTGCTTAGGTAAAATGTTGCTTCAGAATTATTTATTCCGACTGATGATGTGAACGTGTATACATGGAGTTTCTGTTCTATTCTAATATGTCAGAAACATTATAATAATATCCATATACTATTTCGATGTATAAGCTTTGTAAGAAGGAAGCGTCAAACCAAACCAAATTAAGCTTATATGAGTGTCTGTTGAAGGTGGTTTCATACCGTACCTGTCCCCCAGTTCAATGCTGCTAATTTTTGTTAGAAGTATTGAACTTAAATAGAATAACATGAGCTAAAGTTAACTTGAGTGATAATGTTGTTGGAAATGGAAAGAATATACCGAACCATGTGACATTTTCGTTGTGTATTTGCGGAAGCTGAAAGTACAAACCATGGTGTGTCCTGTAATATCTTGACAATAGGGTGTTAGATCATCGACTATAGTTTCTCAATATTATAATGCGTAAAGACATGCGTAAAATGATATTTTCATGTCGATGGGAGCAATAAATTCTCAAATCACTAGTTGAGAAATTTGATGGCATGTTTCTCTAATTAACGTAATCCAAGTAAGTTTTATATAACTTACTTTGTTGGCGAAGACATCAAAATACAATTAATCAACAAATATGAGAAAATGAACGACCTTAATTCACAATATATAATGTACGTGTATGCTAGCTTATAGTCAGATATTTATTATAGCATTATGTCGATATTCCTGACAACTGCAATTCGTGTATGTATACCATATGTGTTTACATGCCAGCACGATGGGCCACTAATGTAAGGACACAAATTTCGTTCCGTAGTATCTTAAATTGTACCAGTAAAGAAAGAATTTATAGTATAATAAACTAAATTCAATCAAGGAAAACATGTATTAAATAGCCAATGTGATTCTTTGTGGCCCATGATCCTTTATTATAATTTCTGGACTATAGAAATCAAGTTTCTCAAATGTCTCGAATTGTATTCGATATGAACACACACGTAATTCTTCTATGTATAACTCATAACTGTTGGTATGTGCATTTACTTAGCACAAGTCAAAGCATGTCAATGTATTTCAATTTAGTACCTAAATGTACTGCGTCTTTTGCTGTTTGATTATACATAAGGAAGATGACATGTTTAGGATGTATAACATACAATGTACTAGTTGTCAGTTGTGGTATTTTTGTTTATTCTTATGTGTTTTTAAGCCATTAAAAGTTAAAAACAATTCTAGTTAAACTTCTAAAGTCATTGTTTTTTTTTCGGTTGAGTGATCTATTATTTCCATGAGTTCAGAACTTTACATATTGTTTGCGAAATGGAATAAGAACCAACAAAAGGAAAAAGGCCAAAAAGTCACGAGGTTTTGGTGCAACAATATTCACTGGATATATTAAAGAAGAAACCATCATTTGCATCTTTTTAAAGACGAGGTAACAAGTCCATGAAGTTAACCTTTTGTACATATGAGGTATGGTCTTGAAATGAATGGTCGGAAGCCGAATGACTGAAGGTCATGGCTGAACAACGTTAGATGGTAGTTGGAAGGTGGCAACACGGTTGGTTGGTTAATTTCGAAGGCTAACAACATGGTTTCGGAGGTAGCAACCTGGTGTGGGGGCTGAACCATGCCAACCCGTAGGTTGAACAAATAACAGTCAGATCAGAGCGGAAGTGGTCGGCCCAAATAGAAGGCCGAAGGTGAGAGGGCCGAAGGCCGGAGCAACGAAGGTTAGTAAGACAATAGCCAAAAGTTTGTAGGTGATGTCAAACAGGATGTGAGGAGGTAATAGGCCGAAGGCTGGAAGTGTGCCAGATGGCCCTGGCGCGGAGGCCGGATGAGTCTAGACTTGGAACAGAGGACCACGAAGCCAGACGAACATGAAACTGGAGGCCATATGGCCTTTGTCCAGAAGGCACTGGACTTGAAGCTGGAAGTAGGATGATTGGAATCTGAAGCAATGATCAGATAGCCAAAGGTCAGACCAAGTAGGAGAGTAAAATGATTGGTGTTTGCAAGGATGCCAAAGGCCGGAGGTGAGGTGGTCGGAGGCTCATACCCTTTAGCACCACTCTTGTGTAGGCCGAAGGCTTGGTAGTAATTAATCACGTGATTACGAAGAAATCATGAATGAGATCTTAGTGCTACAATAATGTCATTTTATTATATGTGTACTATTATTTTGAAACTATATACATTTAGTATATGTATCTTGATAAATTTTGAGTTGAATATTGCTAGAAGTCTTTCTTGATAGTCATACAAATACCAAATATTAAGACATGCCACATGAAGCAAATAATTGAGGTTGTTTCTTTAAAAGACATGTATAATGTAATTAAAGACAAACGATGTATTTAGAGTTTTGTAAAGTTTAAAGCAGTTGTATTAGTGAAAACTATGAATGTTTGCCCACCTCATATAGAGGTATGATCATACAAGCATGTGCGACAAACAAGACATTATTCCATGCATATTTTAAATAAAGCAGGTATGTTTGTAAGAAATGAGATGGGAGGTCTTGTGACTCTATACTCGAAAACTTTCAATGGTCATAGACTTGGAATATGAAAATTGTAAAAGGCAGAATAGTAATCGATCGTGATAACAGAATTTGAGTCGGTAGGATGTCAAGGAGTTACATTGGACAAGAGCGTTTAGAATGATACCAATGTTATTCACGCATATAAGTAGCAGAAAATTCACCTCTTGTGTTTTGTTAATTATATATATATATATATATATATATATATATATATATATATATATATATATATATATTAATGCTAGAGAATATGTAAATGGTTCGTGTGAGAAAAAGTTATCATGCCTAATAGTCACACCCATAAATGATACCTAAGGTTGGGAAAGAAGTTGTAGAATAAATTTGACACCTGCACTCTCAATAATGCAAGGTCTCCAGAACTTTTATTATTTATAATCGTACAAACAGGTTTATCACAAAAGCTCTCAGGACATGCACAATGATGATGTTGAATACTAGTTATGATTGCCAAACTCCAACCTGATGGTCACAACCCAGAGGTGGAGGTCCAAAGGTGGGAAATCCAAATGCTAAAGCCTGAAGATGGGTAAGCTCGAGACTCAAAGTGAGGAGGTAATAGGCCGAAAGCCATAGCAGAGAAAGGTCGAAGGCATGAGGTGAGGATGCTAAAGCTTGAGTAGGCCGAAGGCTTGAAGTAAGGAAGCCAAAAGCTGAAGCCTATATATAGGCTCGAGGTTAGGGGTAAGGATGTCAAAAGCTGAAGCCTAGTAGGCCGAAGGTTGGAAGCTGGAGCATGCTCCGGCTAAAGCTTAATAAATGTTGAAGTACTAGATGACTAAAGCATGCTAGAGGCTGAAGCTTACTAAAGGCTAAAGCACTAGAGGATGAAGCATGCATAAAGCAGAACTTGCCGAAGGCAGAAGCATGTTGAGGGCTAAAGCACTAGAGGCTGAAGTCTGAGGGCTAAAGCATGCTAGAGGTTAATGCTCATGGAAGCATTAATTTAAAGGTTGACATCACGATCACAAGAGTGTACAGATATACAGAATAATAATAAATAAATTTCTTGGTTGCACTCAATGCTTCGTAAAGTGAGCCTTGACTGGAAAAGTAGAACAACTTACTTTTACAGCTGTAATCTAAGAAGTAGCATCAGAAAAAGGTCTTTTACTTTATTATGCACTCAATGCCTCGTAAAGTGAGCCTTGACTTTTTGCACTTAATGCCTCGTAAAGGTCTTTTGTTTTATAATGCATATATATAGCATCAGCCATAATCAAGCTCTAAAACCCAGAAAAAGCTAAAACCTTTTATGTGAAAGGTAAAGATAAAAGTGAAGGAGACAATATTTTTTTATGCCTTGAAAAGAGTGAATGTCTTTTCTTTATTTGTTTTATTCACATGAGGAAGCAACTAATGTCATTGTTTATCTTTTTATGCTAGAAATAATTCCTTTTGTAGATGTGAGACAAGAAAGAGAAAAGAACAGAGCCATGAAAGGCTTGGTGGTGCTTTTACAGCTAGCAAAACACCAACAAAATATATTTCTTACTTGTTCCAAAAAGTTTCACCAAGCGAGTTTATTAAACACTTTGTGGCTGTGGAGAGTTGTTGGACGTAAATTGCTCTTTAATCTGGTTTGTTACTCATAGTTGGACTTGCTTTTTCCTTGAATGTAATTTAACTTTCTTCTAAATGCAGGCTGGTATGCTTGTTGAACACATAAAGTTTGACTGTTGAAACACTTCCAAGAGCACTGCAGTAGTGAATGTATGTTATGTCTTTATTTTTATAATTCTGTATGTTGAAGAGGTATGAACTTATAGAATTTGTCATCTATGACTTTTTAGTTGCTTGAGATAATGGGAGAGTTAAATCCAGAACAGCAAAATGCATTTGTCAATTTGTCACAGGGCTCCTCGGCTTCTTCCCGGTGGTTTGGCGATGTTGAATCCAAAGTTGACGATTGAGAGAAAGGTATCTTGTGAACATGTTGCACACTTTTGATCATGTGATGTGTCATAATTGTGATTATGAACTTGATAATAGTTGTCTGGTGCAACATTCTTCAACAGCTAACAACACGATGTCGAATGCCGGCCAAATTGTCGGAATCTGCTTATATTGATTTGCCAAGTGTGATGACATGTGGTTATTGTTTGAAGCTTCTTCCGTATACAACCAAGGTGTCATCTAATTTCAAGTGTATTCTTAGTTAGTCAATATTGTCTTTGCTTGTTAGGATGCGATCTACTTTCAAGTGTATTGTTAAACAGTCAATATTGTATTTACTTGTTAGGAGGCGTTTTAGATAACAAATAGTGTATTTGTTTTTTCACAGTTAATGTACATGAAGCTTTTCTATGCAATTATCAAAGGACAAGATCGTTCGATTTGTCATGAGTTTTTGTTTCAAACCAACCAAATTGTGTATCCTGTCCGAGAATCCTTTTGATGTTGTTTCTCAACTGGTGAATAAGTGGGGTTGCAGCTAGCATTATTTCTCTGCTCAATAAAAGGTCTCTTTTGGTGGCGTTTCCAAGTGTCACTAATGGCATGCATGATTAAGGTCAGTTTCTTTTCATTTTTGTGAAAGCAGTTTGGACTTAAATTTTTGTTGCTCTTCCAATAATGGTTACTCAAAAAATGAGTAAATAGGTGGTCGTTTCGGCTTAATAGTTTTGCTTTTGTTTCTTGTTCATTTGAATGTTGATATTGAGAATGTGGATAGAAGGCTCCCAAAGGAAGAAGGAACTTGTTGAGGTGTTTTGTTTTGTTTTGTTTTGTTTTGTTTTCTTTGTAAATAAATACTTCTGCTTTTACAACTCAGAATGGTAGCTGACATTTTGTAGTTTGCTTTATTTTACCTCCAATTTTTGTATTGAAGTTTGGATCTTTCTTTCATGTTTTTAAATCTCTTTATAATTAATAACTTTGAATGATGCTCTGACCTTATTATCACAAATTCCACGTGATATTCATATATGCGTATATAGTAACTTTGTGGTATGAACTATGAAATATGGTTGGGTTCGATTCAACATGTTTTAGTATAGTACTATGTGATATGTATTACCGGTGTTAAATGACTTCTTTTGGAAGCATTTGGTATGTACTATGGTGAAATGAAATGATGAGAAGAAATGGAATCATATAGGATTACAAACTTTTTTATTATATAACAAGATTCTTGAATCTCCATGAAAGAAAGTGAAGAATAGAGTTTTAGTATAAATTTCATTTATGTTCTTTCTTTATCAACATCGAGAAAATAAAAAAGTTGAAAGGGAATGCACATTTATAGTTTTTTATTCATTTTGAATGTCATTGTAATTATCAAATGTTAAAATAGCTTATAATTTCATTTCATTCATTTCCATTGTATAAAATTCCAGTTTTTAAGGTATTCTTATAAAAATTGATATTCAGCACATAAGCTCTAAGCCTGGTATGAGGTTAGCGGCTTGGTTTGTATGGGCTTGTATACAAATTATCGTCGATTTTGATATGTCAATTCTCAAGATTCGTTAGGTCTCTAATCTTATATTCAAACTCGTGTTCTTTGTGATGTGTCCATCGATTTAGTGATCTGTTGGGAGATTTATCTGCAGTAGTGAAGATTGTAATTCCACCAGCTGTTTTACCCACTTCATCTCAAACTTTGAGAAAAGGTTGCTTCTCGATGTTTGCAAGCGACTAGAAAGAGTGTAGGAAAGGCTTTCCACAACCAAGTGGTTCTTCCAATGGGCCCACTTGATTAGAAAGTTGTTAAAATCATTTGGTTAGATTTCTTTTTTAATGGTAGTTTCATGATGGTTAAATTTAATTAGGTGGTAATTAAATTTAATATTTTACAAATTAATTAAAAATAAGATTGGAATAGATATATATGGAAGCTATTTTGGCGGGAAAATGAAATTTTCATGAGAAATGTGGCATAATTTATTTTCTTTTATTAATATATATAGATTTTATCTGAAAATAGCTTTTATTCTCTTTTCTGTAACTTATAGTACATTTTAGTTTTTTTTTCTTGGGATATTTGTGCAAAAAACCTTAAAGTTAGATCATTTTTTGTGATTAAAACTCTCAGTCATTTTTTATTACACTAAACAACCTCAATTAACTAAAACTTATCAAAATGATGTTTTTTTCTAGTATAAAAAAAATGACTTGCAACCCAAAAAACAAATTGTAATCTGCTGACCAACCCTTAGAAGAATAAAAATCATATAAAAAGAAAGAATCTAATATTAATTTATATTTAATAAAATAAGAATGTTAATAATTTAATCAGAAAATTAATAAGAACTAAAGAAAATTTAACAAATATCTTCATGTATTTAAAAATTTACTGAATTACACAAAAAAGTATGGGCAAATGACCAAAAATAGTAACAAGTTTTGACATTTTTATCATCAATAATAACGTTTTTTATTTTTGTATCATTCATAGTCTTTTTATTTTTCTATCAATAATAGTAATTGGTGATCTGCAAACTTGTTTAGCAGGTCACCAACAACAATTCAGTTATCAAAAATAGTAACAAATTTTTATATTTTTATCAATAACAGTAACATATAAAATTAAACCAAACCTTTTTTTATTTTTTATAAGTTTTTCTAAGATATCTTAAACACCAATAAACTAAATTTATGTTTCAATTTATTTAATTACATTACTATTATCATCAATGACTATTTTTTTTCATTTCATAAAATTTATTATTTACAATTTTTATTTTTCATAACCTTATAGATTTTTAATATATATTCTGAATATTTATTTACGATTAGATAATATTTGATTATTTATTCACAATTATATATAATATGAACAAAAAAAAATACTAAGAATCATTTCAATTTCACTTTTTCCAAACGAAAAACTATGAATCATTTTCTTTTTAATTTTTCCCAACAAAATAATATGAATTATTTTGTTTTTTTTTTTTTAGTTTTTTCGATCTAATGAGTTGTAGTTTTTTTATATAAAAAACTAAAAATAAAAACTGTTTGCAACATTTTTCAAGCTGAATAATTATAAACCATAATTATTCATAATTTTTTGTGTTGTTAAAAATTGTAGCACCCCATCTTTGAGAAATATTATGTTGAATTAATTTATTGGTTGATTAATTATTAATATTGTGTTGGTTAAACAAGTGTTTGCAAGTAGTTATGTATCGTTTTTATGGGTCGCAATATTTTTCATCAGACAAAAACTGGAATATTCATAGTTTTTTTCGTAGTTAAAAACACAAAAATAAATGAGTTGCAATTATTTTGTACGAAAAATCAAAATGATTTATAGTTTTTTGAAAAAAAATCTCAAACATGATTGGGTCGTAGTTTTTCATTCAGGAAAGCTAAAAATTGAATGGTTTGTAATCAATTTAGTTTGGAATTTATTATTAGCCAAACAATTTGTAATTTTTTTTAATTCCAAATGAAAAGTACTACAATGAAAAACTATTGCGACCCATTCATTTGTTAGTTTTTCTATGAATGGAAAAACCACGACTCATTGTAGGTTTATAGTTTTATGAATGAAAAATATTGAGACTCATTTTGATTTTTTAATAAAAAACCCATTTAGATTGGAAAAACTAAAAAATGAAACGATTTGTATTATTTTGTTTGGAAAAACTAAGAAAAAGATGGTTCGTAGTTTTTTTGTTGGAAAAAGTAAAAATTGAAATAATTCATAGTATTTTTTTTTCATTCATATCATATATAATTATGAATAAATAATTGAATATTATCTATCCGTAAATATTTGGAATATAAATTTGGTTTATTTTGGTGTTTATGAAATATGAGAAAACTTAATAAAATAAAATAAACTTATGTTTTAATTTGATATGTTACTATTATTGATAAAAATCCGAAAAGATGTTACTATTTTTTATAACTGAAAAGTTGCTGATCTGCTAAACAGGTTTGCAGGTCACCAATTACTATTATTGATAAAAAAATATAAAATTATTAATATAAATGATAAAAAAATATATAATGTTACTATTAATGATAAAATGTCAAAACTTGTTACTATTTTTGGTCATTTGTCCAAAAAGTAATTATAGATTATATAAACTTTATTAAAATTGGTTGGAAAGAGTAACTATAGGAAGATCAACAAACTTTATTAACAAATATCTTCATGTATTTAAAAAGTTTTAAAAAGTAATAAGAAAATGTTTTGTAATCTTTTCAAAAATTATAATCAGTTATTAACATTATGTTCAATATCAAATTATATCAATATGAAATTTCAAAATTCTAAAAACAAAAGTTTTAAAAAAGATTATTAAAAAGCAACTGTTATTCTTAGATACTAAAAATATATAAACAAGAAAAATAATAGTTTATAATTAGTAATTACAATATTCTTATATTTCTATGTAGAAATTTTTTTTGTTTATTATCAAGTTTATATGAATTTTACATTAAAATCTTTTTGTAAAATACATCCACACAATACATGAGTTAATAAACTAGTTATGTTATTAAGTAGTTTCACAAGGTGTTAACATTTAGACTAATTATTAATAAATATTATGTAAAATTGTATTCCTAATTGAGTTTAAGTACCGGACAATTTGTCTTATTCCAAATTATATTTTCTTAAGTTTCTATCTATTTAACTGATAAAATAATAGTTTTACGAATTTAATATTGAAAAAAATAAAAAAATTATCTATTTTACCGATCAAGTCACTGGGTTTTCTTTTTTATTGTTTAAGTCGTATCATTTATCAGGTTAATGATCTACTATACAAGTCAAACATATATTTTGAATAAGACAAAAATTGTCCAACAACTTAAACACGTACTCAAAACAATACAGTAGCTTAAATGATAAATAATGATCTATTTGGTTGGAAATTACCTTTTTGGCGAAATTCTAGTGTTCATTGATAACTTGTCAACGGTGGCCTATGACTTTCAATCAATTACAACCGGTAATATCCCAATTCCATGAGATTTTGACGGTTGATGGTTTTTACCTACACATATATTATAATATAAGTGTGGGTAAATATCTCCTTTATCTTCTCTTCTAATGGGTGAGTACTCGGCTACTCGCATTCATCCATATTAAACCACTCCATTTTTAGATGTGTAGGTGAAAAAAGTATTTCTATGCCTACTCATTTGATCATGTGACACCAGACATAGAATATAGTGACACTTTTAT
>JAANYP010005759.1:0-22500 GCA_020465985.1 Centrapalus pauciflorus | reverse complement strand
TCAAAATGGCATTAACAAAAGAAGAAAGATGCAAAGTTGACATTCCTCTTTTGGTTAAAGCCTTATGCAACAGTGACAAAAAGGAAAAGACAAAGATTCTGCGATGTGAAGACAAAGATACTTTATCAGAACGTGCTGAAAGGTGTTTTGTCCCTTTGGAAAGACTCTCCACTATCTCACCTGTCCAATGAAGAAGCTTCACTGAGATTCACCTTTTGAGTATAAAAGGAAGCTTCTAAGGATTATGAGATATCATGAGTGTAAACCAGAACGTGCATTGAAGTGTGTTATTTCATGCATGCAAGTCTGCTTATATAAAACAGTAGAGTGTGTCTAAGTTGTTCGTGTGTAAGCTGTCCATCTGAGTCTTGTAAAAACAGTGAGTGTATCTAAGTGAGCATAGTCATTGTATCTAGTCTGAGTGTGTCTTAGATTAGTTGAACAACTGTTGCATCTGTCATCTCAGCTTGAACCTTTCTGCATTCAAGCTTGTTTGTAATTAACACTTGTTAATTATATACACAAACATTGAGAAAAAGATTGTTAAGTTTTAAATAGCTGTATTCACCCCCCTCCTCTACAGCTTAGAACTACACACTTGGGAAACGTTTTGGGACCTACAACTGGTATCAGAGCAGATAGAGTGTGTGTCATCTCTAGATCTCTTATTCTCCCAAATTTTCCATGGACAACAGTGCTGCAAATTCCTCATCCTACTATGGCAATGGGTCAATGGCCAAACCTCCAAAGTTCAATCATCAGAACTTCTCTGGTTGAAAGTGCAGAATGATGCTCTACTTAGAGAATCTGGATGTACAACTACCAGAGATAGTAATGGAAGGTCCCTATGTGCCAACCTCTGTTACTACCATAACTCCTGCTGTTGAAGGAGCTGCCCCTGAAATCAGAACCTTTGAGAAGGCTAAAGCTCAATGGTCTGATGAAGACAAAAGATTGGTTGCTCTGGATGCAAAGGCCAGGAATAACCTGGTTATCTCTCTGCCTGATGATGTGTTCAAACAGGTTGAGAAGATGAAGACTGCAAAGGAGATGTGACATACTTTGTGTGCCGTCTATGATGGACCCACAATCACACTGGACAACAGGATTAACAATCTTGTTAGACAGTATGAACTCTTCTTTGCAAAACCGAAGGAGACACTCACAGAAACCTACACCAGGTTTACTGCTCTTGTTAATGATCTCAAAGCTGTTGGCATCACAAAGGACAGTCTGACCCTGGTGAACAAGTTCTTGGACATCTTGCCTGAAGAGTGGAACTATTTTTCTACCATCTTGAGAAATTCAGGTACCATCAAAGGTATGGATCTTGTAAACTTATATGGATCCTTACTAAATGATGAGCAGTCAAGGCAGCAGAAGAGAAATGCCTTGGAAATATCCAAGAGAGGTGCTGCCATAGTGGCCAGCGTGAGACAACCAACAGGCTGATGATGATGACGAAATGATAGCAGATGATAGCCAGATGAGGAAGACAGTGCAGATCTTGCTAAGCTTGATGATGAGCAGATGATAGCCATGCTTGTCAAAAGGTTCAACAAGAAGTGGTTTGGAAGAAATATGCTGCAGGGGAACTCAAGTGCTCTCAAGAAGAAGGCATTTGATAAATCTAAAGTTGAGTGCTTCAAATGTGGCAAAACTGGCCATATAGCTGCTAACTGTGTGTCATAAGCTATTGGACAGTCTTCCAAACCATACAAGACTAACAGGGACGATGGCTATAGGGTTAAGTACCTTATGGCCATAGCTAAGCTGAAAAAGTTGGAAAACTCTGTGGCTTCCAACAAGCAAAAGGGACTGATGGCAGAGACATGTGACTGGGAGGAGTCTGATTCATCCTCAGATGAAGAAGACAACAATTGTCTGATGGCCAATACTGATGTCCCAATTTCAAACAGGACTTGGCTGAAGCTGAAGCCTTCAGCATCTTGGAGAAATGGAACCCTACAATGATGTACAAGGTACAAAATTTTATGGCTTACAGTTATGATGAAAAAGTAAATTTGTTTGAGTATATGCTGGTTGATTTAAAAGCTACTGTTGAGAAGCATAATGTTTTACTATCTGAAATCTCTAAGCTTAAAACTGATCTTGAAATTAAATCTGGTAAACTGGATAGTTCCCATAAGTTGGAAACTGAGCTTGATGAACTAAAACACATCAACTCCATTTTACTGGAAGAAAAGAGAGAAACAGATGTAAAACATGCAAAGCTTCAAAAGATAGTTGACTCTTGGTGCCAATCAGCACAAAAAGTCAGCCATTGCATAAGTTAGCCGATCCCTGCACAATTCCAAGCCTATCTTGGAGGGGATCTTGACACAGCAGCTTCTATTGTTGAGATCAATAATCTGAAAGATGACTTATCCACTCTTGGTGAGCTTCCCAGTACTTTCATCCAGAAAGTTAATGGAAAGCTAGTCTCAACAAACAGGTTTGTCAGGCCTCAAAATACTGACAGCTTGTGTGGAAAAGGCCCAAAAGCTGATGATGGAATGTGTTCTCCATCAAATCAGCCTGCTAAGTGCTCTGCTGATTCACACAAGCAAAGGAAAGGAAAACATGCCCAAGCTGCAGAGGTGGATACCAAACCTGTTGACAAAACAGGCTCTGGGTCCAAAGCTGATGGTAAGAAACATGTTAATCCTTTTGATTCTAAACATTTTGAAAATAAGTTTTCAAGAGGTAAGCAACCTACTTTCAACAAGGGTAAGTCTCATGTTGAAAGCAAATCTGCTGTGGTTTCAAATAAGTTTTCAAATCATAGTGGAAAACTGGTTATAAATGAAAATAAGTCTTTCAAAACCAGAAACAGTGATTATGTTGATAGGCAGCATCAATCACATCTCAGTAAGGGCAAAGGCAAAGCCATTGCTCAGCCTGAGAAATCTGGGAATAAGTTTCCCAAACCTGTGGAAGGTCAAAAACCAATCAAGCTTCCTGTTTTTGACATCTGTCCACCCAAAAAGAGGAAAGAAGAAACAGGCAAAGCTGTTGCTATTGTGCCATCCTCCCAAGCTATTGATTCATCGAAAAACAGTAATAAGTTTGCTAAACCTGCCGATAAAATCAACAGAAATAATTCAGAATGTGTTTCTGAAAGCTCTTCTTCCAAAAAGGCTAAAAAAAGAAAATGCTATAAATGTGGGAAGAAGACACACATGGCCAAAGACTGTCCTGAAACTGAGGACATAAGGCCTGTTGACTCTGCTAGTTCCATCATTGCTACAACAAGCAGTGTTGGAAGTAACTTAGTCAATGAGAGTGGTATCCAAACTATACCATTCAAATAGGAAATATTAATGTACATATTACTAGCCCATCAACACATGTTGATGAAGTAGGAGAACTCATCTTGTGATGAGTTCCCCTAAATGTAACTAATATTTTTCCTATGACATTCTGCTAGACAAACAACCATCCCAGGTTTGGTACTTGGACAGTGGCTGCTCAGGACACATGACAGGTTGCAAGGACTTGCTGAACGATCTAAGGCCTGAAAAAGGATCAAAAGTCACTTTTGGTGACAATGTACAGGGATCCACTGAGGGATATGGAACTCTTAAAGCTGGTGCTGCAGTGTTCAAAAGAGTAGCCTATGTGGTTGGGCTGAAACATAACCTTGTTAGTATAAGTCAACTGTGTGATGCTGGCTACAAGGTTAACTTTGATGAGCACCTGGGTTACATATTGGATCCCCAAGGCAAAGTTATGCTGTGTGCTCAACGAAAGAAAGGTGTATATGTTGTGGACATGAAATCTGCTGATCCTACAACTGAAACCTGCTTTCTCACAAGAACCAATGCAGATCTAAACTGGTTATGGCACAAAAGGCTGTCACACCTGAACTTCAAGAATATCAACAAACTCTGTAAGAAAGAGTTGGTAACAGGTTTGCCTTCTATGACCTTTATTAAGGATAGACTCTGCACAACTTGTGAGAAAGGCAAGTAGAGGAAATCATCTTTTAAATCCAAGCATAATTCACATGGACTTGTTTGGACCAGTCAATGTCCCAAGTCTAGGAGGAAGAAGATACACTCTAGTAATGGTTGATGAGTTCTCCAGGTTTACATGGGTAATCTTCTTGAAGAGCAAAGGAGAGCCTGCTAGAGAAATCATTGGATTTGTCAAAAAGATGGAAATGCTGAACTCTGCTCAAGTGAAGCAGCTTAGAAGTGATACTGAGTTTAGAAACAGTACCCTTGAAGACTTCTGTGAAGAAAAAGGGATCTCACAAAAATTTTCAGCAGTAAGAACTCCACAACAAAATGGAGTTGCTGAAAGAAGAAATAGAACCCTTATTGAAGATTCTAGAACCATGCTGTGTGCATCTGGATTACCTTCATCATTCTGGGCTGAAGCTGTCAACACTACCTGCTTCACCCAAAACAGATCCTTAGTGGTGAAAAAGTTCAACAAGACTCCCTATGAGCTGCTCAAAGGGAGAAGGCCAAATATTAGCTACTTCCATGTGTTTAAATGTCCCTGCTTCATTCTGAATCAAAGGGACCAACTGGCAAAGTTTGAACCCAAAGCTGATGAATGTGTGTTTGTTGGATACTCTGCTATCTCCAAAGCCTAGAGAGTGTACAACAACAAAAGAAAGGTGATAGATGAATCTATCAATTTCACCTTTCAAGAGTCCAGGAATGCCTCCACCAAAGCTGTTCCTGAATCAGTTTCAGAAGAATTCAACTTTGATGATCTCATGCAATCAAACAGTGAAGACGACTCAAAAGCTTCCACTACACCCAGAGTGGAACATGCTAACCATGATGGACATGATGATGATTATGTTGATACACCCTATGTGAATAAGTGTACTGACTTAATTACAACTTCATGTCTTGAACCAATCAATGCTGATTTTCCTGGATCCTCTGCTGATGTGTTCAACAATGGAGAGTCATGCTCCACAAGTGAACACGCTCAAGACATCAGTGTGTCTGAGAATCTTGAAAGTTGTTCAACAGGACCTGTTGAAGATGGAAGTAACTCAGGAGAATCCTCATTGAAAAATGACCCTAAGTGGATCAGGTGTCACCCTAATGATCAAATAATTGGTGACATCAATAAAGGGGTACAAACAAGATGGGACAGCTTGGGGAACTTCTGTATGTTCTCTAGCTTTGTGTCCCTCATGGAGCCAAAGAAAGTGGATGAAGCACTTAAAGATGCCAATTGGATCATTGCCATGCAAGAAGAACTCAATCAGTTTGAGGGAAACAAGGTATGGAAGCTGGTCCCTGCTCCTAAAGGTAAAACTATAATTGGCACCAAATGGGTTTACAGGAACAAGATGGATGAGCAAGGTCATGTCATTAGAAATAAGGCAAGGCTTGTTGCTCAGGGCTATGGACTGGAGGAAGGTATTGACTATGATGAAACATTTTCTCCTGTGGCCAGGCTAGAGGCATTTCGTTTGTTTTTAGCTTACGCTTCTCATAAGAGCATGAAGGTATTTCAAATGGATGTGAAGAGTGCATTTCTGAATGGAAAGCTGCAAGAGGAAGTTTATGTCAAGCAGCCTCCAAGTTTTGAAAATGACCATCATCCAGGTTTTGTCTGTAAGTTGGACAAAGCCCTCTATGGTCTAAAACAAGCCCCTAGAGCCTGGTATGACACTCTTACTGATTTCCTTATGAGCAATGGGTATTCCAGAGGTAAAGTGGATACCACACTGTTCATAAAGAAGGTTAAGTCTGATATTATGCTTGTTCGAATCTATGTGGATGACATAATATTTGGTTCTATTAATGAACAATTATGCAAGAATTTTTCATTACTCATGAAATCCAAGTATGAAATGAGTATGATGGGAGAACTTACTTTCTTTTTAGGATTACAGGTTAGACAAACCTCAACTGGAATTTTTATAAATCAAAGAAAGTATACTTTAGATCTATTGAAAAAGTTTAAATTTATTGAAGGTTCTCCTATTAAAACCCCAATGGCAACCAATGTAAAATTGGATGCAGATGCCAGTGGCAAAGCTGTTTCAGTAACAGCTTACAAAGGCATGATTGGGAGCTTGCTGTATTTAACTGCTAGTAGACCTGATATTATGCTTGCTACCTATTTATGTGCTAGATTCCAAGCTGATCCAAAAGAATCACATCTAGCAGCTGTGAAAAGAATCTACAGATACCTTAAGGGTACACCAGGTTTGGGTCTTTGGTATCCCAAAGACTCAAGCCTGGAACTAACAGGTTATTCAGATTCTGACTTTGCAGGCTGCAGGTTAGATAGGAAAAGCACAACAGGTGGATGTCAACTCCTTGGTGGAAAGTTGATCAGTTGATGTAGCAAGAAGCAGAACTCAGTTTCTACTGCTGAAGCTGAGTACATTGCTGCTGGAAGATGCTGTGGATGCAGCATCAGCTTGAAGACTATGGACTTGTATATAAGAAAACTCCTATTCTATGTGATAATACAAGTGCCATAGCTATCTCCAACAATCCAGTGTTTCACTCCAGAACAAAGCATATAGAGGTCAGACATCACTTCATCAGGGATCACATTCAGAAAGGTAATGTGGAGGTAAGTTTTATTTCCACAGATGAACAACTTGCAGACATTTTCACCAAACCTCTTGATGAAAACAGATTTAACTATCTGGTAAGCAAGCTGGGCATGTTAAACAAATGTGACTAAGTGTCCAAAAATGTTCTAAGTCATTATATGTCTCACACTGCTCAAATTTCACAAAACAGCTTAGACAGAACAGGCTATGCATGTTCTCTACTTAGCCGCTTTCTACAAAACTTGAGCAGCTTGAGCGTATAACAGGTTTGACAATAACAGTTTATATGTCAAGCCTGATCTGATGATCAAACCTCCACCCTGGTCACTCTTTCAATCTGTCATACAAGACATCGTCTTGTAACCGGATCAGCTATTGAACACAACCTGTTGTTACATAGCTGAACAAGTTGAAGGAACAACCTGAAGAGTGAACAGCTTGTGATGACCCTGCTCATCACAGGTTTGACCATCAGCTTAGACCATCAGTTTTAATTATCTTTCTTCACAATTAAGTTACTTAAATTTTGTTTTTATTTAACTTAATTAATGTGGATAATGTGGGTTTCGTGTGTTAGTGATTAAAAAGGGCTCAAGTGGTCTGACAAACGGTCTGACATGGACAACCGTTCCGTTTTCCATTAACGACCTTTTCAAATCAACCGCCTAAATGTTTCTCTCTCATACCCATTCACATTCAAATCCTATAACTACCCCCTACTATTTCATCTTCGTCTTCCTCACTACTTCCATAAACCTCCTAAGAACCCTAATAATCGACTAAGTGTCCTGTGTTTCTGCTACTTTCACTACTTCCCAAACGGCTCAAAGAAACAACCCCTTTCTACCAATGTTTGTGGGTGCTGATGTTCAGAAACATCCATCAGTCACCACAATGCTGACCTTGAAACCTACCAACTACCTTGCTAACCTAACCATCCTCAAAAACTATGTGGGGAAAGGCTATGAAGAAATGGTGGAGTTCTTGAAAGTTCATCCGTTGAACTATGCCATGACTGCCACTCCTGGTGTCCTGTACCAGGAGATGGTGTATGAGTTTTGGCACACTTGTGCCTACAACCCAGACACCAAAGTCATTAAGGGCATTATACTCAATGGGACTCAGACCATTGAGATTAACATTCGTCTGATCAGGGAAGCTCTTCGACTCCCTGTGGCTGAAACATATGATCAGCCACAGTCTGAAGATGAACAGATGAAGAATCTGTTGCACTTCTGTGGTGTAGCAGAACCAAAAGTTGGAGCTACGCTGTTCAGAAAGGATTTGGCTCCTACTTACAGCATTCTGTTTGCCTCAGTGGTTATGTGCTTCAGCAGTAAGGTTGGTTCCTTAGACCAACTTAGCCGTGATGAGATTCCTATAGTCCTACAGTTGGTGGATGGGACTACTATCAACATGGCCAGGTGGATTTTCATGAATCTGAGGAATCTGGTGCAGCAGGATACACGTCCAGCTGCTGTTCGTTACCCCAGATTTCTGAGCCTCATTTTCAAGCACGTTTGTGGTGAGCATTTATATAAATCTCAGCCTTTACTCCGTACTGCCGTTTTTCCTGTTATAGGAAATATAGTTTTCTATACTCCGATTCTCCAAAATGAGCCTCCTCTCTCTACTCCAATGAGGAGGCTGCTAGGATTGGTGGAAGGGCCCTCTGATGTGAGGGTGGATCCAGAAGCTGCTCCCAGAAGAAAATCCAAAGCCAGGGCCAAGCTTGTTAAAAGGACCCTGGCAACAACTGAAGCTGAGCCTGTCCACAAGAAGGCCAAACAGCTCAGTCTGAGTCTGCACCCACAGCCTCTGTGGCTGAGGGGGAGCAGGCTCCTCATCCTGGTTCATTTGTTGGACCTGAAGCCTCTGTGGCTGGTGCCTCTGTGGCACCTGAGACTATGGAACAGGCCAACCCACCTGTTTCTAACCCAGTCTCCAAACCTGTCCATTCTGCACCTCTCACCTCTCCACAATCACCCACTTCATCTCTCAAATCCTACCAAAGAAAAACCCTTACCAAAAAGAAACCAAAAACCAAAACAGCCCAAACTAGCCCCCCTGATCCCTCTCAACAGGGTTCAGTTGAAAAAGAAGCTACCCCTGCTGCCTCTCCTATTTTGGGAGAAGGTTCAGCACAATTGGAGCCTGCTTCACTCCACCCCGTGTCAACCCCAAGTCGGGCTAGACCCTCTGGTTCCTCCCAACCGGAGCCAGTTGTACAAACGGAGACAACCACATCAACTATTCCAGCCTTCCAACAGGCTGCGAATATTGTAAGACAGGAGTTCTCTCCACTCCATACTGAGTACACACTGTCCCCAACTCATACTTCTCTACACCCTGAGTCTGCATGAGGTGCCCACACTGCTGGCTTAGACCAACCAGCAGCTCAGCCTCAAACTTCTGCTCCTCATGATGCAGTTGTTCTACACCAAACAACTGCTGAAGGACCAATCACTCAAGCTGATGAACCTTAGGGAACAGAACATCCCTTTGGTGAGGCTACTCCCATATTGCAAACTCCATCAGCAGGTTTCACCACTGCTGATGTTGAAATGCAAATCCCATCTCCCAATGATGAGGTACCTTTAAACCAAGGTACTGCAGAGGGAACCACCACTGGTCTTCATGAAGGTGCTGCAAAACAAGCAGTGTCTGAAAGGCTACCATCCTCTACCCACTTTCCTAATGATGCAGCTACAGCCACTGCTAAAGGTCCTATTGATCCCTCCATGCTGGGCAACATTACTTTTGCCCAGGCTATTGGAGCTTCTTTCCAAAATACCCTCTCCCTCTACATCACATCCCCATACACCAGCCTCATCCTCTTCATCTCCATCTACCCACTCCAAACAATCCACCCATACACCTCCATCCCCTAAAGACCTGCCTTTGAAGGATCAGCTTTCCTTGCTGACCAACAAAATTGGTTCTTTAGAAACCTCCATGTCCTCTCTACCCTCTCTCATTTCAGACTCTTGTCTGAACAGCTTAAAGGATTCTTTGATGTGTTCAATAATTCCTTTCCACCCACTCCTCAAACTGACACCTCCTCTCAGCTGGTTGCCCTCACTGCACAACTGCAAAATGTCTCCACTTCCCTCTCCTCAATTCTTTCCAACCAACAGGACTCTGTGTCCTCTATGATAGCCATTTCCCAACAGCTGTCCACTCTCCTCACCACTTGCAATAATACACTTCCCACCACCCTGGCCAGCCTAAACACTCTCATTGTTTCTCTATCAAACTCTGTGTCAGCAAACCTTGCTGATGTGCAGGACCCTCTTGAGTTACATCTTGCACAGCTCCAAAGTTTGCTGTTCACAGCTTCTGATAGGGAAAACATTCTTAACTGACCACTCTTGCTGATTCCCAATCCTCTTCTCTTCAAACCTGTCTTTCCCAAATTGCAGAGGTGAAGGATAACCTGGCTTTCTTAGTGCATAGCCTAGTTGGTTCCAAGCCTGCTGCCAAAAACTGCTTCAAAGCCTGCTGAATTTGTTTCTTCAGGCAGATCGGTTGTTGAAGGTGCTGGTCCATCTCCTTTAAAGGGGGAGAAGTTGTCTGCCTCTAAGACTAAGTCAAAGGGGGAGAAAACTTCTTCTCCTAAGGAGACATCAGCTCCTACTGGTCAAACAGTAGGGGCATTAGAAACAACAACTGGTCCAACTGAGGATGCCTCTCATCCACTTGAAGTTGCTCAGCCTACTCAGGCTGAATCTCCAAACCCTGCACAATCTAAGGGGGAGGAATTCATCTCTGAGGACAGGCCAAGTAGCAGAAGGAGGCACTTCATACTGGAGGAAGAAGAAGATATTCTTGAAGCTGTTACTACAACAACAGCTAAAGGAAAAGAAAAAGCAGTGGTTGATCCTGACCACCAGAAAGCAGCAGAGCTTAAATTTGACAAAGCCAGGGCCAAAGAAATGGGTGTTCCTCTTGAGAAATACTATGAGCTCAGAGATGAACAACTCAACGCCCTGGACATTCTCAGAATAGAAGAAGAATCTGCCAAAGCTGCCATATCTCTTGCATTCAAAGAGGCAAGCAAAACCAAAATGCCCTCTTTGGATGTACAGAGAAAACTGCTGGAAGCTGCTAGAGAATCAGCTGGTGAGAAGGAAAGTGTACAGGAAAAGGGTGCTTTGGTCTTTGTGACCAAATCAAAGCAAACATCCTCTGTAAGGGCCCAGTTCCACTTTGACAACCTGGCAAGGAAGAAATTTCATGATGTTGCTGATATAAGACTTGCCAATGAATCTATTGTCAAAGCTGTCCCTATTTCAAGAAAAGGCAAACAGTGGAAGCTGCAAATAACCAGAATGGGTGCTACAGGCCCTGAACTGGAATCTTATGACTACACTGATGTTTCACAGATGGGGTACAGGGAATGGTTTGAGCTGGCAGTTGCCCTGAGCCAGTCTAAGTCAGAAACGGCTAAGACTGTCAGGGCATATGTTAAAAAGCTGATGGAGAGAGTGAAGGATCTTGACCTGATTTCAAAAGAAGTAAGTGAGGGTGTCTCTGTGACATACCCCAAAATAAAGGCCAGGAGGACAAGAAAAGATTTTGAGCTGGAGGAACTCCTCATCTTAATAGAGCAAGGTGATTATGCTGTTGAGATGAAAGGAATTGATTACAGCCTGCCCAGTGGAGTAGAGTTTGAAGAAGGAAAAATCATTGAAGAACCTGAGTTAGGGGCATTTTTTGTAGATCCCCTAACACAGAAGAAGTGCTTTCAGAGAGCTTCAAATCTATACAAGGTGGATCTGAGACAGCTTGCAGCCTTCAGACTTGCAACTTCATTCAGGCAGTCAAGCAGGTGGAGAGCAGCCATATGGGACCAGCTCAGAGGCTTTTATGAGAGAGGTGAACTTCAAGATCCTCAGAGTTGAAATCCAAGATCTGGAAGAAACAAGGGATGAACATGAAAAGATGTTTGAAGGACCACCACCACTGGAGTGAAGTCCATCTACCATCAGGGTAGGTGAAGAATGGAAGCTGTCCATCTGTTGGACAGGCTTGCTGTTATCTGCTCCCAAGATCAACAGTCCAAAGTGTTGAACTTTTTGTTTGTACATTAGTTGTACCCTGTTACATATGTTGTAAATTTTCTTATTTACATTAGTTGTAATATACATTAGTACATTAGTTGTACTTCTGTAAAAAGCATGTGTTGTTTATGTAATCAAAATCAGTATATATAAGCTGATCTTTTACTTTACTTAGATGTTGTAATTTCTTTTCAACAAGATGTATTGTAAAATGTATAGTGATTATTGATTAAATCAACTTAGACTGATTATTGCAAATAGGGGGAGATTGTTAGGCACAAAAAGGCCTCAGTCAAACCTACTGTACATCTGAGGGGGAGATTTTTAATCAAACCTGTTGATGCACTTGAAGGTTGAATTTAAGGCCTGTTATATGCCTTATTGAAACCTGAAAGTGATTTGCAATATCAGCCCAAAGCTGTTTACCATGTTGCATAAGTTGCAACAAAGGCAGTTTGTCCAAGCTGTTCTATCTGCTGAACAGGCAGGACATAAACGGTCTACGCCGCTCTGTTCTCTTGAGCAGCTTGGGCAGTTTACAAGTGTTCTGTTCTTTGTGAACAGGTTAAACACTTTATGGAATATGTTTCCAAGTCCTCATGTATTGTTTTTGGCTACAAGATCAGTTTACAAGTCGAAGACAAAGTGGAAAACAGAACTGCACAGCCTGCCCACGCTGTTCTGATTACATGAAGACAAACGGATATTTGAAAAGGGTGACAGACCTTTTCTTAAATCAAAATGGCATTAACAAAAGAAGAAAGATGCAAAGTTGACATTCCTCTTTTGGTTAAAGTCTTATGCCACAGTGACAAAAAGGAAAAGACAAAGATTCTGCCATGTGAAGACAAAGATACTTTATCAGAACGTGCAGAAAGGTGCTTTGTCCTTTTGGAAAGACTCTCCACTATCTCATCTGTCCAATGAAGAAGCTTCACTGAGATTCACCTTTTGAGTATAAAAGGAAGTTCTAAGGATTATGAGATATCAAGAGTGTGAAATCAGAACGTGCATTGAAGTGTGTTATTCCATGCATGCAAGTCTGCTTATATAAAACAGTAGAGTGTGTCTAAGTTGTTCGTGTGTAAGTTGTCCATCTGAGTCTTGTAAAAAAAGTGAGTGCATCTAAGTGAGCATAGTCATTGTATCTAGTCTGAGTGTGTCTTAGATTAGTTGAACAACTGTTGTATCTGTCATCTCAGCTTTAACCTTTCCGCATTCAAGCTTGTTAGTAATTAACACTTGTTAATAATATACACAAACATTGAGAAAAAGATTGTTAAGTTTTAAATAGCTGTATTCACCCCCCCTCTACAGCTTAGAACTATACACTTGGGAAACCTTTTGGGACCTACATATATATATATATATATATATATATATATATATATATATATATATATATATATATATATATATATATATATATATATATATATATATATATATATATATATATATATATATATATGTATATATATATATATATATATATGTATGTATGTATGTATGTATATAGAGGGGGGTTCAATGGAAAACCAACATGCATCGGAAAACCTTGGAAAACTTCCATGCACCACCACAAATGCATCACAATTTCTGCGTGATGCATCAAATCCTCCGCGTGACGCATCAAATTCCCGTGTGATGCATCGACTTTCTGTGTGATGCATCACCTGATCCAATGGCTATAAAGTGGTTCCCGGGTTTTCTGATGCATATAGGTTTTTCATTGAACTCACCCCTATATGTGTATATATATATATATAGATGAGATCATTGCAGAACCTAAGTTTAGTGTAGAATCGTATAACCAATATCGTCCATAGATTAAATTAATCTAATGGTCTTGATTAAAACCATAAAGTTTGGAATTAGTGAAAAAAAGATTGACTTTAGTGATTTTTTAATTGTTTCAGGAGTAAAAAAAGGTATAGATTGGAAATAGCAAAAAGATTGACATTAGTAAAATGAATATCATTTTTCTTTAAATTAAAATAACATTAATATGATTAATTGTTAAATCAAAAAAAAATTATACAATCAAAAAGAGAATTTTATACTCTTTAAAACGAGACCGGTCATGATATATTTTTTTCGAAAAAATTTTACATGTTTATTTTTCGTAAAAAAAATTTACCCAGACAACGATGAAATGTAGCATGGCCGATATCATTTAATGTCGAATGAACACTTGATATCGTATATTCAACGTCGATGCAATACTGCATGTACATTCAAAATTAACAGAACCAAAATAATGGTCAAAATTAGTAGTCAAAAGTTGGTTGATTTAATGAGAACAGTAATGATATATTTTTTTCAAAAAAACTTTAAGTGTTTATTTTTCGTAAAAAAAAATTACCCAGACCACGATGCAATGTAGCATGGCCGATATCATTCAATGTCAAATGAAGAGTTGATGTCGTATATTTAACGTCGATGCAACACGACATGTGCATTCAAAATTAACAGAACCAAAATAATGGTCAAAATTAGTAGTCAAAAGTTGGTTGATTTAATGAGAACAGTAATGATATATTTTTTTCGAAAAAAGTTTACGTGTTTATTTTTCGTAAAATTTTTTTTATCTAGACGTCCATTCAATATATTATATAGAGATCATTCAATGTCGAATTACAGTTTATATCACACATTCAACATCGAAGTGATACTATTTATCATATATGCAACACTGCATGTACCTTCGATATTAAAAGAGTAAAAAATGGTCAAAGTGGTCAGTCAAACTTGGTGGGCTATTAATTCAATGTTAATTGCATAATTATCATCTTATTCCTAGTGTTATATAATAATCCAATGGTTTAGATTGGTTCTATAGTTCTGCATTAAATTAAGTTTCTGCAATGATCCCAACCCTATATATATATATATATATATATATATATATATATATATATATATATATATATATATATATATATATATATATATATATATATATATATATATATATATATATATATATATATATATATATATATATATCATATATACATATATATACATACATATATACATATATACATATATATATATATATACATATATATATATATATATATATATATATATATATATATATATATATATATATATATATATATATATATATATATACATATATATATATATATATACATATATATATATATACATATATATATATATATATATCGCAGCACAACAAAATGTCTCACTCTTAATATTATTTTTTTTAAATTTTATTTCATAAACATGTTTTAATTAACATTACACAGATAATATATAAACTTTTTGCGCATTCACACATTCTAAGTGCATTAAATCATGTATCACATAAATGCAAATTTATGTAAGTGTACCTTCACATCATTATTTAGGAGCTAGGAGATGTGAATGTATGTGAAATTTACATATGATCTTCATAATGTTAGTACCTAAAGAATGCAGAGTACCGTGAGAACCTGTGAACACACGGGTTTCAGATGTGAACATGCATTGAAAAAAAGTTTTTTTAAAAATTTTATTTCATATTCATTTAGATACAAACAATATAAGGCTACTTGTAAAAAATTTACATACATTAACACTTTCTAGAATCTTAAAAGTCATGTGAACATGAAAAAATTACATGCGTTCACAACTGTGCAGTTCATGTGAACACACACGTTTCACATCGTTCATGTATGTGTTTATGTGTCATTTTTTACAAGTAGTCTTGTACTATGGATTTAAACATGATCATGAAAAAAATTTCAAAAAAATGGTTTTTAAGCGAGGTACCGGTACTCCGCAAAACTAGTGGTACTCATTTGAACCCATACACACACAAACACACACACACACACACACACACATATATATATATATATATATATATATATATATATATATATATATATATATATATATATATATATATATATATATATATATATATATATATATATATATATATATATATATATATATATATATATATATATCATTGGGTTCACATGAGAACCCCTCTATTTCGTGAGAACGTGAGAACCACTCTAAAATTTGTGCATCCAATATATAAAATTTTGCATTTGATACTAAAATTAAATGTTTTCGATAAATTTATGTATTTCATGTAAAAATTTACGCATCTAATGCTATAATTTATTCATTTTATGTATGAATTGTGCATTTAAAAAAATTTGTGCATTTGATGTTTAAATTTGTGCATTTAGTTTATAATTTAATAATTGTAATTTTTGAATGTAATTTTAGTGTTAGATTATGATATTTATTAATATTTAAGACTAATAATGGTTTTAAGTAAAAATTTTAATTTTTAAATTTGTGCATTTGATGTACAAATTTGTAAGGTCTACGACTGCAAGATCTATCTAGACGCGGATCCGTGAACGAGTGTGGAATCCTCGTTGACGGTTAGACGGACAACTCTCAACCAACGGAACACGGAGACTATTAGACGGTGAACGAACGACACACGAACGATCCTACGTACTAATTCTCTCCGAAACGGCACTCACCTTAGCTGATAAACTCGAGATCGCCTCTTGCTTAATTCCTCACGAATTCTGCAAAAAGTCTCTTAATGATTCGAGTCTATCCCTAATTATAGACCCTGATTCGAGTCTGTTGTGGGCCAACCTCGAATCTGGCCCAAGGCCCATTCGAATCTGTCCATATTGACAGATTCGAATCTAGCCTATTTTCGAATCTATGGTTACATTCGAATCTATCACAGATTCGAATGTCAACCCATATATAATTCGAATCTAGCCTTTTACATAAACAACTACGTGTTGAACCTTACGTTATTACTTATGATTGATTTTATCTTTGTACTTTATGTTTGAACTTCTTGTAATACGTTACATCAAGTTCAAACATACAAACACTAATAAATATCAACCATATATAAACATATATATCACACACTTGCTAAAATCACAATGTAGGATCACTTAGACTGCTGTCGTCACACAGGATGTACCAACAGACTCCCCCTTGACGATAGCTTCTAATAATTCACACATTTGATTTAAGAACTTTGTTTATTTATTGATTCAAAACACTACCAGCATACAGACCTTTCTCGATGCATACCTTGACCACATTTTCATACTTACTAGCCTCAGTATCCATATGTGCGTCACTGGAAATCTTACAATTATACAAAATATGCAGATCTTCTTTAGATAGGTTTACTAGGTGAAGCGGGTCATAGACTCTAAGAATAACATTTTCTTCTAAGTCTTCCATAACCGCTTCCCCAGTTTCCGTGTCAGCATACCACCACTTCAGATTCTTCAGAATATTTTGTGGCATTCGCTTGAGAGGAACCCTCCTAAGACATCTAGCCGGCTTGTAGTGAATCCTCATCCAAGGTCGTCCAGTTAGAGGATCAATACGTGACGGATCCTCTACTCTTCTCCCGACCCTTGGATTCAAACGTTCGAACTTCCTTGATCTCCCTTCCTTTCTTATGATTCTTTCGATTACGCTCGCGTAGGGATCATTGCCAATGTTTATAAGATCTTTCCAAGCTAGCACAGTGATTTCGATTTTTGGCAGGGAGTTGAATGCTTTTAAAGTTCGCCTCATGTACTGAAGCCCGTCTTTTCTCTTTATTATAAATAGCTGCAGATCTCTGTCAAAGAACCAGCTTAAAATTCGCTCCGACAGCTTCCCAGTACCTGGAACTCTCAATGTCTTTTTAATTGCTGCTTCTTTCTCTTCAGCCCTAAACCATAGCTTTCGTTTTTCTTCATTAGTTAGCTCTCTTGCAGGTTCTTCTGTCGATGGCTGAGGATTCAATGCAACATTAACTATATCTGCATCGACAATTTTATTTCCATCAATCATGTAAGTATCAGTGATAGGATTCTGCTGCACAACTATCTCGTCAGCTTCATCATCCTCATCAGCAAGTACTTCATCATCCGACCGCCAGTCGACTATCTCCTCTGGCACAAACTCCCCTTCTTCCAGCTCTTCATCTTCGTTATCAAAACCTACATCCAGTGGATCATCTTCAAGATCCATGAGCGCTTCAATCATCTCGCTGATCTCAAAGTCTGTAGGCTGTTTAGATGAACTAGCCTCACCCCTTTCTCCTTCGCCTTGACTAGGCTCCCCCTCAACTTGTGTAACTTGAGCTGCAGGAAAATCTACAGACTCAAACTCTTTATTCGCACCGGGATCATCGCCTTCATTATCATCTCTTCTCTGCACCTCCTGATCTCGACACGATGTCTCCCCCTGAGCCTGTAAATTTTTCATTAACTGCTCAATTAGGGAGCGCATCGACCTTATCTCAGCTGCCTGATCGCAAACAAAAGTTTTGATTTCTACGTTCTCTTCCTGGACTTGCTCCACAATCTTCTTCAAATCGGCATTTTCTTTATCAAGATTTGCATTATGAGTCTGAATTTCTCCGATCGCCTTGGTTAGGCTTAAGATTTGGACATTCTGGAAGTCAACGCGAGCTTTAAGCTGCAGAAACCTTTGATTGTCAGTGTATGTAGTCGAGGCAGATGGAATGGACTGTATAGGAGTAGGAATGAACGGTGATGGTATATACGGTTCATCTTGAGGTGGTGGTGGTGGTGGAGTGGTGGTTTGAGGTTCTTGATGGTGTGGAATTTCTGGTTGATCTACAGGAGCTGAAGATGATCCTTGCATGAACCTGTGACGTTTGGCCCGTTGCCTTGTCACTAGTTGAGGAACTTCCTCTTCTTCAAAATCAGACTCTTCCAATTCCCTGTTCACGCGCCTCCTCGAACCACCTTCATTTATGATCAATCTCGAACCATAAGTTCCAATTTGAATATCAGGAACTGCAGCTGCCGGAACTTCCGCGGATTCTGAGTCGGATTCCGAGGATGTTAATCCGTCATCTGCCCCTTCTGGTTCGTATTCCTCCACGTCTCTAAAAATATCATCTTCCTCTGCTGGTGGACTAAGCAGCTCACCAACCAGTGCTGCTGCAACGTCTTCATTGGCATGAGGCCCTGCCTCCCAAATTTCATTAAGCGTCTGGCTTAGCTGTTCAGCTTCTCTCGCAATATTTGAGGGCCCAGCTTCTTGAATATTTGAGGGCCCGGCTTCTGTAACTTCTGGTTGCTGGCTTGTCGAAGGCCTGGTTGCCTGAATTTGACTCGCTGCTGGTCTCTGTCGGCGTCTTGGATCACGTGGCCGAGCACGAGGCTGTTGTTGCTGTTGACGTTGCTGTTGTTGTTGCTGTTGTTGTTGTTGTGGAAACTCAACGACCCCTGCCCAGTTGGCATTCTCCGGGGCTTGAAAATCCCTATCCACAATAGCTCCGAACAATGGACGAGCAACAGGAACAGCCAATCTTCCTCGGTGTGAGGAACAATCAGCGAAAATCCTTTTGTCCAGGATGGCAACACTCTGAAAGTCATTTGTTATTGGCAAGTTTGGCAAAAAGTGTCTGATCAACATCATAATGAATCTCGGATAGAGCAAGAACTGCTGATTTTCGGGAGCAGATATCTGATGAACAAACTCCGAAAAGATCATCTCTGAAAAACTATATGGGCGATTATACACCATTGCGACAATCCCTGATTGAATCTTCGCGACAATATAGTCAAATCCTGCCTTTTTCGCAGCAAAGCACACCATGAATACATGCGCCAAAAATCGCCATTGTCCTATCAATCCACTTTTCATGTATGACACTTTTGTCACATCGAGGCTGTACCCCATTCTTTGAAAGGCCGCTTGCCTTATATTCATCGGAAATTCTATAGGACCAGCTTCTTGTTCCTGAGTGCCCAACTGCAGCACTTGACGAATCATATCAGCCGAAAATACTAACGGCTGTCCTTCAATGCGCGTGCGTAGAACTGTCGGAGTGACCGAGCAGTCAACTTGCAAATGGTCATAAAATTGACGGATGTAGGGTAACACTAGCTGCACATTATGCCATAGTGCATGTCCGATCCTTGATTCAGCTAGAAAATCCAGTATTTCACGGAATCCCTGCGCCTCAGGGAGATTCATGTCTGGATTAAGGACCATATTATGTTTAGGAACAAAAGCGCGAACTGCCATATCTGCACAATAAATAAAACTGTTAGAGTCATTAAAAATCAATAAACTTGTTTAAATTCAAATTTGTTTTATTTTGTACCTTTTTAAATACAGAATCTAACACAATTAAATTTCCACAAGTTTAATAAAATTTAAATTAATCAAAATAAATAAAGTACAGATTCGAAAATAACAGATTCGAAGTGTCCATATTCGAGTGTAATGGACAGATTCGAAGAGTCCCTCTTCGAGTCTAATGGACAGATTCGAATATCATGGTCATCTCGAATCTAATGACTGATTCGAGAAACCCATGAACAGATTCGAAGGTCCAGGAATAGACTCGAAGCCCCGACGTCTGATTTTTCAACTAAAACCCACGATTTTAACCATTTTGAACTTGGTAAATCACATACATTAGTTCAACTAGGTTCTAATCAATGATTTATGCCTTTAATTTGATCTTTTATAGGTCCAATCTTGGTAATTTAACAAAAACCGTATTTCGACCTATAAAACTTCAAAATTTGATGTTTTAGCCTAAAATTGTGTATAAAACTACACAAATCTTGTATAATCCGGTTGATTATACCTAGAAGTGTCTGTAGAATCGAACACAACGTCTTCAAAGTCGACAAAATGTCGTTTAGGAGAGAAACGGTAGACTCGAGAACAGATTCGAAATCTCCAATATAGATTCGAGAGTATAGATTCGAAAACAGTAAGTATTAAATGACTTCACTGTTGACCTATTTATACAACCAACCTTCGAGTCTAAGTGTAGATTCGAATCTACTGACAGATTCGAAGTCTTACTGCTTCGAGTCTGTCTTAGATTCGAAACCACCAATACTTAGAAAATTTTTCGAAAATTTTGAAATAAATTCAACTTTTCCAACTTTTTTCTACGGTATCGTGTAACCAGATAAACTATGCCAATTCTTTTACCCTAAGCTCAAGATAGTTCACGCATTGTTTATTTTATCCAACTTTGAATGCACCCTCAGTAACTTTTGACCTTTTCCCTAAGTAAAAAATTAAACTAATCTAAAATGAAATAAAATAAACTAAGGTAAAAATAAAATAAAATAAAGTAAAATAAAATTTTGACCAAAAATTTAATCTAGACTTAAGAAAAATTTACAATCTAAGCTAAATACTTAACAACATATTTTTGATGAGTATAGTCTAAGAAAGGTTCAATCAGATAGCGATGTCTGATACTAACTTTCAGTACTTAAACTTTCACACTTAGGAATTTTTTATTCCTTTGTTTGTTTGTCGTGACATACCTATTTAGCCGATTGTTGGTATTTTGCCCCTTTTAAACATTCTACATTTCGGAATATCCCTTGGCCTTTTTATTTATCAGGAAATTATCTTACGTGACGCAGACATAGACATACTTTTATGATCAAGGCACACAGACAAAGATTCTAACTTGTTTGTATTTGCAAACTTTCTTTAAAAGACAAACATCGGACACAGGTCTGTATTTTCATACAACAAAGTGTCTTAGTTCGACTTAAGGTTTATTTTTAAAGTTAGCAGATAGCGGTGACAGGTCTGTACTGACGTACAACAAAGCGACATGTCTGCTAACCCGAATCTAAACAGAGACAACAGGTCTGTACTTACGTACAACAGAGTTGCATGTTTTCGACTCTCAGTTTTACATGATATTTCTAGTCTTTCCATTTTCAGATGTATTTGATGTTGCCATACATCCCCAGAAAGTTTGCATACCTCATTTAGACTCAATGTTTGTATGTCTTGTACATAAAAATTAAGACCGATTGGTCATATATCTAAGTTAGTGACACGCTTGACTATTTCTAGAATATTTTATTAGCCTTGAGATTCCCTATATGTATTATGCCTACCAACACATCAAACTAAGTAAAGTATAACACTTAGGATTTAGTTGCATTATGTGTGAAAGCCTAAATACTTAGAGTCTGTAACGACGGTGCTAATTTTCGTCACTTTGAACCTATGTATCTAAGACCTAATTCTTTTTTCTGATATTCTCTTTTTTTGTATTTTTCTGATTTTCTCTCTTTTTTCTTTTGTTTTTCATAAAGAAATAGCAATAAAGATATGATAACCTACTATCCTACTAAAAATAGAAACTTACTAAAAATAGAAACTTTCCTAAATTAGCAGACTTACTATAAAAAGAAAGAAATACTACTACTATAAAAGGAAATAAAATACTACTAAGGTCAAATTACTCTGGGTTGCGCATTCCATTCAGTTGAATCAAATACTCAAACCGTGACTTATCAAACGCTTTGGTAAATAAATCTGCATTATTTTTGTTGCCACTTTTACCAGTTTGATTAAGTTCTTTTCAGCACAATCACGAATAAAATGATGCCTTATGTCTATGTGCTTTGTTTTACTGTGTTTAACTGGATTATTAGTTATAGCAATTGTAGATTGATTGTCTATCCTAATAGGAGTTTGAGTGTAAGCCAAACCGTAATCCCGCAATTGTTGTTGTATCCACAGAACCTGTAAGCAGCAACTACCAGCAGCAACATATTCGGCCTCGCACGTTGAAATGGCTACCGATGTTTGTTTCTTGCATTGCCAGGATACCAATCTCTCTCCTAGGAACTGACAACCTCCAGTTGTAGATTTGCGCGTCAAGCTGCATCCTCCGTAGTCAGAATCCGTGAATGCTTCCAACTCTAGATATCCCTCCGCGTGATACCAAAGTCCCAGCTTCGGTTTCGACTTGAGGTATCGTAGAATCCGCTTCACAGCTTTCGGATTCGCTTGAAACCTAGCACAAATACACACAGCAAACATTATGTCAGGTCTTGA